>JAJHPC010000007.1:6594661-6909661 GCA_024447665.1 Juncus inflexus | reverse complement strand
ATATATATATCGCTACTTTTTTTATTATCATGTCGCCGTGTCCGTATCCGTACAACATAAATGGTCACACATGACAGACGCCAAAATAATTGGAGGCATCCTTTTATTGATAAAAATTAAGGCCATAACAAATTTGTGTGAATGTTCACTCAAGATCCACAGAAATTCAATCAACTATTTCTTGAATCCCACGACAGTTATCATTCATTTGAAGCATCGCATGATAATTATTTTATATTTGAAGCATCATACAAACGATTATAGCAAAAAGTTACAAAGTTGCAGTCCTAAACACAACCTCATTAAGCAGTCACCTTTCTAATGCAATTACAATTGAGATTGGCCTATATATATGTACGCCATCACTTTTAACAAATGAAATACAACAAATCAAGTCTCAACATAAAGCAAAATAAGTTAACACAATGAAAAAATAAAAATGACAAATTTTAATTGATATTTCTATTGAAGAATAGGCGGATTAGCATATGGCCCTTTTAGCCATCCGTTGGCAATTGATCTGTAGGCAGCTTCAGTCATGTGGATTCCATCCCAACTTACATACGTTGAAGGATTCTGACACGGACTTGCGCCCTGCTCACCACATTTTTCCTGCAGATTGAAATTGTATGAACCTTGGCCACCCGCACCACAACAAGCCTTTAGAGCGTCATTGCTAAACCCTGCAGAACATGCGTAAAAATGAATATGTTGCTTAATGGACTATCCTTTGTTATTAAGTATGGGGCAATGGGAGCATGGATTGTAATGATAAACCTTAATTCATTAGATTCTAGACCCTAATCAATTACTTTCCATTGAAATTTCCTCATTAAAACCCTAAATAAACTTTGGCCTTAATGTGTGTGCCTATATATATAACCTAAAATTCTATTAAAAATAAGTACTCCAAAATATTCTACATAATTAATTGAAACTTTTCATATCTTGACAGATTTTTTTTTTGAATAAATATTTTGCGATAACAATTCGTTGGACCAACTTTACAGGTGTCATATGCCTGCCAACGGTTGGTGCACCTCGGTTGCCATGCTATTACAACTATGATCTTCTATAACAACGTACAAATTATAAGATGAAACAAACTTTACATCACATCATGTACATGTATAATGCATGCATAGGGGACCATTGACTCATAAACATGTATTATTTTAAGGTTCTCCCGTGCCACACTGGCGAAACACAATTCATATAGCGGGTTTTACCTCATAACACACTGCAAAAATAATTCATAGAAGTAAAAAGACTAGTAAACTTACCAAATTTTGTGGGTTGTATGACAAAATCCATCACAGGGGTGTAAAAATCACCATACATAATCCTTGTTTTGGGGTGCTTCTCTTGTATTTTTACTAAATGACGCTTTAGCAACATGTTGTGGTCAAATGCCAAAGTGTTGAATTTTCGAAGGCAACCTGTTCTTGAGTTATAATCTGATTTTGAACTGCTGTTATACAGTGTTAAGTACAAAGGGAAACATCCTATGGGTAAAACTCCTGGAACAACTATATCCATTGCACCTAATCTGATCAATTTCTGCCCAAAATAAATAAATAAGTAAATGTTGAAATGAGAAGATTATGTTACTAGACTAGAGAGGTGGTTTAATAATAAAAAATAAGAAAAATCAATGTTTATAATTAGTTACATACATTAATGCCTCTGCCAATGGCTTTGACAACTTGGGGCACATAGGTTCTGACCTCGTCCAGGGATATGCCTGAGAATATGGGGGCATTATAGTCATTTCCCCCAAATTCACCCACCACAAATAAAGCTTTGCTTAGATAGTCCTTGCAATCTACATTAAATTTTACCATTTAATTATCTAACTGAGAAATTAGCAAATAAATACATTCCATTAGTATTACTACTAGTACCCAAAAGAAATCTCCATTTGATGCAATAGCCATTTGCGTTCAATCATTAAAAGGCAGCCTCATTAATGCGTTATTTGATTTGATAACATAAGATTGAAAAGCTCAAAGCCCAAAAAAGTCTATTGGGTCCTTATTAGTATATTTGAAAAAAGACTTTCTTTTAACAAAAAAATATTACAAAATACTGTGTACCACAAAAGAAACATTTAACCCCCCATTTATATACCCTCAAATGCATGAGCATAGTAGGTGTTAAATGAAAATTCAACTTATCCATTGGTGATGTTTTACTTCCTAGTTACTCGTGCATAATGAAAAAAATAAAGTTTTTTTTTTCAAAAGTAAATTATCTACCTTCTTCAGAGGTACAAAGTGAAGGCTTTAAATCCTCAAACCATTGAATTTGGGTATCAATGGAGCCGGTATTCCAAATCCGACTATCCACACCTATTTCCTTGAAGAAAGAATAATCCATTGCAGTAGCACCAGTAATTGCAAAGTTGGCCCCTTTTTTGAAGTCTTCTCCTTTTGCCTTGGATGGCTGAGGCAATGGGAGCCCAAAATACTCAGCTACATCAAATTAATTTCGAAATTAAACAACCAAAAAATATTTCACAAAACAAAACTTATTTGGTATATAAAAAAAGAAATTATATGTGCATGCCCTAATAAAGACAAAAAAATGCACATGCAAACTGATGAATGTAACTTTTCATGTGTTGTGGGTACTTCTTAACAACTAAAAAATTTCAGAGGCATATATACTTGGCGATCACATGTCAAATCATGGAAATGCATCTGCATATATCAAATTCTACAAATAAATCAAAACATGTAGACCTACATTAGTAAAATTACCTAGAAAATCCACGACTAAACGACCATCAGAACACCGTCCAGTCGGTTTTCCAAAATAAGTCATGCCATAAGGCTTCCTTGCAGTGGTAAGCGCGGCTGGTGCGCCATTGACCAAAAGGTTTCCTGCGTCGGAGAGAGAATCTCCAAAGCTAAAGATTGCATGGTACTCTTGTGAGTGCGAAATGGCGAAGAAGGAGAAGAAGAAAAGAAGAGAAATCAGAGATGAAGAGAGAGAGAGAGAAGTGGAAGAAGATGGAGATGCCATTTGTCTTTTGGGTCTAGAGTACACATGCACATGCACAGGCAATGGCATGTAAAACTGTGTGGTTGACACTTTGTGCGATGCTTGAAAGTTGAGAAAGCAATGAGTGTCCCTTTATACTGATTCTACTACCTAGTGTTGAATTGCGAAATCGATGCTTCTTTTCTTTTATTAGGGGCCTTTGGGTTGATGGCTTAATAATGGAGAAAGGAAGTTAGGCTACTATGATATTAAACTACAAATTTGTACACATTTTTTCATTTTAGCAAATATAGATAATTAAATTTTATTGCATAAGACTGTAAATAGTAAGTTTCACATAGCATGAAAAAAAATTTAAATAATAAATTGAAAAAGTAATAACTTAGTTAAGACTTGGGCTAACATAATAAGATATTTGTAAACTTCAATAAAGTATACAAATCAAATATTAACAAGTTTTGAGACTTGATATTAGTTATATATATTGAGCAGAATGAATATCTAATACGGTAACCTTGGCAGTATATTTGTATGGTCGATCGAGATTGCTTTTATAACAGTGGGCTTATATAGAGACCAATATATATATTTGGTGGTATTGATTTTTGTATACTTTGAGATCCCACAAAAAGAAAAAAATTCAGAATCAGAAACGAAATGAAAAAAAAAAATCTTATACGGATTGACATATAAAATATAATTAATAACTTAGTTAGGACATTAGAAAGACTACATACAACCTTAGAAGACGAGTAACAAAAACTTGATTTGAATTCTAAGAAATATTTGCATGATACTTGAGAAAAAGTATATATTTTTAAAGTACATAATCAAATTCTATATTATAAATAAGTAAAATACATACTATTAATATATTTTTGATAAAGTAATAAATTAAAATGGCATTTTATTTTAATTCATCTCAACATTATTTTATAGAATGAAGAAAGTTTTGTGTCCCACATTTGTTATTTGGTGCAAATGAATTTTGAACTCATGTGGTTCATGATAGGTTGCACTTGCACTCCAACACTAAACCATAAGTTTATTGGCAATAAATTATATAAATTTATTATAATGTATGCAAATTAGGTCATGTACTTGTTTGGATGTAACTTGGAGAAAGGAAAATTTTGCATGAGGCATCTCTATCCGACTTCTTGTCGGTTTTAGACTTTTAGTTAGGGCTCTCTTTTTCTGGTGATCCATTAAATTCATCAATTAGCACAATTATTTCCTAGTAGTTAGTTATGACTTATGAACCTCCCACTCACACAACGAAACCCTATTATTTTGTGTCACAATCTTTTCGTGCATTCTAAATCTGACGGATATATTGGATCGCATACTTTCATTATCCAAATTTAAAATACTTCCATATTAACACATAAATGTCAGATAAAATCTCCATTATCCGTGTCTGAACAATAGCTATACAAATTTTTTTTTGGACAAATCGAACAAATACTTTCTTTCTTTTTTTCTAATTGTGATTTGAATTAATGAACATAAATATTCTTATAATGACATTTTATCTAACTAATAACTACCTCCTCTCTGTAATCCTTCCTTTACTTGGACGAAAAACAGCTCAACGATGTAACGTAACTCATGACATTATTCATTAGTGGGCGTTGGAAGTGTGCGTGTGCATTTATTGAGTGCCATTAGGTGAAGACTCTGTATCATCCAAGAAACATCAGGACAAGGTCGGTTCAATTCATTTCTTTTTCGAGATACAAATCCTACAATGCATTGGAGCATGGGCCATGCAGCCAGCACATAATTCTACAGCGATTTATGGTGAACGAAAGGCTCTACAGCGATTTATGGTGAACGAAAGGCTCTCTTCGCTTTTGCATTATTTGCTAGTCAGAGATGGTGATGAATGTGTTGGATAAGCAACCAATTTGCACAACATGATAACTTTGAGGCGGTTGCATTTCAATATGCAACTATGATGAGGATGTTTCCGTGAAAGAACCTTTAATTTAGGCTCTGACATCAAAAGAATAATGGATAGAGTAATCAAATCATATTCGGGCAATAATTCTTATTGTCATGGCATTCCAAATACATAAACAATATTATCTAGCAAGCTTTATTCAGTTTGGTCCAAAATAATAAGGTTAGGTTTAGTGACTTCCAGCTATAACAGAATCAAAATTTCTTTCCTTTCCAGTGGGACATGATAGGCAACCAGAATCAATATCACCTTCTGGATTTTTCAAAAGCAGAATAAGAACATTACAAATCCGGTAAGAAATCAAAGTATTTAATTTAACAATGTAAAATGTCAAGTTTAAACTCAATCCTTCAATTATTCATCAATAATATATAGAGAAAATTCTCCCCAAAGGGAGGATCACACCCACACAGTGCATTATAAAGTGCAAAAATTATTAGGAAAAAGTAATCCGCTAAGCGCCGTCATGTCAAGAGAAACAAACCTCTCTCTCTTAAAATACTTTTTCAAAAATTTGAAATTTAAAATACTAATAGAAGGGCTCAAACCCTAATTTTCAGCAGCAAATTTGATTCCCTTCTCAATTGAGGATTTCAATTCTGGTTTCAGAGCCTCCAAACCTTCCTTCTCAAACTCAGAGAGCTGGCCCAGTCCAAGAATCTCCTCTACACCGTTCTTTCCAAGCCTCACCTGTAAATAAAAACAATAATTATCATCATAATTCAAGCATATACAAAAGGTATATTGAGGAATTAAAATGGAATATTACCTTGGAGGCGAAGAAAGGAAGCTCAGTGATGGTTGATTGCACGAAAGAGCACTCAACAATGTCTGGCACTCCATTGAGTCCCTTCAAGCACGCATCAGCGAATATCGCTCCAGCATATCTAAACAAATCATCATTTGTTATAAATAAACAATATTTCCTTATATTACAAGGGTATATATGAAAAAGTCCTTAAATAAATTACGCCATAGAGAGAGTAGCAGAGCCTTTTCCAGCCTTAGCTTCCACAACTTCCGTTCCTCCATCTTGAGTCCTCTTTGTGAGTGCCTTTTTTTCCTCAGCTCCCAATGCATTTGTTGATGGTGTTGCCTGTATTAACATTATATTATACATTTTCCTCTAATTCAATTAGATGAGAAGCAACATAAAAAAAAGGAAATTTCACAAATGGTAGGGGCCTTTTTGCATACCTGGGAGAAGAGAGGCAGAATGGTAATGCCAGCGTGACCACCCACAACAGGCACATTAACACCTGATGAAAAACATTATTTCACTTTAAATTATCGAGCATGGGTTTTGAGTTAATAATTTGGGAGGAATAAACGCACCGTTACTCCGCATACTTCAATTGAATTGCAATTTAGTCCCTATACTATAAATTTGACATGCTTGGTCTATGTACTTTACAGAATTGTGCACAGTTATAGTTCTAACTCAGGGACTAATCACGCATGTTTTCAGGGACAAATCATGTCAAATTAATAGTATAGGGACTAAATTACAATCCAATAAAAGTACAAGGACTAATGGTGCATTTATCCCAAAGGAAAGGGATAAATACAGATTTAGTCCCTGTACTTTAATTGGATTGCAATTTAGTCCCTGTACTATTAATTTGACATATTTAGTCCCTGTACTTAACAGAATTGTGCACAATTAGTTCCTAATCCAGGGACCAACATGTTTTCATAAAGTACAGGGACCAATCGCATGCTTTCATAAAGCACAGGGACCAATCTTGTCAAATTAACAGCACAAAGACTATCTTTCAACCCAACTAATGTACAGGGACTAACAGTACATTTTAGGATTTTTCAGTGACTAAAACGCAAATATGTTCATACACGAACCAGGAACATTGGCTTTTCCAGCGTAGAACGTCTTGGCACAAACCACATCAAGAGTACAGGGACCAATCATGTCAAATTACAGCACAAAGATTATCTTTCAACCCAACTAATGTACAGGGACTAACAGTGCATTTTAGGGTTTTTCAGGGACTAAAAAGCAAATATGTTCATGCTAACAGTTGCATTTTAGGGTTTTTCAGGGACTAAAACGCAAATTTTCTTTCTACCTGAAACAGGCACGTTGGCTTTGCCGGCGTAGAAAGTCTTGGCGCGGACCACGTCGAGAGTGGTGACGCCGAACAGCCTTTTGGGGTCGTACGTGCCGGCCTTCTTGAACACCTCCGCGGCAATCGGCACGGTCGAGTTCACGGGGTTGCTGATCATGTTCACCAGGGCCTGGTTGGAGATTTCAAAGTTTGAATTTAGTGTCAAAAGTTACTGAAATATGAAATTTGATACTATCAAAGTGCAGGAAATGCTATTGATAGTCCTATGAAACGGAAAAAAAATATCATTTATACGCTTTAATCATGTTTACCACCGCCTAGTTGGAGATTTCAAAGTTTGGATTTATCAGCAAAAGTTAATGAAATATTTTGAGTAAATAAGTAGGTAATGAATGTAGGGAATATCATGGCGAGACCTATAAAGTGCAGGAAATATAATGGAGAGACTTATAGAACATGTAAAATATCATTTTAATCATTTCAGAATTTGCTTCAAAGATCCTGAAACTACACTTTATTACTATTTGATTATGGAAGGATGAGTGAGTGAGAAAGAATGATAGTTAAACAATTTCTTTCAAAAAATTCGGAGGAGGTATTAGTTTGATATTTCTCATAAATTGTAGGCTAATTTATTCATGATATTTTACATTTTGGGTATAAATTAAGGTGTGGATGAAATGGAATAATTACATTGGGGCAGTATTTAGCAATGGCGGTGCAGAGCCCTTTGACAATGCCTGCATTAATGTTGAACAGGTCATCTCTCGTCATGCCAGGCTTGCGAGGCACGCCAGCTGGAATTATGACAATATCAGCTCCTTCTAAGGCTTTTCCAAGATTGTCATCTCCCATAAACCCTGCCACCTGGACCAAACAATACCAACAAAAAATGTACATCAGAGTGATGGTAAATAAGTTCACAGCAATTCTTTGGTATATTTGAAATAGATCTTGAAGTTTATAAAAGGAAAACACGTCATCACGCTTTTTTGAGTGACAAAAATTAACCAGATCTGAAATTCAAAATGCTAGATCAGACACTAATGAGTGGTAATAAACTATTCTTTCGCAATAAATTGGCACAAAACATGCATTGACATCATCAAATCGGTAACATCTCAGTGTTTCAGATCATTCATTTGACCTTTCTCCAAACAATTCTACAGATCCAGAACAATTGACTCCAGATCAGGCCATTTCCCACACAAAATCCCAAACAGAAGTATAATAACAACTACCTTAGCGCGGGTATTGATGTGGCTGACGTCAGCGGCAACGCCAGGGGTGCCGGCGATGTCGTAGAGAGAGAGGGAGGAGACGAGCGGGTTGAGCTTCATGAGGAGGGCGAGCGGCTGGCCGATGCCTCCGGCGGCGCCCAGAACGGCCACCTTCCTCTCCGGCGCCGCCTCCGAGGAGAACGACCTGATCGCCGCCGTCGCGTTCCTCCTGAGCGCGGATCTGAGAAGCATCGGACTCATTTTGTTATTTTGGTTTGGGAGATCTGGAAAGAGAGGAGTGAGAGGAGTGAAGCGGCGGAAAGAACGAAGAGGAGAAGATGAAAGTGATGAGATGAGTTGAGGAGACTATGAAGGAGGGGAGAGATTTATCCGGTGTACAGTGAACCGCTTGTTGAATACGTCACTGATATGTGGGGGCTGCCATTTATTCGTGCAAGTTGAAATTCCGTTTATGCGATCCACATTTCAAGACGGAGACGAAGTCACGAGGGGATTTAAGCCCGACTCCAGTACTAACGCTGAAAACGGGTCGGATAATCTGGTCGGTATTGGGTAAATTTCACACCCACCCAGGTAACTCAACTTTTAAAAATGACCAAATAGGTCACTCAACTTTCAATTGTCCCCTATAGATCACTCAACTTTCAAAAATGACCAAATAAGTCACTCAACTTTCAATTATTCCATATAGGTCACTCAACTTCAAAAAAATGTTCAAATAGGTCATTCAACTTTCCAAAATTATCAAATAGGTCACTCATATCGGATGACTTATTTGTATTTTTCAACTAATTGGGTGACCTATTTTGGTTATTTTTGAAAGTTGAGTGACCTATAGTGGACAATTAAAAATTCAGTGACTTATTTGATATTTTTTTTAAAGTTGAGTGACTTGTAGGGGGACAATTGAAAGTTGAGTGACTTATTTGATTATTTTTTGAAAGTTGAGTGACCTACGGTGAAATTTACCCGTCGGTATTTGTATACGCAAAATTTAGTATTCAAAAAAATATCTATAGGCCATGTTTGATTAGGTGTATCTTAGAGGATTGTATTTGTATATACAGAATTCTATACAAAATATCTTGTTTGATTTGAGGTATGTGCCCAAATCTAAGGATTTTATAATACACTCAAAAATTTGGAATTACACTATTATATTATATTATATTATATTATATTATTATTGTCGTTGTTTACTGTTATTATTATTATTATTATTATTATTATTATTATTATTATTATTATTATTATTGCAATAATAATAATTATTATTATTGTTTTATTTTTTATTGTTAATATTGTTATTACTACATTAATTATTTATTATCATTATAATTATTTTATTATTATTATCATTACTATAACTATTATTATTGTTATTTTTATTATTTTTTGAAACTATTTACAAATTTAAATATAATTTTATTTAATTACTCAACAATTACCATCTTATTATTTTAACTAAAATTCAAATTCATAATTATCAAATCCACCTAATCAAACAACTCACATGGATCATTGGGGTCCCATGTATTTACAATATCCATGTATCTTACAATACCTCAAAAAACATGCCCCGGATATGGATAGTTTTATTCGGATATGGATACATATTCAATAATCAATTTAGTGTACGGATACGGTATACGGATATATATAAAAATAATATCGAGATCCGGATAATTTGTTATTTGGATAGTACCTGTTTTTGAATATTTCATAATATATTGGATATGAATACATATATTTATAAGGATACGGATAAGATATTTCATTTTTTTTAATCATATTCGGACACGAATACAGATATTATTTATATCCATATTATTATTTTATTGCTATTTCTTCAAATTTTCCTTATAAATTGCTATATTTTATTAATTTTATCGTCATAAATAGTTAAATATTTAGAAGATTGTGATTCATTAGAATATTAATACATCCATTTAAATATCCGAAGACTATGTATTAGTACTCGTATATGATAATATCCAAACTATATTCATATCCATATATATATTTAAAACGAATCCATATCCGAAATTATCTGCATTCGTATTCGTATCCAAGAAAACAAAACATATATACAAATGTGATATAACCACTATCCAAAGAAAATGTGAACGGTTGTCACCCCTAACTCCGGATCTTGTAAGAATCTTGTTGTACCATGTCCATCCACCTCCGCATAAATCATTTTATATTTAATCATTCCCTGCACTTACATGTTAGATATGCTTACAGCTATGAATATCACACCTGATATAATACATATACAAGTATGGTATTTGATACAATACAAATATGACGATATGATAATATAAAAAGATATAGGATATTATATATCTACTATATATAATTTTTATTATTTTATAAATATTGATGAATATTTAAAATTTAATTTAACAAAAAATATATGTTATATATAATATCTTATATACCAATTATATTTGTTCATTTATTAAATTATATCCACCGAATACAGATAAATTGATTTTGAAAAATCAACCTTCAAAAAAAAAAAGTATACTATTCGAACCGTGCACCATTTTCACTTTGTACCTATTTTTTACACATGGAATATAATTGATTAGTGGATTAGAGAGTCTATTTCAGGAAAACATTATTGACATATTTCGGATTAAGACATTGAAGAGATGAATTTCTCAATTCCATGGTAGGCATGAAATTGCTATATTGTATGGATTTGACTATTTATGACAAAAATACCCTCTTCTATTCCAGATTTCATCCTACATGGCAGCCAAATCATCTTATTTTCGTATTTTATTTCTCCTTCACTCCATCCATATTTCTTTCCTTTTCTAAAACATTAGTTACAAAAAAAAATATTTCTATGATTTTTTCTTCTTATTTATCATGAAACAATGATTAAATTTTCAATCTAACAACCGCTTAGATAAGTATTTATTATATTTTTCGTACTTCTTGATTTTAATTAGTTGAGAAAACTTATTTTTATTAGCATTTTTTTAGAGAACTTTTATTTATCAAAATTCGCATTAATCAAATTATATAACGAGGGCATTTTGGTCATTAGTCATTATTATATTATCTAAACTAAATTTTTATACTAGTTATCTAGCAGAACGTTGTTGGAATAAAACAGAATAGTTGGCTATTCTCTATTATACTAATCCTTTATTCCATGGTTTGCAGAATGGGCCCTTTGGGTATTGCCTAGTTTGGTATATATTTTTTTTTTTTTTTTTTTTGCAAGCAAAGCATGTAGGCATATCCATTCATTTTAAATTATTCATTACATCACAAAAAATAAATAAAACAAATTATATCTCCAGTTGGCTAATTTACCTGCCACTTGATTTTTCTGTATTCCAATATTTTTGTGATGGGTGTTTGCAAGTTCACAACTAGAAATGCATCTAGCAAGTTACTTTATTTTCTTTGATTTTGCACAGAATTTGGACTAGTTCAATAAAGGGTTCGGGCAAGAAAGCTGCTGCAGCCATTCCATGCCAAATATTAGTAAAATAGAATGTAGAGGCCTCAAAAGGATTTCATATTTTCCAAGTGTTCAATAGCTTTTTTAATCATTATTTATTAGATAAATCTTTCTAATAGAAACTAGCTTATATAATTATTATACAAAAATAATACTATATAAGAACAAAAACCCACTTAGCAATCGACTACTTACTGACTTTCTGAATATTGAGCAAAAAGCCACACAATTATACAAGGAAAACAATTATCAAGCTAAAATTAGACAATTTAAAATACGTACAAACCCCAGAATTATACATACACAAAAGCACAAATCAAAGACCAAATGAAACACTACATAAATGGGTCAGAAGTACAACAGGCGTGCTTCTTTCGTAATTTATGACTGAGACTACCTTCCAATGGGGCTCTCCCTTTTTTTTTTCCTTCCTACAGACTACTTTACATCAAAGAAACTTGGTTTCAACTTTTTAGATTACCCTAAAAAACCTAAAGAAAGAACCATCAAAAGAGATAAATATACAGTCTAATCGGGGTTCGACATTATGAAAGCCCCAAATCCACCATCCATTGACTCACTTCAACCATCTTACTTGTACCGTTTCCAATCTGCAATCAACCAAAATAAATCATTAAATTACTCCCATTCAAACAAAACTACCATTTCATAAATTCTGTTCATTTTTTTAAATTAGAAAAAAGTTAAAATGACAAAATATACCATCAATAAACATTATTAACTATGCGGCTATTGTGGAGCATCAGATCCATACGCAGACGAACTATCGCTGTCTGAATCTGCAACACACATTTTCCCAATTAGCTAAAAAGATACAAAGTAATGAACAAACCGTATGTATTTTTTCTAATAAAAAATAATAAAAGGAAAGAGAAAATACCACTAGAAGACGAACCGGAACTGCTAGAGCTACTGGAACTGCTTGACCTACTTCCATTCTCCCCCTTTTGCCCTTCCTGGTCCGGCCCACCAGACGTAGCCACATATCCCTCATCACCTAAATTAGTAATAAAAAATTAATAAAATTAATATCCTTCAAATTGCTGACGGGTACATTTATATTTAATATTAGTAAATTATAGAGGTTTAGGATACCAAGCAGTTATGATTCCCCTATTTTTCCCTCTGTCTCACATGGTAATTGGATTACAGTTTGGTGGGAAGTCAAACGTGTTGTCATGGCAAGCAAAATTAAACAATTGCTTAATACAAAAACAAGTTCTGCTTACCACTCGACATAGTGAGGAGGGAAAAGTAGGGGTTCAGAATAATTTTCAAAATATAAATATATAACAAGTTATGAATCTCACCTCTATTCGGCGCTTCACCTCCAGCATTATTCTCCTGAGCCTAAACACACACAAAAAGACCCAAATCATTAAACCCACCAAAAAACTCCACAAAATCAACCAAAAACAAAACAAATACAAACCCTAATATCCTGAACAGCACGAGGGGTATTTTGGTCAATGCCCCTCCTAGCCAGCATCGCCAGCTCAGCCTTCCGTTTATGCTTGCTCAAATTCTTCTTGTAATTCGTCACAAACCTATCGAGCTCCCACAAAGTCTCCACATCCATGCTGTCTATATCCACTTCAATCTCATCATCGTGCTGACTCATACTCAAATTCTTTCGTTTAATAATCTGCACAACCACATCCAGTTTCTCCTGAGGCAAATTCTGAAGGTTGTTGCTCAATCTTCTCTTTTCCTCAAATGTCATGTCTCTTTTGTTCATGTCCTTTGCCTTAGGCTTTTTTAAGGCCGGCGTTCGGCCGATGTATGGTGTGGGAATTGAAACTGGTACTGGTACTGGTACTGGTACGGGTTTTGGGTGAGCTGTCGAGTCGGATCGTTCGAGAGTTCTCGGATCCGGTACGGATAAAGCCGTCTTTTTGGGCGGTACGGGTTTAGGGGTCGAGTGGTACGATAACTGGTATGTCATTTCGGCTTCGATGGCTGACCAACCTTCTTCGAAGATTTGCGCGAGCTGTTCTGCCATTATGTGAACATCCTGGCCTTTAGGGTTATAAGTCATCGCGTTTTGGAAGGTGAGTCTGACATCTTCTGCGTACTCTCTTGGGGACTTGTACCAGTTCTTGCTCAGTCGTGTCTTAATCGTCCCCAAATCCATCGGGTGTTTGATGATCGTGAAGTAATCGTGCAATTGGAGGGCCGCTGGATCGACCGGCTTGTTGAAAACCCAGCCGAATTTGTGCTTCATTAATTTGGAATGTAAACCTGAGCACTTTTTGAACGTGTTTGAGTAGATTTTCTTCTCGTTCTGGTCTAGTTCTGAGGATAAAGAGTGCTTCTTGCTGCCGTTTGACTTTGACTTTTTGAAGGTTTCTGGCGGGATTCTGTCCTTGGCTAGGAGGAAATCCGCATTGTTGTACAGTTGGTTTGCTTTGGGCGTGCGTTTTTCGAGAGATTCGGTTGGGAAGTCTGTTGCGGATAAGGAAACGCTGAGCTGGCGCCGGTACGGTACCGGTATGGATACAGTAACAGGCGCTTTTGGAGGCGGAGCTGTAGCTGGAGTTGCAACAGGAATGGCCACAGAGTTTGTGGTGGCGATGACATCAACATCTGGAGTTAGTTTGGAGAAGACGGGCTGTTGTAGAGTGGCTGGGGTTTCAGGATCAGTAGCAGAGAACTGGGATTGGGTGTACCCAGCTTCTGGTGCGGCCACTGGTGTGGCTACTAACGTGGCAGCAGCAGCAGAAGCCGCCACCTCGAGCCTCTTACTCAGAGCACGCACCTGCTCCAACTCACTCGTCAGTCTCCTTCTCACCTCTCGCAACTCCTGCCGCGACTTTGTGGAGATGTTCAGGGTTACGCTCTTGGAGACGCCGTTCGGTCCCTCGGAGCGCTCTCCTCCTCCTCGCTTCAAACTAGAGGATTCATCGTCTGAGACTCGAACCGGTTGGGCCGGCTCGGCAATTGGTTCGGCCGGGGCCGGCGGTTCAAGATGGGTCGAACTGACGTCATCCGTGAGTTGAACCGGTTCAACTTGAGCAGGCGGCGGAATTGGGTCTGGCTGCGGCGGATTGGGGATAGTGGGCGGTGGTTTGGCGTTTTTTCCATGGAATTTGCGAGTATATACCTTGTTCTCATTGTATCGCTGGCCTTGCACGGTGCCGTCGCCTGGCCCCGACGCCATTCATATAAACTCTAGATTTCGAGAAACCCTAGAATTCGAGAAACACTTCAATCGGAGAAGCACAAACCCTAGAATTTGGAGGCGGAAGAGAGAAATTTAGGGTTTTTTGAGGGTTTTGGAGAGGGGGGAGAGAAACCCTAGTTAGGAGGAGAAGGGGATCGATCGATCGATCTAGAGAGAGAAAATCGAGAGGGGAGAAGAGAGAGAAAGTCGCACAAAAGGAAAATATCGGGGCGGATGGAGGCGCGTAAAATGGATTTTTTCTGTTACGACAAATGTGTAACGGGTCATATCGAAATGGGGAGCGGTTGACCCGCTTAGTGAAATGAGGGAACGTCATATGAAACGGTTTGTTTGAGGCCGGGTCGAATTGATACGGTTCAGCAGGTCAGTTGCTACTTGCTACGTGCGCATACTGTATCTTTGTGGGTATTTTGTTCTTATTAGGATAATACTCGTGCGGTTAATTATAAGAGAAAAATTCATTTTTATCCCTGAATCAAGAACCAGCTCATTTTTAATCCCTCAACTTTCTATTAATTTAATTTTAATCTTCAATTATTAAATAAGTGTATTTTTAGTCATTCCATCCATTAAGTGCTTATGTGTCCGTTAAACTTGACATGTAAATAATGATGTGGCATTAGTAACGTAATAAAAATTTAAAAAAATAAAAAAATTCATTAATTCCCTCTTTTCTTAAAACATTATTTTTATTAAAAAAATTGTATATTTTTTATGCATGTTTATTTGTTAAATAAAAATTAACACGTTATTGTGTATGTATTAAGAATATATGCCACATCATTGCTTACATGTCATATTTAACGGATACATAAGCACTTAATGGGAGTGAAAGATCTTTCTTCCATGGAACAAGACAAAATTTAAGACAAAAATATCCATATTTCTTTCACCTTAAGATGACATAATACTAGTAATTAATGCTATGTTTATCTCTCTTATTTCTTTCCAAATATTTTTTTGTAAAAAAATAATGATGAAAACCTATCGATTCTCAATAATAATTTCACGAAATCATATATTTAAAATGTGAAAATAATTATGCTAATTTTTCCCTATCTCTCATATCTTACTTTCGTTATTCGTTTTTTCCATCTCTCTTCTCATTTATAAAAGATTTAGTAAATCAAACAAATTATTTCCTATCTTATTTATTTAAAAAAAATATTTTCTTTCAGGTTGAATAATAATAATTAAATTAATTAAAAAATGTATGATTAGAATAAGGGTATTGTAATAATTAGGTATTATTTATATATTTTAACCCAACTTGTTATTCCATGAATGTTGTCGAACGATTGTGAAATAAAATGAAATAACTGCTCTTCCACTATTCCATTTTTTACTGAACAAGCCCTTAGTGGTTGATAAAATTAGCGGGGTTAATTATAACTAGCATGCGCTTTGTGAGAGTTTCTTTTTTGCATATGAGTTTCTTTTTTGCATATTTTGAGAAGTTCCTATATACATTAAAGAAAACTTCCTGAACACCCTAGCAAGAGAAATTATAGCAAGAGAAATTTTCAGTATATAAGTGAACATGAAATTAAGGATACCTAGATAACCACTTCATTTCACAATCGAAATAGGTTATAATTATAACTAGCATGCGCTTTGCGCGAGTTTCTTTTTGCATATTTTGAGAAGTTCTTATATACATTAAAGAAAACTTCCTGAACACCCTAGCAAGAGAAATTTTCAGTATACAAGTGAACATGAAATTAGGGATACCTAGATAACCACTTCATTTCACAATCGAAATAGGTTAAAATCTAGAGAAATGGAGATAAAACATAACACTTACTACGGAAGCTTAAGAGAAGTTATATCTTGCCACCAACATATTATTCATATTTTGCCACCGACGTTACAACTACTACAATATTATTCTATAAAGGCAGAAGCAATATTATTCGATAATGGCAAAATATTCCAGCAAAAAGAAGATAAAATCGGAATATAATGCAGCAAATGATAAATAGTTGATTCACATCCATTATAGAGTGCATTAACATGTTATTAGAGTGCATTGACATTGAGCCCATTATAGAATGCATTCACATGTTA
Source organism: Juncus inflexus (assembly GCA_024447665.1). Classification (NCBI taxonomy): domain Eukaryota; kingdom Viridiplantae; phylum Streptophyta; class Magnoliopsida; order Poales; family Juncaceae; genus Juncus; species Juncus inflexus. The sequence continues at coordinate 6,892,605 of JAJHPC010000007.1, read as the reverse complement.
AATAAACTCAACCTAAAAAAAACAAACAAAATATAACATCAGCAAACAATTGTATTAATACATTAAGTATCAAAGTAAAAACAAACTTAATATAAGTAAAATAAAAATACCTCAACATTTCACATGATGAATCCTTTACCTTGGACCAAACCCTCCAATCCCTCCAGTATTAGAACGGACATATCTTTTTCTCAGGGGCCAAATCCAATCCCTCCTAATCTCAGATCCAACTCCGAAAACACCTAAAAATAAGTAAAAACCACAGCTCGTTAAGCTTAAGATTTGACAATTTGCAAATTAGTCCAAAATCTTTTCTCATCCTTACAAAACCTGATGGCATTTCTGAACTCAGTGCAGATTTGACTACCACAAACATCTATAAGCCAAAAACTCTTCAAGAAAAATCGACCCAAATCAACACTGGGCGGAAGTCATGGAACCCATACTCTGACTTGTCTCAGAATACCCCCTCAAACTTCTAAGTCGTAACCTATAGTTGTCAAATTGGATAAAGAGAACCTTCTTGGAAATCTGCTGAGTCTTAATATCGACACCAGACCATCTCAGGTCTTGAGTGACGAACAATATATTAAATACTAGTATTAACCCGAAGATACGGCAATTATATTATTAATGAGAGAGAGAGAGAGAGAGCAAATAACATGCCAGTTTTTTCAAGCATGTTAAGAATGTTGGTTCGAAAAACATGATCCGCAGCCTTGGAAAGTAAATCTACTACTCAAACTGGTGTATTCATCTACGGATTTCCAACCAATAATACTATTATACCTCTGTATCAAAGTAAAAATTCAATTTTATTTGAAACCAAATCCAGAACTGAAATTAAAAGAATTTCATCCCAAAAATAGATGAGAAAGAGTAGAACTAAAAAAAATACCATCTGATTTAGCACGGATTGAAATATGAAGGACTGGAAGCGTGGCTGATACCTACTCAAGGCGAAATATAAACGTATTTGTTCTAATAAGGAAGAATCGTCATATTTTAATTGAATTATTCAACCACATAACAGATAAACCTATCAAAGGTTGGATATAAAATAAAAATCAGATGTAAGAGCTAATTTGTCAACATTTTGTGGAACATTCACCTTTTTATCGAAGCTAGCTAACTACAAAAATGAGAATGTCCACCGGTATTTGTAAATAGAGAAAAATCTAAATTTGTCCCTCAACTATTCAATAAGTCTATTTTTTGTCTCTCAACTTTTTATTGGTCCAATTTTAGTCCCTCAACTATTCAATAAGTCTATTTTTTGTCCTTTCATCTGTTAAGTGCTTACGTGTAGCTAATATTTGACACGTAAGCAATACATGACATATATTCTTGATACATATTCTAACGTGGCAATTGTGACATGACAAATATTTGAAAAAAATAAATTTTTCTTAATTTCCCTCTTTTCTTAAAATATTATTTTATGTACATTCCAACGTGACAATTGTGATATGGCAAATATTTGAAAAAATAATTTTTTTTGAATTTCCCTCTTTTCTTAAAATATTATTTTATTGTGCATATTTGTGGTGCATATTTATTTAAATTATATGTTATTATTTATGCATCAAGATTATATGTCATGTATTGCTTACGTGTCAAATTTTAACTGACACATAAGCAATTAACGGATGGAAGGACTAAAAATAGACTTATTCAATAGTTGAGGGACTAAAATTGGACCAATAAAAAGTTGAGGAATAAAAAATGAGCTATTTGAATAGTTGAGGGGGTAAAATTGGACTTTTCTCTTGTAAATATGATGAGCTATGAGGTGTAATTTGAAGAATAAAATAATAAGCAAATTAAAATCAGAAATTCTAAGTAGAATCAGGGTCGGAGAATCAAAAATAATCCGCGCGGGACACGTCCAGTAACGCGCCGCGTAAATAAGTTGGAGACGTCCAGTACGAGCCGTGCAACTTCCGTGAAGAATAAAAAAAACTCAAAATATTACCGTTATTCAATCTCATTTTCGGAATTTCATTCTTTCCTTTCGCGATCGATCAAAAATTCCTCCATCGCGATGAATTTTCTTATCTGATCAAAAGTCCCTCCATCGCATCTGCAGATCTGATCAAAAATCTCTCCATAAACTCTATTTCTAGGAAAGGATAATTCATTAAAAGATTTTGTTAGTTTTCCTAGCCTAATTGGTCTCTATATAGATTTTGTTAGTTTCCCTGACCTGATTGGTTTGCATATTAAATTGAGAAGTAGAAAAGAGGAGATTAATTAAAGGAAAATTATTCAGGGGCAAGATTGGAAATAAGACTTTTGTCATGCTTCATAGAGAAAAGTGTGTGTGTGTTCAAAAGATGCATCCATACATCCTATCAATTTGGATCGTCCATTTTAGTAGATATAATGGTTGGATTTAATTATGGATAACCGGTTAAAACAATACAACCGGTTTAGCTGGTATTCTTAGTTATGTAGCCCGTAAAAAATCATTAAATAGAAGAGTATATTAGTAATTTTAAGTACTTTTACATGGGGATGTTGGCGGATTAAGTGAAACATTAAATATAGTGTTGCAATTATCATATTATGATTGGGAGCTGATACTGCGCGACGGTACTGGAGCGACGGTACTGGAGCGACTCTATAGCGACGGTATATAAAAACAGAAAAAACATATAAACTAAAAACAAATAATATATAAAAAATTCATTTGGTAAAACAGTATATATTTGAAAAAATGAAAACAATATATAAAAACATATAAACTGAAAACAAACAATATATAAAAATTCATTCGGTAAACAATATATATTTAAAAAAATGAAAACAGTATATAGCGTATATATAAATACGAGAAAACAATATATAATTTTAATATGTGGCTACAAGGTCGCTACGTATCCCCGTTGTGATTTTCAATTTCCCATTATGATTTTAGTGTAACGAATTCATGCTTGTAGCTTTAACATAACCCGCTACATATAACTAGTTGGTTGACTGGTGTTTGATCTGAAATTTTGATCTATTTGCTGAGTTTTTCTGGTTGGAAATAATTCAAATTTGTGCCAAATCTGATAAACTGAATATTTAGTGATTAATGATACAATTCTTGATCAAATTGCCTTAAAAATCCCTACTTTTATCCTATTAATTCAAAAATACATTTTTCTGCATTTTGTTTCTGTCAGTTTCAGTAAAAAAATTATTTGACTTCAGATCTTATCAAAGAAAATTATAAAAAAATATTTTGTGATTCTTTAGATATTTTAGGACAACTTTCATATAATATGTGCCCAATGGTTTTATGTTAAATTTGTAAGAAAAAAATCTGTGCAAAGTTTTGACTTTTTCATTTCCTGTTCTTGATTTTTGATTCTGTTTGTTTTTCTACGATTTTTAGAAATTAGTAAAAAAATCCTATAAATATAAAATTTAGGTCTCAGTAAATCATGTTGAAGTGTAGTTTCTAGATCTGAATTTTAATTGAATTGTTGTTAGGATAAAATTTGAATTCCACCCCTTTTTGGCAACATATACCATTCTCTGCCTAATTCAATCATATGTTCTGAGTTTTGACCATAATTGTTGAAAGATCAATATTATTGATCTGAGATTTTTACCACATAATCTTTAACTTGTTTTCCTAATTTCTGTTAATGTTTGGTGATTTTTGAAGTAATTTTCGATTTTCTGTGATTTTTTGAATAACTCTGTTGACTGGTTATGAAAAGTGTGGATTAAAATGAAAATTACATAAAAAATATGAACAAAAGTGATAATTGATTTACCTTGCATTGTGAAGATCTCGTTCTCTGTTTTCAATTGACATATCATTTGCAACTTTTGGATATTTGGAACTATTATTAAAGAATTTTCAAAGGATTTGTGTACGAACTTACTTCAATTCCATCTAAAACATCAATAACCTTCTAAAAATAGTCTGCAATATCTGAACAAAAATAAGACCTACTTTTTAAAAAGAATTGTAATATCTCAAGGCCATTCTCCTTGTGTTCGACCCCTAAACTCATTACCACTCATACTCGTAATTGATTAATAGGGAAATATAAATTGTTTTGTTAAATTGTGTGAAATTCAACGACGGTTTTACCGCGATTTACAAATGGCGCCGTTGCCGGGGAGACGGCTTTAATTGATTTTATTACTAATCTCTAATCAATTGTCTAGTGTTTTTGTTTCATTTGAATTTTGAAGGTGCATGAGAAAGACAAGATCGCAAGGCGAAGTGCACACACGTGTAAAGAAGGACATTAACAAACATCTAAGAGAGGTCAAGAAAGATAAGGCACGAGGGAAGCAAGACGAAACTTACTCAAGGCAAAAAGGACGTAACGAGGCTTCTCCCTTCATCCAAAAGCCACAAGAAAGAGCACCAATCTCTCCAATCGTTCACTCATTATCATCCAGGCTAAACTCTCAAAATTCTAATTCTCACTCAATACCATCATCATCTCAAATTCACAAAATGGCTCAAGAAAGAACATTAGGGGAACTTTTAGACCATCAAATCCCTCGAAATCCTGGAAATATTGTTATACCAACTATGCCCAATTTTAAACTAAGTCCATCTATATTAAATGTATTACCCATATTTGAAGGACATAAAAATGAGAACCCATATGCACATTTAGATAACCTAGATCGTAAATGCACAGCAATGTTTGGTAAATCTTGATAACTTAGATAATATCAAATTGATCCTCTTCTCCCACACACTTGGGGAAGCACCAAGGGATTGGCTAACCCACTTGCAAGGAGGTCCTTTTACAACATTTCAGGAAGTAGGTACGCGTTTTCTCAAACGATACTACCCGAGCACCTTGACGGCCAAAATCCGCAAGGAAATCACAGGGATCCAACAAGGAGGAGGGGAGACACTTCAAGAATATTACGAACGATTTGTGCGATTATGCGCATCATGCCCCAACCATAACCTCGACGAGACCTCACTTATCGACCAATTTCTACAAGGGATGAACGAGCTCGATGCGCGATTACTCCAATGCTCGGCTGGAGGATCGTTCAACAACATGACCCCATCAGAAGTACGAGCTCTTATCGAAACCATGGCCGAAGGAAACCAAGGATGCGGGGGAAGAATGGGTCAAGTGAACATGACAAGTACGGTTGACCTCAAGGCAATGGAATCAAGAATTACACAAAACTTCGAGACAAGATTTGGTAAAATGCTCAAAGCTGTGGGCGCGAAGATCGATCCAAGGAAGTGCGAGTTTTGTGGGGATACAAATCATGCGATCGATGAGTGCGATAGGCTACAAGAAGATGTCAATGCCGTCGGAAGCTATTCAAACCAACGCCTACCTTTCTCGCAAACCTACAATGAATCATGGAAAAAACACCCAAATTTCCGTTGGAAGAATGATGATGCGCCACCCCAATTCTCACAATCCAATTACCACAAACCGAATGTGTATGTTCATCTAAATGCACAAGCGCCACAACAACCTCAAGCTCATCAACAACCTCCTCAACCTTCCACATCGAATTCCCAAACCTCTTCTCTTGACGAAAAGCTTGATAAAATGATGGCATTAATGGCGGGGAATTTCACAAACCTCACTTAACCAAAACCAAGCTACACAAGGGCATCAAATGCAAAACTTGGAAATGCAAATCAAGCAAATCGCGGGGGAAGTCAACTTATTGAAAGGACAAGGGGGCAATCGGTTGCCTTCTCAAGGTTCGGGGCCGCTGGAGTACAAACCCATCAACGCGATACGCCTAAGAAGTGGGAAAGAGGTTGGCTCACACGACGAAGAAGAAGAATTAATGGTTCCAAGAAAGCAAGATGAGGAAACGAGTTCAAGCGCGTGTAAACAAGATGAGGCACAAGAAGAAATCAGGAAAGATGAAGAGCCAATTCAAGAGAAAGAACAAGGAAAGAACAAAGAAAAGAAAATCGCACAAGAAAAGGAAAAGAGGCACGCACCATTCCCAACTCGACTAGCGGTTAACTCTCGAAAGGATGAGCTAGATAAAGATATTTTGGAGGTGTTCAAAAAGGTGGAAGTGAACATTCCGATTATCAATGCTATCCGAATGCACCCCCCATATGCCAAGTTCTTCAAGAATCTATGCACAAATAAGAGGAAATTAAAGGGGAACGAGACGATAAATCTACCCTCTGTGATGAGCATCAACACGCGAGTAGCACAAAAAGAGAAAGACCCTAGAGTTTTCGCCATTCCATGCACCATTGGTCTTCAACAACTTGCAAGGTGCATGCTCGACTTAGGAGCCTCCATAAACGTAATGCCTAGGTCTGTTTACGAGACCTTGGGATTGGGCGGCCTTAAGGACACAAGGGTGATGGTGCAACTCGCCGACCGTTCGACGGCCGCCGTTCTCGGTGTCGCGGAAGATGTACTTGTCAAGGTGAATGGTCTAGTTTTCCCAGCCGACTTCTACATTCTTGAAATGGGCGACAACGCCGATTCGTCCGCCATCCTCTTAGGAAGACCCTTTTTGAGGACCGCGCGAACATGCATAGACTGCCACTCAGGAACGATGTCCATGGAATTCGACAACGAGAAAATCACCTTCAACATATTTGACACCATCAAGTACCCGAACGACTACAATGTATCGAGCATAACCATTATTGACGAGATGAGATGGCTGAAGAACACTTGGAAGAAGAGTACTCGAAGGAATACAATGCGATTTTTGAGGATGTTTGGGGAGAAATTGACCAAACGAATGAGAAGCAAGAAATAGAGCAAGAACATAATAATGAAGAAATTAAACTCATTTCGAGTTCCCCTCACGACGAACTCCAAATATCACAAGAACGCATTAAGCCATCAATCGAGGAAGCTCCTACTCTCGAACTCAAACCTCTTCCCGATCACCTCAAATACGCATACCTCGGGCCAAACAACACATTACCCGTCATCATCGCATCGAACCTAACTCTTAACCAGGAAACCTAATTGGTGGAAACTCTTGGAAAACACAAGAAGGCAATCGGATGGACATTGGCCGATATGCCAGGTATAAGCCCCTCGACATGTATGCACAAAATTATTTTGGAGGAAGGATCAAAATCGTCAAGAGAAGCACAAAGACGGTTAAATCCAGTAATGATGGAGGTGGTAAAAAAGGAGCTCCTCAAGCTTCTAGACGCGGGAATTATATATGCGGTGGCTAATTCGGACTGGGTTTCTCCCATCCATGTTGTTCCTAAAAAGACGGGGATTACCATCATCGAAAACTCCGAAGGTGAACGCGTTCCCACTCGAGTGCAAAATGGATGGAGGGTTTGCATCGATTATCGCAAACTCAATGCGGTGACAAAAAATGATCACTTTCCTCTTCCCTTCATCGATCAAATGCTCGAAAGATTAGCGGGGCGACCTTACTATTGCTTTTTGGATGGGTACTCGGTCTATCGCCATCGATCCAGAAGATCAGAGGAAGACAACATTCACTTGCCCCTTTGGGACTTTCGCCTATCGAAGAATGCCGTTTGGGCTATGCAACGCGCCTGGAACTTTTCAAAGGTGTATGCTTTCTATTTTTTCTGATTATATTTCTAAATTTATTGAAGTATTCATGGATGACTTTTCCATTTATGGCAACTCGTTCGATGAGTGTCTCCATAACTTGAGCCTAATAATGGAAAAGTGCGTTGAAACTAACCTTGTCTTAAATTTTGAGAAGTGCCATTTTATGGTGAGCCAAGGAATTGTATTAGGTCATTTAATTTCAGAAAAGGGGTTGGAAGTCGACAAGGCGAAGATCGACGTTATCAAGACACTTCCATACCCTCGCAATGTGAAAGATGTCCGCTCATTCCTTGGACACGCCGGTTTCTATCGGCGTTTCATTCAAGACTTCTCAAAAATCGCTCAACCAATGTGCAGGCTTCTCCAAAAAGAGATCAAATTCGAGTTCAACGATGTGTGCAAGGCGGCATTCGACAAACTAAAGTGAAAACTATGCGAAGCGCCCATTATCCAACCACCGGATTGGAATCTTTCCTTTGAGATCATGTGCGACGCAAGTGATCTAAGTGTCGGGGCAGTTTTGGGGCAACGCATCGGGAAGGTACCCCACGTAATTTACTACGCTTCTAAAACTTTAGATGACGCCCAACGAAATTACACAACAACGGAAAAAGAATTATTGGCCATTGTCTTTGCATTGGAAAAGTTCCGATCATACTTGGTCGGGACAAAAGTTGTTGTATTTTCAGATCATGCCGCGCTCAAATACTTAATGAAAAAGAAGGAATGCAAGCCGCGCCTCCTCCGATGGATCCTTCTCCTTCAAGAGTTTAACGTGGAGATTCGGGATAAAAAAGGAGCCGGAAACTTGGTGGCCGATCATCTTAGCCGACTCCCAACAAAAGAAGGCGATATCATTCCGATCAACGAACTCTTTCCCGACGAGCAACTCTATACTATCCATGGCATGGCACCTTGGTACGCCGACATCGTCAACTACCTCGAAACTCGTGAATTGCCAAACACTCTCTCTCGAGCTCAAAAGGACAAAATAAAAAATGATTCACGCTATTACCTCTGGGAAGACCCCTACCTCTACAAGATTTGTTCCGATCAAATGGTGCGAAAATGCGTGCCCGACCACGAGATAAATTCGGTACTCTCTTTTTGTCACACTTTAGAATGTGGGGGACACTTTGGAGGGCAACGCACAAGTCATAAGGTACTCCAAAGTGGGTTATATTGGCCAACTCTTTATAAAGATGCTCATTCCTTTGTAAAGAGTTGTGAAAATTGCCAAAAAACGGGTAATCTAACCCGCAAAAACGAAATGCCTCTTAAAGCTTTATTGTTTTTTGAGCTTTTCGATGTTTGGGGGATAGACTTCATGGGCCCCTTTCCTCAATCAAATGGGTATTTATATATCCTTGTGTGTGTTGATTATGTTTCGAAATGGGTTGAGGCCATACCAACAAGGGATGGCAACTCCAAAACGGTGATTGAATTCCTTAAAAAGAATATTTTTCAGCATTTTGGGGTGCCTAAAGCTATCATTAGCGATAGGGGTTCGCATTTCAATAATAAGTATCTCGAATCCCTTTTGAAAAATTATCATGTATAATACCGCATGTCAACCGCTTATCATCCCCAAACTAATGGGCAAGCCGAAATATCCAATCGGGAAATAAAATCAATCCTTGAGAAAGTGGTTAATCCCTCTCGCAAGGATTGGAGTCAGAGGCTTGGGGATGCTTTATGGGCCTAGCGCACCGCATACAAAACACCGATAGGGATGACTCTTTTTAAACTCGTTTATGGAAAGAGTTGTCACCTACCGGTGGAAATTGAGCACAAAGCATTTTGGGCAATCAAAAAGGTAAATCAAGATTACCCAAAAGATGCGGGGTTGCGGAAATTGCAAATTCAAGAATTAGAAGAGCTTCGCATTGAGGCTTATGATAATTCTCGAATTTACAAAGAAAAACTAACCATCGCTCACGACAAAATTATTCGCAAAAAGGAATTTAAAATTGGCGATAAGGTTTTGTTATTCAATTCTCGGTTGAGATTACATCCCGGGAAGTTGAAGAGCCGATGGACAGGTCCTTACATAATTACCCATATTTTGCCATTTGGAGTATTTGAAATTTCTAGAGGAGAAGACATCAAATTCAAGGTTAATGGTCATCGTTTGAAGGCTTTTTACGAGAATCATGATACAAGGTGGTTCGATGAGCATAATTTAGAAGCGGTGCCACAAAACGCGGGAGCGAAAGAATGAAAAACATAATGCGTCGCGCTCAAGACGTAAAACAAGAGTGCTTGGCGAGAGGCAACTCGTCGTGTCAGGTCGTATTTTTTCTTTCTTTATTTTATTTTCTTATTTTTACAAAATTTCTCTTTCACACTTAAACATTTGGTACACAAAAGTTTAAGTGTGGTTGGGGAGGTTTTGCATAAAACTCCAATAATTCTTCCAATTTCCACAAATTTTCTCATTTTTTGAACTTTTTGTTTGAGGACAAACAAAGGTTTAAGTGTGGTGGGGTGGTTTTGTGCAAAACCAAGTTTCAAAAATGTGAAAATTCATAAAAATTGATAAAATCGAAAAATTTCAAAAACAATATCAAACTCATAAATACCATAAAAATTTAAAAATTTTTACTCTCCTTCTTTCATTTTGTTTGATTTTGGAAGTAAAACTTTGTATGCAAGAATTTTAAAATGAAAAGCAAAGGTTTTTGGAATATTTTAAAACTAAGCCCTCTCAGGCAACTTTTGAAAAATACTTAGGGTTTTGGAAAATGATGAAAAGATTTGAAAATTCAAAAAAGAGAATAGTTATCGTCATGAATGCCATATTTTCCAACTCACTCCATTTATAATATCCAGTTAAAATCCATTAAGCATTTCAAAAATTCATAAATATTTCACTTACCCCTTTAATGAAATTATAAATCGTTTTCTTTAAAGTAATGCTGTGATTAAAACTTTTGAGAAATCAAACATTACTTTTAATACCACTAGTTTCGCAAAAATTTTCTAACTCAACCTATCTTTCATGGCATAGCTAATGACTCGTATGTCCATCTCTAATTTTCGCACTAAATGCAAGTGACCAAAATCGTAACCTGTTATCCCTTCACAAAAAGAATTCAAAAAAATGTGAAAAATTATTTTTAAACCCTTGAAAATTTTTTACATATCCGCAATAGAAAATGAAGGATTTTTTGTACGTGCAAAGCACAACTTGTCTTTTGATAACATGAGTGGATAGCATACCAACCTTTACGTGTTTATAAAAGAGAAAGTTGAGTTAGTTGGAACTTTTGGGGAAATTTGTATAAATTCACCATTTTAAATTTAGGGGGAGAAAGTATCAAAAACAAAATTAGGGCATTGTTTCTTGGAAAAAGGTTCGTATTTGAAGGATTGGGGAATTTTAAATAAATTTGAATTTGAAATTATTAATGGATAGTCGTCGACCCTCGTGTATTATTATAATAATCAAATATTAGTATATAACATTCATGGCAATAACTAAATTTTTTTTAAAACACTTTAAACTGATTCTAAAAACCCTAAGACTTGATTTTAATTTTCGCTTGAGGGCAAGCTTGGTTTAAGTGTGGTGGAATTTGTAATGTGTATTTTTTATACACATTTTTAGGGTTTTTATCATCTCAAATTCATCCTTAATTCACCTAAATGTATGAAAAATACTTATAATTCATAAAACATGATTTGGAACCTCTTAATACATTTTTTATATTATTTTACAGGCGAAAAGGCCGTAAGATGAAGATTTCGACCCAAATTGCAAATCATGGGCCAAAGATGGCCAACCAAGTCTACCAAAACCCTACACAAATTCACCCAAATAACCGATTTTCAAACAAGCTCAAAATCGATCAAACTGCATATCCTTGGATTCAGCACGACAAGACGAATCGGTTGGTGTTATTCTTCACCTCTGAGAACGCCGGCGATCACCGGAATCCGCCAGCCAAAAGCAACCAGCCATGTTTCTGACCTGAGAAAGCTTCTTCGAGCAACCTTGCCTTCTACAGTCCACCATTCGAGCCAAAACCAACTCTATTCTCTTCCTCTCTTCTTGTCCTTTCTATCCGTATGAAGAACTCATCAAATGGTGCAAAATCGAGTGAGAAATCTGAAGTTAAATCAACTGTTCGACGAAATCCTAAATGAACTTTTGAAGAACTGATGAACCAATGGTCGAGTTTCGAACAGTGGATGAATTCGATCAACCATTTCAATTTTTCTCAAGCAAAGATGATTCTTTTTGTGTCTTAAAGCTTTAGTAAAGGCTCACCATGAATTCGGAAGCCTCAATTCGAAGGAAAAACAACTCAAAATCATAGTTTGATTCACGAGTTCAGCAATTTTTGGTTATTTTCGCAAAACTGAAACCGAGTTGGTTAATGGAGAAATTCTCTGGATTCGAGGCGGATTGGGGAGCTATAATGGTTGTGAACCATCATGAGGAAGTTGAGAACGAAGCCTGAGTCACCGTTTTGGATTTCATTGTGCGAAATGCGAGAAAAAGATCGATTTGCACACTCTGGTCAGCAATGGCGGAACAGCGAACCGATGATACTCAAAACAGCAAAACTCGAGATTTACTCAACGGTTTTCAACCATTCAAAGCCCGGTGAATTCGTAAGAAGATGGAGAAGAGATCTGGAATGATGAATCACAGCGAAATATACAGAATCACAAGTTCTAATCAATGGTTGTGAGAAACGGATAAACGGGTCCAAAATCTAAGAGAAAAATCGATCCAAAGTCCAAATTCGCAACTTACACGGCTGTCAGAGGATTGTTTTAGGACGAGCACACGATCGCAAGCCACAAAAGATCGAGAAAAGAAATTTAGCGCTAATTCTGAAGAAGAAGAAGATGACTCGTTTCATCAGTTATGACTCGTCTCACGTAATTCAAACCGGTTCGCCACACCAGATCAGCGGAACGAGTTAAAACGAGTCAGTATCAGCTCACACAAAAGCGACTCGTTTCAAGCGAGCTGCAGCTCGTTTCGTCGCACGAAATCCGGAAAATTAATTCAAAACTCAGCGCCAAAAGGTGAATAAGAAGACGACTCGCTTCGCGTGTTTCGACCCGTCTCGCCACAGAAAATCCAAAAGACAGTTTAAAAACTCAGAGATTAATAACAGAAACAGCGACTCGTTTCACGCGATAACGACCCGTTTTACCACAACTTATTCTGAAGGGGCCCACTGTCAGTCTCAGTAATGCGATTCAAATCGCATCTGAACTGAACTCAGTTCGCGCGAATAAACAGATGAAAAATTCGATGATTCAAAACCGTTCAATTCTCAACCAAATTCAACGAAATTTCGTCCAGATCTTCAGTACACTCCACTTGATCTGCCTGAGCCAATGGAATCGCTCGGTTTGTCCCCCACTCTCCAGACTAGCCTCTCTATAAATTCGACCGATCAACCCATTCATCGACATTCATTCTTCCATTCTCCAAATTCTTTCAACACATTACTCTCCAATCATCTTCTTTAAGCTTCAGTAACTCCATTACTGAATCTCAGAGCTTTTCGAGCTTCAATTTTTGAGTTCGAGTGAAATTCACCAATTCAGGCTGATTTTGGTGAAAAAGGCAATTGATCGGTTCCGGCTGGGATCAAGCATCAGTTGGAGGTTCAAATCGGCTCAAGGAAGTTTTCGGTTGATCTTCTACGTCTCGGTTCGATCCAATTTTCATTTAATCTCTTGTATTCAATTTTAGATCACAAAATCCAATTTGTAAAAGAACATGATGAACACATGCCTAATTTCGGTTGATCTTATCATGTGTGAGTAGAATCTTGTAGGGATAGGCTTTTTGTGATAGAATTGTTTGAAATCTTGCTTTAATTTGAATTAAATTGACTGATTTGGTTACTGTTCATAATGTGCTGTTAATTCTGGATTTTTTTTATTTAATCGATTTGGTTGAATTAATTAGGTCATTTAGAACTGAATTTTCATGCATGTTAGTCCATTTTATCATCTTGAATCTTGGTTAAGGTTTTTGCTTGATTTAGTGAAGTTTTTAGTTCAAAAGTTGTGATCAAACACTAGTTGGTTGACTGGTGTTTGATCTGAAATTTTGATCTATTTGCTGAGTTTTTCTGGTTGGAAATAATTCAAACTTGTGCCAAATCTGATAAACTGAATATTTAGTGATTAATGATACAATTCTTGATCAAATTGCCTTAAAAATCCCTACTTTTATCCTATTAATTCAAAAATACATTTTTTCGCATTTTGTTTCGTCGGTTTCAGTAAAAAAATTATTTGACTTCAGATCTGATCAAAGAAAATTATAAAAAAAATATTTTGTGATTCTTTAGATATTTTAGGACAACTTTCATATAATATGTGCCCAATAGTTTTATGTTAAATTTGTAAGAAAAAAAAATCGTGCAAAGTTTTGACTTTTTAATTTCCTGTTCTTGATTTTTGATTCTCGTTTGTTTTTCTACGATTTTTAGAAATTAGTAAAAAAAATCCTATAAATATAAAATTTAGGTCTCAGTAAATCATGTTGAAGTGTAGTTTCTAGATCTGAATTTTAATTGAATTGTTGTTAGGATAAAATTTGAATTCCACCCCTTTTTGGCAACATATACCATTCTCTGCCTAATTCAATCATTTGTTCTGAGTTTTGACCATAATTGTTGAAAGATCAATATTCTTGATCTGAGATTTTTACCACATATTCTGAACTTGTTTTCCTAATTTCTGTTAATTTTTGGTGATTTTTGAAGTAATTTTCGATTTTCTGTGATTTTTTGAATAACTCGTTGATTTGGTTATGAAAAGTGTGGATTAAAATGAAAATTACATAAAAAATATGAACAAAAGTGATAATTGATTTACCTTGCATTGTGAAGATCTCGTTCTCTGTTTTCAATTGACATATCATTTGCAACTTTTGGATATTTGGAACTATTATTAAAGAATTTTCAAAGGATTTGTGTACGAACTTACTTCAATTCCATCTAAAACATCAATAACCTTCTAAAAATAGTCTGCAACATCTGAACAAAAACAAGACCTACTTTTTAAAAAGAATTGTAATATCTCAAGGTCATTCTCCTTGTGTTCGACCCCTAAACTCATTACCACTCATACTCGTAATTGATTAATAGGGAAATATAAATTGTTTTGTTAAATTGTGTGAAATTCAACGACGGTTTTACCGCGATTTACAATATGTTGTATAAATTGATGAACAAAATAATCAATTATTGGATAATTTATTGAACAAAACAGTGTCATTCCGTTGGCAACGAAATATATATGAAAACTGTAATAACTTTAACTGCCAAGTATTTCGTTATGGAAATACCAATTCCGTTGGCAACGGATCAATAGTTCCGTTGGCAATGGAATAGGTGCAGATTAGGGTTTTAGTTATGGTAACTGAGCAATCGTTCGCCTCTCTCTCTAGTATAAATAGAAGGGTAGAGTCTCTCTATTCTACACACAATTCAGAAGCCTTAGAGGCTATCCATTACACAGAAAAGAGAGAGAAAGTTTTGAGAGAATTCGGAACGTATTTTCGGACTCGTCTAGCCGAGTCCGGTTATTCCGTGCGTCTGAAATTCACGTGGATACGAGTAGAGGTTCTCTATCTTGAGAACTTACGAGTGATCGATCTCCTTCATCCCTAGGAGAAGCAAGGAAATTTGCGAGTTCAGCTTCAGGAAGGAGAAGGTTGCAAGTCAGAAAAGATCAAACCTACATCTGTTCTTTGTCTCGCGGATCAGGAAGATCCGTGGTATAAATTTTAATAGATAATCTCGTACTTTTATTCCCTTAACGTAGATCCTAGGACGGGTTAAATCCATAGGTTCCGCTGCGCATGTAACGTACATGGCTATGGATTTCCCAACAATAACCGGTATCCAATACCCAAGATTTTGGAGTAAGTGAATTAGTTTCAATAACAAAAATACCTGAAGCGATAGTCACACTGGCCTTCTTGATTTCATCCTGATAGAGTTTGCAGTTTCTCTTCCCATGGCCAACCTTGTTGCAATGGAAGCAAACTCGCTTCTTGTCTTTCTTGATCTTAGGTTTAGGCAACACCTTGCCTTTACCCTTGCTCTTGTTCCCGGTCTTCTTACCCTTCTTCTTGTGAACCATTAGGACATCTTTGACAACATTTGTCTTCATGTCCTCCTGTGCGTTTTTAAACATCCCATTCAACTCAGTGATGGATTTCTCCATCCGATGCATATTATAGTTCATGATGAATTGCTTAAAACTAGGAGGCAACGATCCGAGAATTATGTCAACATCCAATTTTTTGAGCATAGCTGAACCAAGCCTCTCTAATTGATCAAGATAGCTCTTCATCTTGAGTACATGAGCACTCACTCAACCATCTTCTTGTCAGTTAGAGAGACGGTCTCTTTGTAGCGCACAACTGAGCTTGCTCTTGGAACATTTCCTCGAGAGTTACGATCATATCGTAAGCACCCATGTCCTCCAGTTGCTTTTGAACCTCGGAGGTCATGGTCACTAGCATGAGACAAGCTATCTCCATGTCGCCTTTGATGTATTTAGCATACGCATCTCGGGCAGCCCTTGTGGCTCTCTGTTCTGGTTCCTCTGGGTAAGTCTCTTCTATAACATATAGTTTAAAGCCTTGAGAACAATTCTCGGGTTTCTAAACCAGTCAAAAAAGATAGACCCATTGAGCTTATCCTTCTCAAGGATAGATCACAAATTCAACCTAGTTGAATTATTATTATTTGCCATTATTCTACAAGTTAAAATGTAAAGTGTCGTTATTATTTATTCATATGTTTTGTTTTGGTGTTTCTTATATTGTACTCCCACTATTTCCTTCAAATCAATCACCTTCAGTAGTATTGATTCGGAATCTTCAATAAATGAAGTTTCATAGTGAGTCAAGATCCGTATTTCATTGAGCATTAAGTGCGCTTTGGTACACAACACTCAATAGACAACTATTTAGGTAGGAACACTTCCAATTGTATCATATACAACTCTTTCCTTTTATGGAATGAGCATCATATGCTCGGTGTATTATTCCATCTTGTGCCCCGGAGCCCAAGTCCGACTTGCTTGCTCAGTTAAGTTTAACCATGTATGATTATCAGCGAAATGGAGTCCAGCACACTCAGCTTTGGCGTGACCTATGCTGGACGCCATTTCCCACATACCATCCTTTACAAAGACAATCCCCCATATGCTCAGGTTTGGCATGACCCACATGGAAGACTATCTAAGTACCAAGGGCTTCAGTTACATGGGGGGCACTTCCTTACTTAACATTCTTAAGGATTTTTTTTTAGATTTATAAAATAAACATCACATAAACTAAGTTAAATACGGTATGAGTATATTCCTCACGAGCGATCACGAGGTTCCAAAACCTAGATCTATATTATAGATTCCAAGAGTAATCTTCAACGAACCCTTCGTTGTGTGTGTGCGAAGCTCCAATGCCATCTTCCGAAGATTGCGCCAAGATCCTTGCCTTGTAGTCTTGATATAATATCTACCCTAACAACTATCCTATTGCTAGAAAAAGTAATTTACAATGTTGGACTACTCACAGGTTGCCATAAATATAATTTTGGACAACTCACTGGTTGCCATAAATATTAAATAAAATTATAAGCATTCACACACAAGATTACATCACAGAACAATCACAGATCTAAAGCTCATATCATATTTGTATATTTAAATTCCATGTATAACATAAATTAGGGTTTCACGCAAAATCAACATTATTCAGTTGGGAACGGAACTATTCCGTTCTCAACGGAATAACGCTGAAAAATCATGAATTTTCTGCTTTATTCTGTTCTCAACGGAACTATTCCGTTGGGAACGGAGATGTGCCGGAAATTCGTTTTTCCTTTTGTTTTAGTTCCATTTCCAAAACAGATTTCGAAAAACTATTTTTCGAAACTCTAGGAAATCATAATATCCAATATTATATTCTCAGAAACTATTTCCGTGATGTTTTGAAATAATATTTTTAAAACCCTAAATTTATTTTACTATAATTTCATAAATTTTAAATATATAATCGACGATTATTTCCTTAACGAACGCTCTGATGTCACTGTTGGAAAATCCATAGCCATGTACGTTACATGCGCAGTGGAACCTATGGATTTAACCCGCCCTAGGATCTATGTTAAGGGAATAAAAGTACGAGATTAGCTATTAAAATTTATACCTCGGATCTTCCTGATATGCTAGACGAAGAACGGATGTAGGTCTGAACTTTTTTGACTTGCAACCTTTTTCTTCCTGAAGCATGACTCGCGAACGTCCTTACTTCTCTTAGGGATGAAGATCGATCGCTCGCAAGTTCTCAAGATAGAGAACCTCTACTTGTATCCACGCGAACTCCAGACGCACAGAATAACCGGCTCGGCTAGACAAGTCTGGATATACTTTCCGAAAATCTGTCAAAACTTTTTCTCTCTTTTCTGTGTAATAAACGGCCTCTAAGGCTTCTGAATTGTGTGTTGAATAGAGAGACTCTACCCTTCTATTTATACTAGAGAGAGAGGCGAACGATTGCTCAGTTACCATAACTAAAACCCTAGTCTGTGCCTATTCCGTTGCCAACAAAACTATTCCGTTGCCAACGGAATAGGTATTTCCATAACGAAATACTTGGCAGCTAAGGTTATTACAGTTTCCATATATATTCCATTGGGAACGGAACTATTTCGTTGCCAACGGAATTACATTGTTTTGTTCAATCAATTATCCAATAATTGATTATTTTGTTCACCAATTTATACATCATATTGTTGGGTCTCGGGCGTGCATAACGCAGCGAAAAATAAAAATATTCGTCCAAATCCCATTCCGAGGATCCGTGCGTATCTGTTAAATCAAAGAAATAAATCTTAAAGATACCTTTCGGATTACGGTTAATCCGTGACGCTCAAACCATGCGTGTTGTCCATGCACCTCTAAACCGGTTACCGTCCAAACCGATTTTCCGTCCATCTAGACTGTCTAGGTCGGATCGTGTGGAAATCATCTACCGCACATACAATTGGCCTCCACCGAAATTCTCAACAACGCGTTATTATCTTCTTAGACCGAATAGATCACAAGCGCCGAAAGTACGAACGCCTCTACCGGTGTCCACACGAACAAACTTCTTAAAACGGGAAGAAGAACAATATATATGCTAGTAGCTTCTTCTCCTCTTGCAAAAGAAAACTCTTCTTATTTTATCTCACAAAAGATGTATATAATTCCTCTCATATAATCGCACTCTTTCATTTTGTCACACAAAAGGAAAGCACCATTTCGTAATTTTGTCATACAAATTAGAAAGTATATTTTCTCTCTTTTGTCTCACAAAAGAGAATGTGAAATAATGAGAGAGAGAATGATGTGGTATGTTCTGAATTTGGAGCCCTCTATGTCCTTATATGGAGGTGAAGAGTCATGTCTCTTCACACTAAAAGATGTGTATGACATCACTCATCATTATCCATATGTCATCATCTAATATACCGACGTACATTTATAGCTTGTATATAAATATATATTTATATGTATCAGCAAGTATATTTGTCTCCACAAATATCCTATAAATGACTAAGGACGATTTAGAATAGCATTCATAACACTTTATAGTTTTACTATCAAAGTCACGCACTTTGATGACATAAAGCTGAATTGCATATTCATGGTCTATTTTAATTATATTAAAATAACCTATACGCACATATTATATGAAATATCTTAAAATAAATATTATGTTTATTATTACAATCCATCATCTAGGTCACAAACAATTTGGCCTAGGGCATAACACCATCAGATATGTATAACTGTTTTGAGGCATATTCATCCCGTACGAATGGAGTTCATTGTATGACCGTTTAGGTTCCATTTAACGCTGGCAACGATCTTCTAAAGATCGTAAGTCATGAGTAACCTCTAGACTGATGTCATGACTACCCATGTTAAATGAAATGATCAGTGATCATAAACCTATCTAAATAGACATTTTCTTATGCCTTTTGTTGTACGATATATGTCTTGATCACAAGGCATGGAAGTATTTCATCCTTGAGTTTGATCAAAGTCAATTTCCTGATCGAGAATTAGACTGAGTAAATACAAAATGATATTAACGACACATGTTAATCCATTTTGAGCATGACCATGCATTTCCTTCAGTCCTAGTTCATCAGGAGGCCCAGAGATATCTCCCTCATTAAGAGAGGAACAAATCCCATCTTGGTCACTCACATTCCTCGTCATTATTCAATGCATTCCTAATGATGACCCTAATGATCATCCCATTATGAACGACGTAGGATCATATTAAAGCATGCAGTTCCACATACAAAAATTCATGATGAGCTCATGTCGTAGGAACAAGCACATTATTCATATGAGAATCACTAATGACATATACCATGCATATTCTCATAGTGTGGTCAGTCCCGTACGTGTTCTCTAACACGTACCTATATTCTAAAGTTGACATTTCTATGTCCATGATTAGCAGAACATGATCATCCAGCCTGCGAATATACTAGTGTGGATATGTAGCTTTTTACCTGAAGTATGTCTATCTCTATAAACATCCTACATATCACTAGGAACAGTTTAGAATGTCATTCGTTGATTCTCAGTTCTACTATCAGAATAACGTATTCTGATGATTTGAACCCGAAATATTATTCTTGATTGATATAAGATTTACATTCACAACCCATACACCTAAATATAAGAAATTATTATTATTAAATAAAAAATAATATTTTAATACATAATTTATTTTGTAGCCCAAATATATTTCTCCTAAATACTAAGAGAGGAGAGAGAGGAGAGAAGAGATGATTAATGTTGGCGTGAATTAATCGTCTGTTACTAATGATGATATAAATGCCGTTCCAACCATCCCCAAGACTCCAAACGTCTCGAAATTAAATCTGAGGGGAGAGAGAAAATTGGAAAGAGGCAGAGCAAGAGAATCCTGGAAAGAAATCAAATCAGAATCAAATTCAAAAGCAGTCGTCGAACGCTTGCTGGAGAAGACACCTGCCCTCACTCTTTTCCTTTATAAACCTTCTCTGTCTCGCTTTCTCTATTCCGATTTCCCTTTCATACTCTCGTTGGATTACAGAGCCAGGTACTCTATTATCCTTCTTATCCTTCTTCTTCTTCATTCTATCTGCTATTTTGCATCTATACCCCTTCAATTGATGCCCTTACGCATGCAAGAGGGATTAAGATTGTCTATTGTTGCTCTTTCAGTCATGTTAGAGTCTGGAAATTTTCATCTGATCATATAGTTTCTTCTTCGTCAATTACTAAATAAGACAATACTTAAACTGTTCCTATTCATCTTTTCTTTTCAGAGGCTGGGAAATCCAGAGAGGAAAAGGACACATGGAAGGCGGAGGCACGAAAAATGGACTTCAAAGGGCGGAAGAGAAAAACACGAGTGGGGTTGAGGCGCGGTTGCCCCCTTGTTGCATGAAAGCCCTGGCTTCTGCTGCTGAGTCAGATGCCACATGTCACTCCACCGTCGTTTCCGGGTGGTTCACACCGACACCTGGTTCGTACCTTTGAATGGGTTGATTTGATTATTGTAAAGATTGGGTCTTGATTTTATTTTCAATTTTGTGGTCCGTTTTGTAGGGAAAAGGAGCAAGGGACAGTATTACAATAATCCCATGTGGCCTGGTAATTTAATTATCTTTCCTACCGTTTTTCATAATGGAATATGATTATGTTCGTTTAATTTGGTTTTTAATTTAAATAGGAGAGGCTCATTCACTGAAGGTTGAGAAGATTCTGTACCAGGGGAAATCTCCCTACCAGGAAGTCTTAGTTTTTCAGGTTTGTTCTTTTTTAAAAATAATAATTAAATTGAAACATTTTTAATTTACATTTTATTAATTTTATATTTGTTTTACTTGAATATATACAGTCTACAAATTATGGGAAAGTACTGGTACTGGATGGTATAGTCCAGCTCACAGAAAAGGACGAATGTGCTTACCAGGAAATGATTGCTCATTTACCGCTCTGCTCCATTCCAAACCCTAAATCTGTAATTTTACACAACTTATTACTTTAAATTTAAACAACATTTATTTTTTCATCTTTTCTTATCTTTTATATAGTTGAGCAAAAAAAAAGGATGAATTTCAAATTCCAGAAATAGAGAAACATAATTTTTGAGTAAAATCATAAAAAGAGAATAATCAAATATGTTTATCAATTTTTGTCATAATATTTGATAAATTGAATAAAAAAATTCACTAAATTTTTGAATTTGTTAAAAATTAGGTTTTGGTTATAGGAGGTGGAGATGGAGGGGTTCTGAGGGAAATTTCTCGCCATAAATCTGTTGAAGTTATTGAAATTTGTGAAATTGACCAATTAGTCATCGATGTCAGTATTGGACTAATTAATTATTATTATTTATTATTTATTATTATTATTATTATTATTATTATTATTATTATTATTATTATTATTATTATTATTATTATTATTATTATTATTATTATTATTATTTATTTTGAATGTAATTTAAAAATTGTAGGTTTGTAATCAATTCTTTCCTGATTTGGCGGTCGGGTTTGAGGATCCAAGAGTCAGGCTCCATGTTGGAGATGGTATTTAACAAATTTTGTTTTCTAATTTTTTCTAGTTTTATTTTTTTAAATAATATATTAATTATTTTTTTAATTTCCAGCGGTGGAGTATTTAAAAAATGCTCCTGAAGGAAAATATGATGCCATTATTGTGGACTCTTCCGATCCAATTGGTATATCTTTTTTTAATCTAGTATTATTATTGATTTATCATGATTTTTTTAATCTTATACTATTTTGTCTAGAAATTTTGAGAGCACCCTTTATATTTTTGAGAAATTTTGTTTTAGTCCCTATGGTATGAGATTTTTTATGATTAGGAGTCGAATATAATAATTTATATACGAACAAAATAGTAAATACCTCTCATCTCATATTGTTTTGCATAAATAAGTGCCATACCATAACAGCTAAATGAGATTTTCCAAAAATATGTAGGTTTTTTTCTTCAAACTTCTCAAAAAGGAGGTTTTTTTTAAAAGTTACCCTTAAAATTAATATTATTGTTATGCTTATAATTATTCAGGGCCAGCACAGGAGCTAGTAGAGAAGCCGTTTTTCCAGACAATAGAAAGAGCTTTAAAACCCGGTGGCGTTTTATGTAATATGGCGGAAAGCTTTTTCCTTCACACTCATTTAATTCAAGAAATGCTTTCCATTTGCCGGCAAATATTCCAAGGCTCTGTCAAATATGCTTGGACCAGTGTCCCCACCTATCCTAGGTTTTAAATTTAATCCCAAACTATATTTTAATTTTGAATTTTGAATTTTGAATTTCAATTTTTTTTTAAAAAGAAAGTGGAACATGTAGTGGGGTCATTGGATTTTTGTTGTGCGCTAAAGATGGGGCGGAAGTGGATTTTATCAATCCGATTAATCCAATTGAGGATTTAGAGGGAGCAACTGAAGCCGGCAGAGAAATCAAATTTTATAATTCACAGGTATATGTATTTTTTTAAATTTCTTTTTTGTGGTGTGAAATTATCTTTTTTGTTCAGATTATTTGATTGCTTACATTTGAATATTGTACAGGTGCATAAGGCTGCATTTGCTCTCCCTAATTTCGTTAAGACAGAGCTGGAGAGTGTCTATGCTTCGAGTAAAATAGTAATATTTTATTTTTTATAAACTTTTATGAATCGTTTTTCAAAAAAACATATATTTTGTTTTGATAGGATGGGCAGAAGGCTAGAGAGGAGTCTCTGAATAGAAAAAACGTAGTGTCGCAAATTGCAGTAGCTACTGCATCTTAATATGTGATTTTTTCGTGAGTATTATGGTCTGTTTGAGTTGGATGCTTAGGAGCTATAATGAATGGAATAATATGTTTGTTGTATATGTTGCGCTAAATATATGTGTTTTACATGCACTTGTTATGAAGATTTGACTATTAATAATTTAGTTCGGCTTTGAATTGATGTTATGGTTTTTGTTAGTGGGTGTCCTTTTTAATAGATATGCTGGATTTTACTTTTTTTTTTTAGCCTAACTAAGTTCTGTCCAGCCCAGTCTATAAATATGTATCAATTGGCCTGATATTTCTATTGTTATTCCCAGGTCTAATCTAGAAAAATGCAGTAACTAGGGCTTCATGTATTTTTCATGCAGAATCTTTTTCAAGGGCTTGATTCATTTGTCAAGATAATGTGAGGCTTTATAAGCACAGTATATATTGTTGCTTGTATATATTATGACTATGAAGAGAAAAAAAAATTTACCTGTAACTATCAGAAGAAAGTTAAGTCTCCCTAAAAGGTCTATTAATACAATTCTCCCTACGAATGTACAAAGTTTTGAACAGTACTTGCAACTATTCTGACTTGGACATTGCATCCGTCATTTCTTTATCCAAGCATCACAATTTAAAGAAAGAACAATATAATTGAAATATGTCGTGGATGAACCCGTGATATGTAAAGTCATGTTTACTGGAGTTTGTCACATGAATATGATGTGCATATTATATTTTTAAAGTTACTGACGAATTGGATCCTGGTTGCTGTAAGCTCAGCTTTTTCTTCACAGTTTGTGATGTGCTAGAAAGTACTAAACAAGATAAGCAAAAAACATTTCTGTTCAATGGAATTTTTTTTTTTTTTTTTGACAATAGGCTGTAGGCATGTTAAATGGATTAGATTTGTACTCTCAGTGTGTGTGTGCTGTGTTGTGTTAAATGGAAATTTGCTTACTCTGCTATCTGCTATCTAACCACAGGCATTAGCAAGCGTAAATCATTTTTCTAAAGAAATAATTGCACTGTTAATCCCTATACTATAAAACAATTGCAACTTAATATTTGTACTATACGTTTTAACATCTTTATAAATGCCTAGTGTGTTGGTGTTGTGAAGCTCTCTTATCTTTGTTTGGTGATTTCAAATTTCGAAGCATTTCAGATCATTTTTGCATAAATATTTGCTAATCATAAATACCAAACTGATTTAGAAATAATTCCGGCCGAACTTAATGCTTGATTACACATGAAATAATTAATAGTAAAAGGGAGAATACCCGCTAATCCATTTTATTCCATGCGTGTTGTGCAAGATTGCTGGAATGAGAAGGATGGCTAAATGATAAAAAAAGTTGTGAAAGACCAAAACACTCTTTTCCTTGATTTTTATTTATCAAAATTGTTTTCACAATTATAGATAATAGATTTCATTTAATAATGAAATGTACTTATCACAAATAAGTTTCAATAAATTTCAATCAAATATTACAACTAAATTTATAATTAAATATAATAAAAGAGTCAGAAAAATAAAATTCAACTAAAAATGAAACACAATAATAAAACTAAAAAATATCTCAAATTTGCTCGTCCATAAACAATATAAAAAAAACGGCACTGGTACCAACTTCCCCTTTCAAGCTATTTTCAGGCTGAATTTCCTTTGCATACTCCTACTTTCCAAGCTTAATTAAGCATTAATTTTTTATCTTTGAATTACACAACTATAACATTTACTCTTTCAAAACTACAATCATCAACGATAAATTCTGGTGACATTATTATATTAATTCCCATTAAACAGTGATAATAAATTGGCCTTAACTGTTCCAGCAGATTGCCAATTGGCATGTTACAAAAAAAAAACTGCAACTTGTGCATTTCGTATACTATGGAAAAAAATCCTTCATTATATATATAAATTGGTACTTAAAAGTTTCAAACAAAGTAATTTCGCATCTGGTAGAGAAAAAATATGTCTTAACAGGAACATATCCTCCAAACTTCCCTACCTGTTTCTCAAAAAACCTCCTTTTAGTCGAACTTGAAGATGGTAACTACCGATATTATTTTCAACAAAAAAGTTTAAAACACAACAAAAAAAAAAGTAATATAAACATAGCATTTCCTGACTCCACTTATGGCAACAAAAGAATGTATTAATGAGAATATCTAAGTATACAAAATTAAATAGAAGAAAAAAGAAAATTCTAAGATCTCAGAAATGAAAACCACTAACTCCCACTGTAATACTGTCTAAGTATACATTGGAACCTTTTTTGTGAAGCTTGAAACTATTTATTCGAGCCTCTTGATAGGGTCCTACAGCATTTACATGTGCACCGCACATTCTGGGTCTCATATATTAAAAAGCCACCTTTATTTAATCAATTCATAACTTAATACCTGTCATTTAATATCATTCTATTCTATCGATCTAATATATTTACATGCACATGAATATTTTAGACTACACATGTGTGCATGTGCGGTGCCAATGCCATGCAACATGTCGTTCCCTAATTGCAGCCTTATCCATTACACCTCAGCATGACGGCTGGCTGATGTCACTATTTGGGTCAGCTGGGACGTTGACCCTGTCAACCCTACTTAATTAAATGCTACACTAACGATAAAAACGATGTTTTCAGTGTGGAAAATTGTGTTTTCAGTGTGGAGCAATCAAATCTGATATTATATAAGCATGCATACATGATAAATGTTTCTAATAGCTAATCACCAATGTTTCTATTTGCCAATGACTGATCTTAATTGACCGAGAATATAGATGAAATTAGCTTAACTGATTGAGTATATTATAGGTCAAATTGCGTTTATACTTTTTTTGTGTTCATTTATATTAATTCATATATCTTTTGTGGAGATAATTTACTTGTTGACTTTTAACTTTTATAGCAAAAAATCAGCCATTCTTGACTTTTAACTTTTTGAATTTGTTTAGTTATTACCCCATTTTTTTATCCCAATTAGTGACGGATGGTATCATCAATATTGATGATAAAAACTACTTTCACTAGACAATGCACGACCTTTTGATATGAATATTTAAATTTATTATTCATCTGAATTTATGTATAAATTATAATTATACAAAATCTAAATAAAAATTTGAAATAAACTTTAAGTACATATATAATATATAATAATTATGTTATACCGTAAGTTCGTTATGTTTATAATTATTTTGATTTACATCATAAGATATTCTATCAATTTATTATTCATTCAAAAAGAATTCTAATTTACATCTAATTTTGTAAGGATTAATAACTCTATATAAATAAATTTACATAAAAGAAATAAAATAACATAAATATTAAATTCATAAAAAAAATCCAAAATATAATTTGGATTATTAATTTACAATCTTAATTTATGTTTGTATTAAGATTTCTATGATTAAAATATCATCTTTTTTATCTCTTCGATTTTCTTGTGCCATCATCTAATGACATATTACAGTAGACAAAAATCAAGTATTAATCGGACGATGAAGGAGATCGGAAAAACTACAAAGACATGATAATATATTTTATAGATTTTAGTTGACATCCCATAAGACTTAATTATAGATGATTAACTTTAAAAAATATAAAAATAATAATTATATTTAACATGATTTGTAAAAATAAAATATGCTATTATATATATGGAAAAAATATGTTTACTATATATAATAAAAATTTAACATTACTCATTTTCTGAAAAAAAAATTGTCACCATTGTTGTTTATTGGAGGCCTATGGGGGGGGGTTAATAGGCCTAAACGTGCGGAAACGTGAAGATTATACTTATTTTTTTGGGTTTTTACTTTTTAATATTTTTAGACTTTTATTTGATGGTTGTTTAAATTCTAATTAACAAAGAAACTAATTAAACAAGAAAATAAAGTAGATATAAATAGAAACGAGATACCGAACACCAGATCTAATGCTGGAGTTCGGCGAGGTGGTTGCGTTAGCCTTAACCACCCGTTTACTCGCTGGCGACCCTTGCCGCGTTCATGAGTTGCTTACTCTCCGGTACTTGCCTTGCAGCTCCGATAACCACTAACGAACAGATCGTTTATAGACCCCGAACCACCGCTCGTCTTACAACAAACTTGACGAATCGATGGAGTAATAACTTACAAACTCGATTTCTTTAACTTCAACAACACACATGAAATACTTGCTAATCTCTCCTTAATCTCCGAAAACTTTTGAGTGAATAATATTCAATAAATAAAGAGAGAAGAAAAATGTTTTTTGCTATCTCAAAAATTGATAATCTATTTTGGATTGAGCTGGCTATTTAAAAGAAGGAAGGAACAGCTCATAGATATGAAAAAACTAGCAATTCCTTTGACAACGCACTTATTCCGTTGCCAACGGAATACCAAAAAGGAACTGAATCAAAGACGATTATTGCTCAAGCGGCTAAATTCCTAACTATTCCGTTGATAACGGAACCTATTTCGTCGACAACGGAATAGCACTACACGCAGCCAGAAAGACAGAGCCATTACGTCCTCAACGGAGTGGGACACTGTCTATTCCGTTGACAACGGAATAGATAGGTGTTATTCCGTTGAGTACGGAATAAGTCTGTTTTGCTCATTTTCTTCTCAATTTAAGATGGAATAATATACTCAAAAACTCAACTAACCCTAGAACCTATACTAAGAGCTCCAAAGCTTGAAATCTTGAGCTAAAGCACTACGTCTTCTTGTTCTTACGATATTAGAGAGATGCGTCCATTTCAAAATAAAAGACATTTTCATTTCGATAATCTCAACTTATAAGACAATCTCAAACAACGTTTATTAGTAGTTTGGAAAAGTTTTAAATATCATCAAACTGAGGACAACAAACTCACCCTTTTGATGATTTTCAAAACTATTCCGAGAAAAACAAGTTTAATTTCTTCTCCCCCTTTTTGAAAAATAGCAAAAGGGCACAGAACAGAGACATGAGCTCCCCCTTAAAATGTGCTCCCCCTCAAAAAGATAAACAAAAATAAAAAAATAAGCAAGCACATCCAATTTTTGAAACGCCAAATTTGAAAGAAGTCTCCTAATATCATAATATTCCACGACAAGGTAAAAATAAAATACCATAAGTAAGCAAAATAGCACTACGGAATGGAGGAACTTGTGTCGGTATTGAAGGATTTGGTTGGGCAATCCGGCGGCCAAATGGGTTGACCGATGTCATTCAATGGAGGAAAACGTGAAAGGTCTTAGATCGATTTGGCCCCCACTTTTTATCCAATTTAGATTGTTTTAATCCATACGTTTTGTATTTGTCCGGATGAAGGAAATCCACATTTTCAATTTGATCATCCATTAATTGGGGTGGAATCTCAATATTTAATTTTTGACAAATCCGTGTTAAGAGATTCCCGTAAGTCATATTTCCAATCTTTGAGAAATATTTCATATGGTGGTAGATTAAGAAGGGAATATGCACCTGCTTGGATCTGTACCATAAATAATGAAGGAGGTACGCATTTCGTCGCTCGAAGTTTGTTTTAAAATCCACAATGGGAGCAAGGATATTATTCACGAAATGAAATATGATTCTTTGTCTTGGGGCGTAGCACGTCACCTTACCGTAAGGATTATCTCCAAGAAGATACGATTTAAAAATCTTGTATTCATCGTTATTGAGCAATGGTTCCTTACGAGTAAGGTAGAAACCCTCATGATCTGGACTGGAACCAAATCCGAACCACCCACGCAAATTAATTGGGTTAACGACCACTTCGTGTCCGAAGAGCCACGATGAGACGGTGTAAGTTCGGTCGTCATAGGAGGTACTTGCATAAAATAACCATACAAGTTCAGTGAAACCCGGATCCAATAGATTCAAAAGACGGGTGAATTTCCAAAATTGTGCATACTCGATAACCAAGATATAAACTTTCGGATGATCGTCGGGCCGAAGCACGTAAAAGCACTTACAAGGATTTTTGGTACGAAATATATCCCGATATTTATCGTAACTATCCGTATCTTTGAAAAGAAATGTATTTCCGGGTTCATTAAAGTTAAAGCGAGGGTCCTTGGTAGCGGTCTTTTTGGAAGTGGATTTCTTTGTAATGGGTTTGAGTTTTGGTGCCATTAGGATTGAAGGCAATGGAGATAGAGAGATATAGAATTAAAATTGAACTAAATTCACGTAAAATCCTTGTTGAGAAGGGTCCCGAGAGATCGATTTCTCGTTAAACCGTCACACAAAGTGGCCAATCGTCTAGGTCGAGTTAGCGTCAAAACGGTCAAATAGGATAGAGATTGACATATTTAAGGTGGAGATTTGGAGAAATTGGGGGTAGTTTGGAAGTTGGGTGAGGCTAAGGTTTGAGAGAGAGGGATTTTCGTGTATTAATGGAAGAATGGAAGAAGGGACGCCGGTTAAGAAGGAAAGAGTTGAATTAAAAATCGGGAATTCAAATCCAGAACTGAAGTATCGCATATTTCGTTGTCAACATAATACTTCCATCGCCAACGGAATAGCTCTGTCGCCAGAGCACAAGTTTTGAAGATTTTTGGGTTATAAAGTTTGCGTTTTTGCTCAAATTTTCGTCAAATAAAAAATGAAAAAATATTTCTATGAAAATACTTCATTATTTTGAAATTAAAACCACGGAAATTTTAAAAAATCAAAATAAATTAGGAAAAAAAATTAATAAAAAATGAGGAGAAGTCATTGAACTTGCCCGAAAAAAAATGGATAATAGTCAAAAGAAATCGAGCAGAATTCATTAAAAAAATTGCCCAAAAAGAAATCATAACGAATAATAATTGAGTAATTAATCTTTTAATTCAAGCATACCGAGCTTTAATCGAAGATTGAAGAATTAAGCGTAGGCTAGCGGTTTTGTGAAGATGTCTGCGACTTGATCATACGTTCCAATGTGAAATATCTCGACATCCTCCTTGTTGACGTGATTGCGAATAAAATAATGGCGAATATCGATATGTTTTGTCTTTGAGTGTTGCACGGGATTTTTGGCGATGCAGATTGTACTTGTATTGTCGCACATGATTGGAACTTTTCGAAAGTTGAGTCCATAGTCGCCTAAAGTCTGATTCAGCCATAAGAGTTGAGCACAGCAGCTTCCGGCAGAGACATATTCTGCTTCGGCCGATGAAAGAGCGACCGAGTTCTATTTTCGACTCGACCAAGAGATCAAGTTCCCTCCAAAAAATTGGCACGTCTCACTTGTGCTTTTTTTATCCACTTTAGATCCTGCAAAGTCAGTATCCATATAACCCTAAGTTTATTGTCCCTTTTAGGTATTTAAAAATCCATTTAACCGCATTTAGGTGTGAAACTTTGGGGTTTTCTTGAAATCAGGCACATAAACATACAACAAACATAATATCAGGTATGCTGGCCATTAAACAAAGCAAACTACCGATCATACCTCGATAACTGAAAATATTGACATATTCACTTGATTCATCAGCGTCGAGTTTTACGTCTTTCACCATTGGCGTGTCGCTCGTCTTTCCTTGGTCCATACCGATTCTTTTGAGCAATTCACACGTGTACTTTGCTTGATTGAGAAAAGTGCCGTCGGCTGTTTGTTTGATTTGCAATCCAAGGAAGAAGTTGAGTTCGCCCATCATGCTCATCATGAGCTCACTATGCATCAAAACAGAAAATTCCTCGGAAAGTGCCGCATCACTAGATCCAAAAATAATGTCATCAACATAAATTTGAACTAATAAAATTGAATCTTTACTTTTCTTTGTGAAGAGAGTCATGTCACTTTTTCCTCTTTCGAAGCCATGAGATGTAAGGAATGTAGACAATCGTCCATACCAAGCCCGAGGTGCTTGCTTCAAGCCTGTAACGCCTTTGTCAACCTGTACACGTGGTCGGGATTGGTCGGATCCTTGAAGCCGGGAGGTTGCTCGACGTAGACTTCTTTTTCGAGGTACCCATTTAGGAACGCACTCTTAACATCCATTTGAATGAGCGTACACCCTTTAATTGATGTGAATGCTAAGAGGAGCCTAATGGATTCCAACCGAGCAACCGGTGCAAATGTTTCTTCAAAGTCCACACCTTCTTGTTGCTTGAAACCTTGAGCACCAATCTTGCTTTATTTCGCACCACCGTACCCATTTAGTACCGATAATGGGTCGGTTGTCAGGTCGAGATATTAGGGTCCAAACCCGGCTGTGCTCGAATTGAGCGAGTTCATCTTGCATGGCAAGGATCCAATCGGTGTCGCCGTTTGCCTCTTTAAAGGTTTTGGGCTCGGTTTGAGATAAGAAGGCACAAAAGGCGACAAGGTTTCTTGTTCCGGATCGGGTTCGAACTCCTTCTCGTGGGTCTCCTACCACATTGGTTAACGGATGTGCGGTTACTTCTCGTAAGACTTCCGGAATTTGATAAGAAGGTTGATCCGGCTCGGGTTGAATAATTGGTTAAGGGTCGACTTGATTCGGGAGTTGAACTTGTTGAGTCGAGTTGTCGCCATTTGGTTGATTTTCTTGTGTGGTGGTATTGTCGGGTTCATTTAAAGTTGGATCACTAAGGTTGAGCTCGATAATGTTCGGTTGATTTGTTCTCGTTAACCCGCCACTTTTACCTAAATCTGTCAAAGAAGCACCTTTCTCGGTCCCATTTTTAGTTTCATCGAAGTGCAAGTGCACGGATTCAACAATAATCCGTGAAGATTTAATACAAACTCTATACGCTTTACTTGTATTGGAATATCCAATGAAAATTCCTTCGTTAGATTTCGAATCGAATTTATCAAGTTTATTAGATTCATCAAGAAGGAAACATTTACGATCAAAGACTTTCATGTACGAGATATTTGGCTTGCGACCGTACCATAATTCATAAGGTGTCTTTTTCAAAATAGACCTTAGGCCGACGCGATTTGTGACATGACAAGTAGTGTTAACTGCCTAACGCCCAAAGAAATTTCGGAGTGGGATGTTCGTTTAACATGGTACGGCCAAGTTTGATAAGAGTGCGATTTTTACGCTCTACTACCCCATTTTGTTGTGGAGTGAATGGAGCGGAAAACTCACGTTTATATCCCCTTTTCGAGCAAAAGTCATCAAATTTTGCATTTTTGAACTCGCCACCATTATCACTACAAACCGTAATGATAGTGGTGCCTCATTCATTTTCCACAAGGGAAAAAAATTTGGTGAACACATCACTAGCTTCATTCATTTGAATCAAGAAATAAACCCAAGTAAAGCGAGAGTAATCATCAACAATTACAAAATAGTACCCTTTACCGGCAAGGCTAGAGACGCTCATAGGACCGCACAAGTCGAGGTGGAGTAGCTCGAGGGGGAGCTTCGTCGAGATCACAGACTTAGACTTAAAAGCTGATGACTTGGAGTGCTTACCACGCTCACAAGCATCGCATAACTCATTTAGCTTAAGTTTGTGTGATGGCTAACCTGAAATTAGTTCTTTACGGGACAAGTTCGAAATCGTGTCCATGCATACATGGCCCAGTCGCCTGTGCCATAGATTCGAACTCAATTTCGAAGCAGTCAGACAATGAGTGCCTGGCACAAAAGAATGAAAGTCAAAGAAATAAATGTTACCCTTTCTTTTTTCCATCCAAACTGTAATATGATATGAATTTCAAATCACATGGCAATTCATGTTATCGAATTTCACATCACATCCTACATCACACAATTGGCTTATGCTAATTAGGTAATGTTAGAGTCCTACCACAAAATAGACATTCTCCAATGTCCAATTACCTGTTCCGATCGAGCCCACACCAACTATCTTTCCATTCTGATTCCGACCAAAAGTGACATCTCCACCGTCGAATGGTCGCAAAGTCTTGAACTTACTCTTATCCCATGTCATATGGCGGGAACAACCACTATCCAAACACCACTTATCAGTTGTACATGATGAACTTAGATATATTTACAAGAAAGCATATTAGTTAAAATGAATGAGTATTTAACTAATATGATTTCCTACCCATAGCTCTCCCTTAAAGGTATGGCTTAGGTAAAATGGGGGGGGGAGCTTACCGAAGCATTTAGATAGACTTCATTACCTCCAAGTCGGAGGTAGGGCTACTAGTGTTTCGATCTTTACGCATCCAAATAAATTTTTAATAATTGGCAGGTTTACGCAAGAGACACTCTAGCGAGATATGGCCTATTTTGTAATAATAGTTACAAAATGAACAAGTCGGATTCGAAATCTCTTCAGTACCTTTCACAAAATGGTTTTTATAATGGTTTGAAAAATCAGCTTTCCTAAGCTTTGGTTCGGTCTGTTGGGTTTCAGACGTGCATAACGCAACGGAAAACAAAAATTTTGTCAAAAACAAATCCGAGGATCCGTGCGTATCGGTTAAATCAAAGAAATAAATCTTAAAGATACCTTTCGGATTACACTTAATCCGTGACGCTCAAACCATGCGTGTTGTCCATTCGTCTTTAAACCGGTCACCGTCCTAACCGATTTTACGTCCGTCTAGGTCCGATTGTGCGGAAGTCATCTATCGCACACACAATCGGTCTCCACGAAAACTCTCAACAAACCGTTCTCATCTTCGTAGGCCGAATAGATCACAAGCGCCGAAAGTACGAACGCCTCTACCGGTGTCCACACGAACAAACTTCTTAAAACGTGAAAAGAACAATATATATGCTAATCGCTTGTTCTCCTCTTGCATAAGAAAACTCTTCTTATTTTATCTCACAAAAGATGTATATAATTCCTCTCATATAATCACACTCTTTCATTTTGTCATACAAAAAGAAAGCACCCTTTCAAAATTTTGTCATACAAATTAGAAAGTATATTTTCTCTGTTTTGTCTCACAAAAGAGAATGAGAAATAATGAGAGAGAGAATGATGTGTTGTATTATGAATTTGGAGCCCTCTATGTCCTTATATAGAGGTGAAGAGTCATGTTTCTTCATACTAAAAGATGTGTATGACATCACTCATCATTATCCATATGCCATCACCTAGACTCTTCTAGATTACATGATCTTTTGTGCTCATAGTCTTTATATACATATCTATAATATCTTATCACATAAGATGACTATATATTTTGTGACATTCTTATGCAACTCATCATATAAGTCGTTAGGATTTTCTGCGCCCGTTTCAGTTTGTTCATTGTGTGTGACCCTGTAGGTTTACTTAATATTGGCAGTAGACTTGACAGTTTATAAATCATGAGCGGACTCTATATCGGTGATCCGATTTACCTAATCAACAATCACGTATTTAGTCCCTTTGTCACGCGATATCTATATCGATCATAAGACATGTAATATGCCATCCTTATATAAATCGATTAATATTTCTTGATCCCAAATTAAACTGAACAAGAACAAATGACATTAATAACTCTTATTAATTCAATTGAGTATGGCCATACATTTCTTCAGTTCAATTTATCAAGAGGCCTAAAGATATCTCTCTCATTTATGAGAGGAACAAATCCCGTCTTGATTGCACTCATCCCTCAACATGATTCATTGTATACCTAATCATAACCGTTATGACCACCCGGTTAAAGGCACTGTTAGATTATATTAAAGTATAAAATTACTCATGTTGGGTACCGAGACAATCTCAGGTCAAAGGACTATAAATAATTTATGTTACAAGAATCGCTAATGACGTAAAACATGTAGCATTCTTATGGCGGGTCAGTCCAGTATACGGTCTCTAACATATACCTATGTTAATGACTTGATAACTATTTATCCATGATTAGTAAAACATAATCATCAGTCAACTAATATACTGGTGTACATTTATAGCTTGTATATAAATATATATTTATATGTATCTGCAAGTATATTTGTCTCCACAAATATCCTATAAATGACCAAGGACGATTTAGAATATCATTCATAACACTTTATAGTTTTACTATCAAAGTCACGCACTTTGATGACATAAAGCTGAATTGCATATTCAAGGTCTATTTTAATTATATTAAAATAACCTAACGCACATATTATATGAAATATCTTAGAATAAATATTATGTTTATTATTACAATCCATCATCTAGGTCACAAACAATTTGGCCTAGGGCATAACACCATCACATATGTTTTGAGGCATATTCATCCCGTACGAATGGAGTTCAATCAAGGGCATAAGACCATCATCTAGATCACAAACACTTTGGCCTAGGGCATAAGACCATCAATCCCCCACTTGCACTAGGCCAAATCAACCAAGTATCTCATACTCATTGATCTATGTGGTATCACATACCAATTGACCTAACATGATCACCATCATTTAAGGGATTGGGTTCTTAAATAGATTATCAAACATTGTCACATGAAAATACTTTGCATATTTTTATGTCTACCATAATCTAAGAAGAATACTTTATCCTTCTCAAGTATATAATCATACTCTTGATTATTATTTAGTGACTTTCACTATGATTAAAATTATGTGTGCTTGTTACACTTAATGCACATCATTTGTAATTATGCTCCCACTGAATTTCTTGTCAACATAAGATTTATCTTTAATTTTTGATAAAACCAAACTGTTTGGTTATTTCATCAAATAATAAATATTCACCTAAAGATATTTGCTTTAATTCATAAATGAATTTATGCAACTTGCAAACTCTTTTAAAAAAATTTTAGGATAGACAAAACTCTCAAGTTGTATCACATACATACTTTCATATGTTTCTATTAAGAAACAACGTCTTGACATCCACTTGGCAACTTTTATAGTCATACTATGAACATATGCCCAAGAAAATTCTGAAATACATAAGCATGATGACTTGGAAAAATATTATCATAGTCTATACTATGAGTTTAACTTAACCACAAATCATGCATGATATGTTTGCACATTATCCATGTCGGTCTTTCTTTTAAAACCGTATTTCCATCTGATGGATCAATCAAATTCAAAACTTGATTGTCTGACATGGATTGCATCTCAACTTTCAAAGTCTCTAACCATTAGAGCCTTGACTCATCATAGTCTATTAGTAGAAATTGGACTCATCATCTATGAGTACGAAATTTATATCATTAGACACGAAAAATCTATATTTTTCGGGCCTGCGATAAATTCTAATAGATCTACATGAATACACTTATGTTATATACTCAGACTCTTCAACATCTTGAGAGTCTAGTTGATTGCGGACTCAATCACTAGTTGAAATCTGAATTAATTTCCATCCGAGCATTACTATCAGTATGTGGAATTTGAACTTTTCAAATTTACTCCCACTAATTCTTTTGGAAACACTTCTTCCAAAGAGATATAATTTTCGAGTAACAAACACTTTGTTCTCATCTTAATTATAGAAGTAATATCTTTTACTTTTCATAGGACATTCCACAATAAGCACAAATCCGATTAGATGCATGATGCTTCAATTAAGTATCATATCCTCAAATCTTGATAAAAGATAATCTGATACACCTACCAGCCCATATCGCATATGGAGTCTTTTACAACTGCTTTAGACGGAATTATATTCAGTATGAACGCAATAAGAGCGTAACCCCGAAAGAAACAGAAGATATATTTGACTCATCATAATCGAACTATATCTAATAAAGTTCGATATAGTTATCATGATGATCAAACACTTGGTTCTTGACTCCTCGATCTCATCAAAGAAATTTGATTTTTCGAAGCCAAGTTTTATTCTCTAGTTAATTATTTGTAACTTTTGAACTTTTCAAAATATTCAAATTTATTGTTTCAATAAAGCGATGAAGTAGTTTTCTCAAGCACCTTCACTCATTGATGAACATACATCACTATGTATGAGAGCCAATAAGTAACTTGCTTTCACCTTACTTTGTGAAAGACGTATATGTCATCTTGTCTAATAAAAAAGTTACACATGTTTCAAATAAATTAAAATCAAATGAATTTGAAAGTCCATCTTAATGGATTTAATAAATGTTCATCTTATAAAAGTAGACCAAGCGACAATGCTAGATTTAAATTCTTAATGTTAATGTTATAGATAGACTTATAATTATCTTGTTCGATATAACACATAATGTAATTTTTCTATTGGAACATTTTCAAAGAAAATTGACATTTGGGAATGGTGAAATTATTATTCTCAATAATAAATTAATAACCATTCATAGATAAACTCGAACTATAGATAATACAAAATTTATTGTCAACATTAAATAATAATTATTTATGTCGGCGATAAGTCCAAAAAGACAATGTAAATAAATGAGTTACTTGAGAAACTGCAACTTTTGCTACATTTGTCACTCATATGTTAACATCATATTTATTCAATAGTCTACAACTTTATCAATACATTTTCACAAATATGTGATTCATATCGTGTATCTAATACATATGATGTTAAATAGACAAGTTAATTTCTATAACAAAAATACTTGAAGCGGTAGTCACACTATCCTTTCATTCCCTTTTTTATATCTTCGTGA
Source organism: Juncus inflexus (assembly GCA_024447665.1). NCBI lineage: Eukaryota > Viridiplantae > Streptophyta > Magnoliopsida > Poales > Juncaceae > Juncus > Juncus inflexus. Next base: position 6,854,752 of record JAJHPC010000007.1, on the reverse strand, counting down.
GAAATTATGGTTTCTTTCAATGAACCGATTCACTGCAAAAGATCCTAATTTCTTACCTAAGGCGGAAGCCTCGACAACATCTTGCCCTTATCTTTGGGAGTACTTTTTACGTTCCTTTTAAGCACGAGAACATTTTTGACAACACTTGTCCATGTTCATTTTAACGATTATAAACATCTTATGCTATCTGTCCTTCTCAAGGACCTATTGTGAGACATAAATAGATATACTATTCGATTTGAATAATATGCAAAGACTATTATTCTTTAAATATTTCATATAATGGCTCCCACTATTTTTTTAATCAAATCAATAACCCTCAATCGCATTGATTCGGAAACTTTCAATCCATGAAGTTTCATAGTGAGACAAGATCCATATTTCAATTAAGTCCTAAGTGAGCTTTGGCTCATCGCCCAGAAGTTAACTTATTTAGGTAGGAATAATTCCAATTGTATCTCATACAACTCTTGAACAACATAGGATAAGCATCATATGCCCGACGTATATATCCTATCATATGCCCCAAGCCCAAGTCCGACTTGTTAGCCCAGTTAAGTCAAACCATGTCTAATTATCGGCAAAATAGTACCCAACACACTCAGCTTTGGCATAACCTATGTTGGCTCCCATTTCCCGCGTTCTCTCCTCCTAAGATTGTCCCTACATACCCAGCTTTGGCATGACCTATGCAGGGTCGATCAGAGTATCGAGAGAGTTAGACTTATGGAAGGCACTTCATGACATAACATTATTTTGAGGGATTTTATTTAATATTATATGTTATTATGCAATATTCAAAGAACATCACATGTACTAATAGAATAAAGATAATAACAATGATATATCATGGCCTTGATCTTTATGAACTAACATAAAGATTTCCTAATATATGTTTCATCTCCATGAAATTTTTCTTAGATTGAATTTGGAAATCTTATCTCCATGTATAGAAATCGATAAACTCTTTCATTGCCATGATATGTGGTTTAAAATAAACTTGTCATCTTAATGATGTATTCATGATGGACGATGAACTCCTTCATCTCCATGATGGATGTTTTATGCCTAATGAACTCTTTCATTATATCAACACGTATCAACAAATATATCAAATATAAACATAATCATATTATGTTTCGATTATTTAACCATTTATAATATATATATATATATATATATATATATATATATATATATATATATATATATATATATATATATATATATATATATATATATATATATATATATAAGGCTTATGAATGCGAATTTGGGGCACGGTCGTCATTGTCAGCATTTGACAAGTTAAAAACCAATATTTGATTTGGTCAACATTTGACTCGGTCAACGATCAACATTTGACAAGGTCAATATTTTGACCAGGTCATGATCAACTTTTGACCAATTTAATGGTCAACATTCAAGGGGTAAATTAGTGTAGTCAACTGTCAACAATTAACAGTCAATACAATCAACAGTTAACATAGTCCACAGTCAACACAGTGGGTCAACAATCAACTGTCAACATGATCAACATGGTCAACACCTGGTTAACTTTGTCAACACACATTTTTCTACACATTAATACATCATAGGCATATTTTCATGAATTCAATACATCACATGCAACTTTTCATGAAATAATGCATCACATGCACCATTTCAAAAAGGCAATTCATGGTATGCACCCTTTCATGAAGACACAACTATTCAAGAGGTCGCAACTCTTGTGATTTCACCTTTTCGGCCGTACCTCTTAGTTGCGCATGTTGATTACACCCGTTGGTCGCACCTCTTGGTCGCAACCATTAGTCGCAACCTATTGGACGTGATATTTGGATCATATCCATTGGTCACATCCTTTAGTCACACCCTTTGGTCGCACTCATTCGTCGCAACCTTATGGATGTGACATTTGGATTGCATCCGTTGGTCACACCCTTTAGTCGCACCCTTTGGTCGCAACCTTTCGTCGTGTCTTTTGGATGTGACATTTGAATCACATCCCTTGGTCACACCCGTTAGTCGCACCCTTTAGTCACACCCTTTGGTCGCAACTCTTGGACTCAACTTTTGGATCGCATTCCTTGGTCGCACCTTTTAGACGCAATCCTTGGTCGTGACATTTGGATCATATTTCTTGGTCCCAACTCTTGGATGCAACACTTGGACGCAACCTTTGGATCGTATCCCTTGGCGGCAACTTTTGGACACAAATTCTGGATCACATCTATTCATCGCATCTCTTGGACATAACTTTTGGATCACATCCTTTGGTCACATCCTTTGGATGCAACTCTTGGATCATATCCATTAATCGCATATTTTCTATTAAGAATATTCAACACTTGAATACTCCATATGCAAGCCATATAATTATAATTCAAAATTATAAATGGTATCTAAATAGTATATATCACATATATACTGACTCAATTCAACCGAAACACGCACGTCGCTCTGATACCACTATTGGGTTTCAGACGTGCATAACGCAGCGAAAAAATAAAATTTTGTCCAAAACCAATGCGAGGATCCGTGCGTATCGGTTAAATCAAAGAAATAAATCTTAAAGATACCTTTCGGATTACGCTTAATCCGTGACGCTCAAACCATGCGGGTTGTCCATGTGTCTTTAAACCGGTTACCGTCCTAACCGATTTTACGTCCGTCTAGGTCCGATTGTGCGGAAGTCATCTACCGCACACACAATCGGTCTCCACCAAAACTCTCAACAAACCGTTCTCATCTTCTTAGGCCGAATAGGTCACAAGTGCCGAAAGTACGAACGCCTCTACCAGTGTCCACACGAACAAACTTCTTAAAACGTGAAAAGAACAATATATATGCTAATCGCTTGTTCTCCTCTTGCATAAGAAAACTCTTCTTATTTTATCTCACAAAAGATGTATATAATTTCTCTCATATAATCACACTCTTTCATTTTGTCATACAAAAAGAAAGTACCCTTTCAAAATTTTGTCATACAAATTAGAAAGTATATTTTCTCTCTTTTGTCTCACAAAAGAGAATGAGAAATAATGAGAGAGAGAATAATGTGTTGTATTATGAATTTGGAGCCCTCTATGTCCTTATATAGAGGTGAAGAGTCATGTCTCTTCATATTAAAAGATGTGTATGACATCACTCATCATTATCCATATGTCATCATCTAGACTCTTCTAGATTACATGATCTTTTGTGCTCATAGTCTTTATATACATATCTATCACATCTTATCACATAAGATGACTATATATTTTGTGACATTCTTATGCAACTAATCATATAAGTCGCTAGGATTTTATGCGCCCGTTTCAGTTTGTTCTTTGTGTGTGACCCTGTAGGTTCACTTAATATTGGCTGTAGACTTGACAGTCGATAAATCATGAGCGGACTCTAGCAAGCCATCATGACTACCCAATTTAAGTGAATATCGGTGATCCGATTTACCTAATCAACAATCACGTATTTAGTCCCTTTGTCACGCGATATCTATATCGATCATAAGACATGTAATATGCCATCCTTGTATAAATCGATTAATATTTCTTGATCCCAAATTAAACTGAACAAGAACAAATGACATTAATAACTCTTATTAATTCAATTGAGTATGGCCATACATTTCTTCAGTTCAATTCATCAAGAGGCCTAAAGATATCTCTCTCATTTATGAGAGGAACAAATCCCGTCTTGATTGCACTCATTCCTCTACATGATTCATTGTATACCTAATCATAACCGTTATGACCACCCGGTTAAAGACAGTGTTAGATTATATTAAAGTATAAAATTACTCATGTTGGGTACCGAGATAATCTCAGGTCAAAGGACTATAAATACTTTATGTTACAAGAATCGCTAATGACGTAAAACATGTAGCATTCTTATGGCGGGCCAGTGCAGTATATGGTCTCTAATATATACCTATGTTAATGACTTGATAGCTATTTATCCATGATTAGTAAAACATAATCATCAGTCAACTAATATACTGGTGTACATTTATAGCTTGTATATAAATATATATTTATATGTATCTGCAAGTATATTTGTCTCCACAAATATCATATAAATGACCAGGGACGATTTAGAATATCATTCATAACACTTTATAGTTTTACTATCAAAGTCACGCACTTTGATGACATAAAGCTAAATTGCATATTCATGGTCTATTTTAATTATATTAAAATAACCTATACGCACATATTATATAAAATATCTTAGAATAAATATTATGTTTGTTATTACAATCCATCATCTAGATCACAAACACTTTGGCCTAGGGCATAACACCATCACGGTCGACTTGGCACTGGAAACAGTTGATTTTGAAATTTTTTTTGATTTTACAAAATTGTTTGAGTTTGAGAAACTTTATTTTTTATGTGCATTAATGTAATGTTTGGGAGCTCGATGGTTTGATTCATTAGGTTGAATCTTCCTCGGGACATGTGTGTCGACTATTTCGTAAATATAACCGTTATGACTCTTTTTATAAAGTCTTTCGGTTGTGACACCGCGGTTATTCTCATGAATATGCCGAAAATCATGAAGATAGTGAAACCTATTGTTTTTACTAAAACTTTTAAAAGTTTGACTTTTAGGACTTTGACCCTTAGAGTAGTCGCGATACAAGAATGCACTTCCTCTACTCTTCGGTTGATAGAGCTCCCTTTTTACTGTATGGTTTTTGGGTCTTGAAGGAGCGCGTTTAGTACCGACCTCTTTCTTGAACCCTAAATATGTTTTATCGTTTGGTTTTTGTCCTACAAATAAGTTGTCTAAATCAAGTTTGCTCGAGACATTTCTGGCGCAAGCAGACTTGAGAGATTTATTTTCATATTTTAAACTTACAACTTCGACTTTTAGATGACTAATTTCAGTTTTTAATTTTTCACAAATATAATTATTTAACTTATTGTTAAGTTATCGTCAATTGAGTTGTTATTATTTTTTAAATTTGATTTTTCAAGTTCTTTTATTTGTGCCTTGTACGACCTTACCGAAGCTTCGAAAATAATGAGAAGTTCTTGGGTACTGATAAGAGACTCCCGAATCCTTTTTAATTCGTGTTCTAGTTCATCGTGGGTTCCGAGTTCTACAATTTCAACAATTTGATTTGAACTATGAACCTTAACCTCTTCTAAAACATGATTAACAGTAGGATCTAGATATACCTCGCGACTCGTGTGGCGGGAAGAACCGGAGGAAGTAGTGTTGATGTAAGATGCCGTGGTAGGAGGACGGGGTTGAGCTCAAAGTTGTCCAAATCGAATCATCTCTTGTATCGCCCTTTCGCACTTCGTCCACGACATCATACGCCATAAACGCAACATTCGCCATGTCCGATTCTGAGTCGGAGTCGGAACCGGAACCATCCGATGAATTGCTTGACTCGTCTCCCCACACGGCCACCTTGGCGGAGTGACTTTTTGACTTCCTTTTCTTGTCCTTTCCTTTGTCAAAGTGTCTCTTTTCTCGTCTTTTGTCGTGTTGATCGTCGGACCGCTTTTCGCGTTGGTTTACGTCGATCATGTGAACATCCAGTACGTTTTTCATCATCCTTCTTGTCCCTTCTTGTTGCACTCGAAACAGTGCGTCTTTTGGTTGTTACGACGTATGTTGTCGTTAAACCGATTTTCCTTGGCTCGAAATTCACCAAATTGTCGCACCAAGCACGCTATTTCATCATCCTCATCAATCGAGCTCGTTGCCAGCATAGCCACCGTTTTGGGTTGGGAGTCGGTTCCCATTACCTCATTCAGGTTTCGAAGTTACGGAAGTAGTTGACGAGTTCTTCCGGCGTGATATCTTTTGTTGCTAGCATGGTTTCCAATGAAACTCGAAGTACTTCCCAACTCGATGGCATCACCCTAATTAATTTACCTAAAACTCGATCATAGGTTAGTTTCTCTCCTAAAGTGGTAAATCCGTTTCGGATATCCGACATACGAATGTACATATCCTTGATGGGTTCACCTTCAATCATCCAGAAATTATCAAATTATTGTTCAAGTCCCATTAATTTGGTTCCTTTCATTTGATTATTTCCCTCAAATCAATTTAGGAGAGCTTTCCACATTTCATTAGAATTCTCACAACCATCTATTATTACAGAAAAAATGTTTAACATATTTGTGAGAATGAGGTTCTGTACCATTATGTCAAGAGTCTTATTTGTTTTAGTGTCTTTGGTATAGGTTGTAGTACTATTTGTTATAAAGTCTACGGTAAAACCATTTTCCACTATCTTTCGAAGATCGTGAAGATCAAATGCGTTCATCAAGCATCTTTTCCAGACATTCCAGTTCTTGCCGTCAGTTTGTCGGGGTACACGATTTGAAGACGGTTGATTGGAGGGGTCGCCATAAATCGTGTACACGTTATTTCAAATTGGAATTTGAAACGGTTTGTATTCCCACTCTGGTACCAATTGTTGTTTATTGGATGCCTATAGGGGGGTTAATAGGCCTAAACGTGCGGAAACGTGAAGATTGTACTTATTTTTTGGGTTTTTACTTTTTAATATTTTTAGACTTTTATTTGATGATTGTTTAAATTCTAATTAACAAAGAAACTAATTAAACAAGAAAATAAAGTAGATAGAAATAGAAACGAGATACCGAACACCAGATCTGATGACGGAGTTCGGCGAGGTGGTTGCGTTAGCCTTAACCACCCGTTTACTTGCTGGCGACCCTTGCCACGTTCACAAGTTGCCTACTCTCCGGAACTTGCCTTGCGGCTCCGATAACCACTAACAGACTTCAAACCAGTGCTCATTTTACAACAAACTTGACGAATCGATGGAGCAATAACTTACAAACTCGATTTCTTTAACTTCAATAATACACATGAAACACTCGCTAATCTCTCCTTAATCTCCCAAAACTTTTGAGTGAATAATATTCAATAAATAAAGAGAGAAGAAAAAGGCTTTTTGCTGTCTCAAAAATTGATCATCTATTTCGGATTGAGCTGGCTATTTAAAAGAAGGAAAGAGCAGCTTCACAGATATGGAAAAACTGGCTATTCCGTTGACAACGCACTTATCCCGTTGCCAACACACTTATTATGTCGCTAACGGAATACCAAAAAGGAACTGAATCAAAGACGATTATTGCTCAAATGGCTAACTTCCTGAATATTCCGTTGACAACGGAACCTATTCAGTCGACAACGGAATAGCACAACACGCCGCCAGAAAGACAGAGCCATTGCGTCCTCAACGGAGTGGAACACTGTCTATTCCGTTGACAACGGAATAAACAGGTGTTATTCCGTTGAGGACGGAATAAGTCTGTTTTGCCTATTTTCTTCTCAATTTAAGATGGAATAATATACTCAAGAACTCAACTAACCCTAGAAACTACACTAAGAGCTCCAAAGCTTGAAATCTTGAGTTAAAGCACAACGTCTTCTTGTTCTTACGATATTAGAGAGATGCATCCATTTCAAAATAAAAGACATTTCCATTTTGATAATCTGAACTTATAAGACAATCTCAAATAACGTTTATTAGTAGTTCGGAATAGTTTTAAATATCATCAAACTGCGGACAACAACCACTATTTTTCTTATTTAGATTTTGTTAGTTGTTAACATGATACAGATTATCCGTAGTACATGATGTAACATAATATAGTTTTTAATACTCTGCAATTTTATTTGATATGATAGTTTTCACATAATTTGAGATATAACACGAAATATTAATCTAACTAATCATGTGATATTATGGTAATAATTTAAATGAAAAGCTAAGATTTGAAAAAATTTGATCTAATGGTCGAGATAAAATTGACGATAGGTCTCTCTTGAGAATTCTCAAAGAGAGATGAAAAATAAGGTATAAGATATAACTTAATAAGCATATCATTTTTGTACATATTCTTTATATAGTATTTATTCACATATTTTAGCAAGAAATTAGATAAATAAATTAGAACCATAACATTATAGAACTCAAAATAAAGTGAAATTTCAACAAATTTTTATTTGATGATTTTAACATGAGAAATAAAATATTTCATTAAGAATTATAATTTTTTTAAAGAAGAAAAAATATTATTCATATTTTAATGAGTGAACTATTCATTAACTATTGGTATTAGTAATTGAGCATAACTTTGAACGATGATTTATTGAAATCATCTGATTAAGATCTGACGGTCAGAAAGAAATTTACCACAGTTCTCACTAAATTAGGGATGGAACACAAAACATCAAGTCAACCAATCACATGATTTTATTTTAATAACTACACACATGTTGTCATAAAATATTAATAAATTTCAGAAAATAAAAGACTAAGATTTTGTTGGGAAATATATAGCCATGTACGTTACATGCGCAGCGGAACCTATGGATTTAACCCGCCCTAGGATCTACGTTAAGGGAATAAAAGTACGAGATTAGTCATTAAAATTTATACCTCGGAGCTTCCTGATCCGCGAGACAAGGAACGAATGTAGGTCTGGACTTTTCCGACTCGCAACCGTCTCCTTTCCGAAGCTCGGTTCGCCAAGCTCCTTCCTATTGCTCGGCTCAAAGAACTCCTTCTTGAAGCTCGGCTCGCGAAACTCTTCGTGAAGCTCGGCTCGAGAGATAGCTTCTTCTCCTAGGGATGAAGATTGATCGCTCGCAAGTTCTCAAGGTAGAGAACCTCTGCTCGTATCCACGCGAACTTTACTCGAACGTAATAACCGGACTTGGCTAGACAAGTCCGGTACTTTCCGAATATCTCTCAAAACTCTCTCTCTCTCTCTCTTTTCTGTGTAAAGGCGGCCTCTTAGGCTTCTTGAGTTGTGTGTCAAATAGAGAGACCATCCCCTTCTATTTATACTAGAGAGAGAGGCGAACGATTGCTCAGTTACTATAACTAAAATCCTAATCTGCGTCTATTCCGTTGCCAACGGAATAGGTATGTCCATAATGAAATACTTGGCAGCTAAGGTTATTACAGTTTCCATATATATTCCGTTGGGAACGGAACTATTCCGTTGCCAACGGAATGGCACTATTTTGTTCAATCAATTATCCAATAATTGATTATTTCGTTCACCAATTTATACGTCATATGTATAACTGTTTTGAGGCATATTCATCCCGTACGAATGGAGTTCATTGTGTGACCATGTAGGTTCCATTTAACGCTGCCAACGATCTTCTAAAGATCGTAAGTCATGAGTAACCTCTAGACTGATGTCATGACTACCCATGTTAAATGAAATGATCAGCGATCGTAAACCTATCTGAATAGACATTTGCTTATTCCTTTTGTTCTACGATATACGTCTTGATCACAAGGCATGGAAGTATGTCATCCTTGAGTTTGTTCAAAGTCTCTTTCCTGATCGAGAATTAGACTGAGTAAATACAAAATGATATTAACAACACATGTTAATTCATTTTGAGCATGGCCATGCATTTCCTTCAGTCCTAGTTCATCAGGGGGCCCAGAGATATCTCCCTCATGACGAGAGGAACAAATCCCATCTTGGTCACTCACATTCCTCATCATGATTCAGTGCATACCTAACGATGACCCTAATGATCATCCCGTTACGGATGACGTAAGATCATATTAAAGTATGCAGTTCCTCATACAGGAATCCATGGTGACCTCAGGTCGTAGGAACAAGCACACTATTCATATGAGAATCACTAATGATATATACCATGTAAATTCTCATAGCGTGGCCAGTCCAGTACGTGTTCTCTAGCACGTACCTATATTCCAGACTTGACATCTCTATGTCCATGATTAGCAGAACAGAACATGATCATCCAGCATGCGAATATACTAGTGTGGATATGTAGCTTCTTACTTGAAATATGTCTATCTCTATAAACATCCTACATATCACTAGGGATAGTTTAGAATGTCATTCGTTGGTTCACAGTTCTTCTATCAGAATTACGTATTCTGATGACGTGAACCCGAAGTGTCATTCTTGGTTGATATAAGAAATATACATTAATAACCCATACACACAGATATATATAAGAAATAACCTTTATTGAATAAATAATAATGTCTTAATACATAATCTATTTCCTAGCACAAATACATTTGGCCTAGGGCACTAATCCTACAGATTTAATAAAAAAAATGATCGAACGGTCAAAATAAAAGTGATGATATGACTTTTTGAGGAGTCTCCGAAGTAGATGAAAAATAAGAAGTTGAATTAATTACTTTTTAATCTTGTACATTAATATGGAGATAAAATACCTATTTTGGAATCTTATCATAATATAAGATACTAGAGTTTAGAGTCTCAATATAGAATATACTATTGTCAAAAATCTTAGGGGATCATAATACTTGCAGTTCCTATATAGATACTTGCAGTTTAGAGTCTCAATGTTTCTATATATATGTTCAACATTTTTCTTACAACTAAATTAGTAATTAATTTGGAGGAGAATGTTGTATTCAGTAATTCACGGAATGGGTTGCTTACGAAGTCCAAAACAATGAGCATCTTATATATGTCTTTTTTTTTTTTTTTTTGAGAATTACATCTTATATGTCTCTAGCGATGTTCCTTTTCTTTCTAGTATTTAATAAAGTTTTATATTCTCATTAAAATATAAGAAAATAGGTGATTGTGTTTATCGTTTTAGGAAAGATGGTTATGTTTTGAAAAGTTTAATTTAATTGTAAAAAACTCTTATTTTATGCCTGAACCATTTGATTAATACAATCCCCCCCCCCCCAAGAATAGACTTATAAAGTACACGTGGGTCATAAAACGGTCCCAAAGAAGAGTTGGTACATTAACATCTAGTCGCATTCACGTGTTGCTACTTGCTACACCATCCACGATCGACTTGGAGAGACGAAGCTTGTCTTTTCGTTGTCACCTAAACATTGTTATTATTAACTTAATGATCTTCCATTTATCATATCTAATTTGTGTTGCCTCTTCATTGTTAACGCAACCGAGTTCATGTCCCACCTAATATGTAAATGAGATCAACATGTATATGAGAAATAACTCTATAATAAAACTTTTCACAAAAATATAACACTTTTATGCAGAGTTTGCAGCATCGGTCAATTTTGATCCCATTCGGCCGACTCGGATCGGAATCGGTAACTGATCTGATTAATATCCGATTATATAAATTGAACTTTTATAAAAATTGGTCCAGTTCAGCCAATTCTAATCCGATTAAACTTATTATGAATTGGAATCCTGAGAAGACCAACTCTGATTCAATTTTTTTTGAACTATGCTTTTATGTTTGAATTAATACAAATAACATCTTCAAAATTTGCGAGTTAAAAGATATTTGTTTATCTATTTCGAATGAGTTTGAAATAAAAAATTTCAACACAAATCATGGAGAAAAACACAAAGGTAACTTCGAACTCTCAAAAATTAAGAAAACAAAAACAATAATTTTTAACTCTCGGGTCATTTGTACAAAATTAGACATAAACATGTTAGTTTTACATTTTCTTATTTAAGGTTGTATGAAAAAGTAACTACTAGTTAATAGATATAAAGTCGCATATCTATTAATCTATTTATCAATAATATAAAGCAAATAATTACACATATATATCTAATTCAATTAGAGAGAAATTTTTCCATATTTTTTGATTGGAGAAGAGTTAAGCAGACTCTTTTACCTAAGTCACGGTTCATATATTCGGCCCAACTTAGTATTTTTGCAAAATTTGCAAAATTACACTGCAAAATCTCAAATATCTGTTGCCTTTTAAAAAAATTCTAAAAAAAAATAAAAACATAAAACTGAAAATGAGCCGGATACGCCCTAGTTAATTATATTAAATCTTGGTTCAACAACAAGGAAAAATATAAATATAATTTACTGGTTGGAACACGTGTGTTTAAATAATGGGTGTGGTCTAAAGACTCTAAATCACTATAATATAAAAGAAGGAATAGTATTGATGTGTAACTTTTGGGTCATCAAAGGACACATTAGGCCAAGGACTGAAAAAGATCAATAATGGGGTCAACAGCATGCAAAGAAAGGTCCCTCTCTTGCTCAAATAGATCCAATCTAAGGATGCATGCTAGGTAACCAGCTACTTAGAATTTTCTTCAATCCTTCTTAAACCAAATTAAAGAAACATGGTTTAATTGAATTGTATCCAATACTTCACACATTGTCTTGACATAATTTAGTGTACCCAGAGGTGATATAAACCTAATTCGATCAAGGATTTGAAATAGGACTCACAACGATATTAGACATGACATGTTATATAGGAAAACTAGAGAAAAGGTTTCCATATAATTGATGGATTAACAATAAAAACATAATCAATATGTCAAAACTAGTGATGCACATACTAAAAAGCTTGTTTTGAAGATTGTACCAATAGAAGTCTAAAAGTATTACAATTATAAAAAAAATCATTAGTCAATCAATGATTAAAATTTATCCATATCTTATTATTTAAATGATAATTAAGATTTATCTACATTTTATGATTGAACCAAAAATTAGATTATTGACAATGTAATTAATTGAAAATGCCCAAAATTTGTGAAAAATAAATGGGTGAAGTTAATTCCATTTTATCCTGATAGCAATAGTTGATGAAAATGAGTATATTTATTGAGAATAAGAGAGCAAAATAAGAGAGAAATTTTGCCCTTTATTTTTTCACTATCTTATTAATATTGGAAATAAAGCGTTATTTTACTATAGCTTACTATTTTCCATTCAATTTCATCCTAGAAAAATGGGCTCTCGTTGAATTTGATTCAACTGTAGCTTACCGAAAACAAAGAACAAAAATATAAATGTAACTAGAAAGAAACTTGATCACGTCTCCTTCCCTATGTAAAACAAAACATATAAAGGGGAAAAAACACTCGCGCAAAAGAAGCAATACGTGAAGGCTTTTCATAATCCATTTATTGATCCAAAATATATGCCATTAATCAAGGGGGGTTAAAACAGAAGAACATACAAAGAGTATTCTATCGCCTATTGATCCGCTGTCTGACTTGTTGCTTAGTCCCGAATTTACCCCAACCCTAAAGAGTGAGGTGGCAGGGGCATTTAGGTTTCTTAGAAGCCCTGATCCACCCAAAGTTTGCCTTGCTGTTATGTCCTGAATACCAGATCCAGGCCCTACCATGTGCTCCTTGGTCTCCCGAATGAATCCGGTATTATTCATCCCTTGTTGTTTTAGACGACTTGGTCTACTATTTAACGTGGAGACCGAACAAAAATACTTTTTTTTTATGAATTGTGCAAAAAAAAAAGTATCAAATCTTTTCGGCTCACTCATTTACTTATTTAATTATGTTTTTGGAAGAATGAAATTCACTACAGATATTAATATATGTCATACTTAATTAGTGACTGTCAAATTAATTCAATGATATAAGCAACACTCTCATTATTTTTCTCTTAAAATTCTATATCTAAGTAAATCTTACTCCAACTCAACTATGAGCGCTAGTGGGTACGTCTCCTTTTTATATTATTTTTTATTTTGATAATCAAAGAAAAACATATAAAAAAACAAATTTACTTTTATTTTCTAGATTTTTTTTTTTACTTTTATATGTTAGGACAAAATTACGTTATATAAGTAAAATTACATTATTTGTGGAAGTGCAATAAAATTATACTCTAATTTATTTATTTATTTATTTTTTTTTTGAAAAATAATTATACTCTACTTTAAACTAGAGAAATGACATAATTGATTGGATTCAACCCACAAATTGAATGCTAGACAAGTTCTATCAAAAGAGCCCACAAGGGGTATCTCTTCTTTGAAGTGTCCTTCACCTTCCTACTTTAAAAATGCTCTCAGCAATTAATCACTCCCATTTGGGTACCTTGTGCCTCTTTCCAACACACACAGAGACCCAAAAAGCTTCAAAGATAATGGGCAACTGCATCCAGATTCGGGCAACAACAATCCATGAAAAAGATGAGAATATGCCTCAAGTGAGACCAAAAGAAGAAACCCTAGAGGGAGATGGAGGTGGTAATAATGGCGTCAAAGTCAAGGTGTTGCTCACGAGAGCTGAGCTAGAATGGCTAATGGCAGAGCTCAAGAGTGGAGAGAAGAAGCTAGAGGAGGTCTTGGCAGAGATGAGTAAGGAGAGAGAAATAGAAAAAGGAAGGTTTGATGGATGGAAACCCAGTTTAGAAAGCATTGTAGAATGTCCAGAAATGCTATGTTTTTCTTGAGTTAGATTATATACACATGTCTAAATATTGATATATATTAGGGGTTTTTTACGATTTCTATTTTATTTAAAGTTCATCTTTTCTTTTTTGAATCTTGGTGTGGATTTTTCAATTTATGTTTGAATTTTAGAGTGCTAATTTAATTTCGAGGGTCCCGGCCATTTTGGTTTATTGTAAATAGTGAAGTGGCTTGAAAATGGAAATATTATCCTAAAATGAGTTTTTAATGAGTTAGCAAATTTTTGTTTATCGCAGCATTTTCTGTATTTCTTTTTTATATTTTGCATGCTTTAATGATTTAGACTACCTAACTATGTAGTCATCTGATTAGTATTAATTTTGCTAATTTAGGAAGCAACTACTAGCGATTGAATCAGAGTAACATATGTTGCAGTTTGTTACGACTTCATTTTATAATATTTTTACTTATCATTTTCTTTCGTCTTTCCATTTGGTATATTTGACATGAACCGTTAACTGGATGACATTTCATTTCTTTTTTATCGTTACGGTTATGTTACGCGAATATTTCAAAAATCCAGCCGTATTGTATCAGATATTATATCGGATACTTATACATGTATCGGAAGCTCGAATACCATATCGGATACGCCACGTGACGTATTCTAATATTTTATTGTAAACTAATACCTGATATTTTACGGATACTTCTAACGTAAAAATATATATTCTTAAAATATATGATAACATATATAAAATTAATAAAATAAGATTAAAACAACTAATTATTTAACTAACTACAAAGAATATTTTGTATCAAGATATTTCTATAATAAAAAAATTTGTGTCTCTTACATCAAATTTAATATCTAAATATATATAAAATAATTAAATATATAAAATATAATTAATAAAATTAATAAAATTATTAAATAATATATAAAATTGTCATTTCTGTATCCTATATTTTTTTTAGATTTATTGTATCGTTTGTATCCATATCGTATCAGATACGATACCCGTATTCGTATCCGTACAACATAACATTACAGTGAGTGTGGAGATGGAGAATGGCCTTTGATGTGAAATAAGACAGCAATTTTAGTAAGCCAGGATTTACATGGGCAACATCTCAACTTTTTTCTTAAAGCTAAAATATTTATTTGCCTTTGTAACCAAAAAATTTAGAGACAAAACATTTAATTCAAATTATAATATGATAGTAGTTTTCTCTTATGAATAATAAAATAACAAAAACACTAATAATATTAATATTAATAATAAGAAAAAAAATCCAATTTTACCCCCTCAACTATTGAATAGCTCATTTTTTGTCCTTTAACTTTTTTGATCTAATTTTAGTCGCTTAATTATTCAATAAGTATATTTTTGATTATTCCATCCATTAAGTGCTTACATGTCCGTTAAACTTGACATGTAGACAATGACATGGCATTTACTCTTGACAAATACTAGGATAATATTCGCCCTACAGCTGCGAATATTTTCATTTTAGTATACAATTAGATTAATATTTTGTATTATATCCTCGATTTCGTGAAACCGCAACATTAAAGTATTTCGTAAGTTGTTGAGAATCATTTTATATAAATTTAAGTACTTAGTTTCATTAATAACATACGATATTTTTATCCACACAGTATATATATAGAGGATGGCTAAAATACTCTTGAGAGCATTTGGTTATTCATACTCTTGACTTATCATCCATTGGATGTGCATCGAGATTGGTGCAAAGTGGCTTCTCTCTCCTTGAAAATTTAAAAATTATTATTTTTAGTTGATTGCACGAATCTTGATGTACATCCAATGGATGATAAGTCAAGAGTATGGAAACCCAAATACTCTCAAAGAGTATTTTAGCCATTCTCTCTCTCTCTCTCTCTCTCTCTCTATATATATATATATATATATATATATATATATATATATATATATATATATAGGAGTGAGGTTCTTTTGACAATGGGCTTATTCGGCCAACACATGACAACATTACTAAATATCAAAATTTTAATTGTTACTTCAAGTTTCAACCATACGGATGTAATATATATGGTTTACACATATTATTGTCTAATTTTCAAAAGAATCGAAAACATTTATCATTACCATCATGCATTATCAAAAAATTTCAAAATATGTATACATAGTTATTACAAATTTTGCTTCTTATTCGGATTTTTGTGAAAATTGATCCACAACATATTCAAAATATATATATATTCCATCCGTATGGTCGAAATTTGAATTTTCGCTTTTATAAGCAATGTTGTCACATGTTGGCGAAATAAACCCGTTGTCAAAAGAACCCTACATATATATATATATATATATATATATATATATATATATATATATATATATATATATATATATATATATATATATATATATATTGTACATATTTTGACAACTAAAAAAATTTAATAATGAGAATATGAATAGCTAATATTTTAAAGAAATTGGTCATATAAGTTTTTCTTATATATCACCTTATTAATTTTCCTTATATTTTTTTTTCTACAAACATAATGTTAGTATCATTAATTTTCGTCACTTCTCTATTTTTTATCATTTTTCTCTTATTATATTGTAAAGTGATGATAATATAAGAAAACTTAAGAGAATAAGTAAACAAGCCTTATAGTCGCGCTACGTCGTGAATATTTTCATATTTTTATTTATTTTGATATATAATACTTACAATTATAAAAATTATATATGTTCTCTATAACTTTTAAAAAAAAATAGAACTTAAAATAATATTTAAATTAATTCATAATACAAAAAAAATAATATAGAAAATTTATGTAGAGTAAGTTCAATATTTTTTAGTCATAATTTTGTGTTACATTATAAGATGTTTTATCACATCTAATTTTGTAATGACGGATAACTTTATATAATAAATCATGATATATTTATAAATTAATAATACAATTAACAATTTAATGGAAAGAAAAAATATTCTTTTAATAAGACATTGTGAATTAATCTTTATGATCTCAATTTAAGTTTATTTTCAATTGTTCTCTAAAGTTATGTTGTTATCTTTTGATATATTATATTTGGCAAGTTATAATCATCATTAGATGGAGCTCGAAAAAAAGAAAAAAAATACAATTTATTTTGAAGATTTTAGTGCAAGTACCAAAAGATCTAGTCAAAGACGCTTATTTATTTTTATTTTTTTTTGATAAAAGTGAAAAAATATTTTTATTTAACATTATGCTTGAAAAATAATATATAATGTTATTTATATACATAAAAAAATTGTACTAATATTAGAAAATATAATATGAATCATTTTATTAAAATGATATCACCACTAATTTTCTCATTGTTGATCTTATTCAACTGTCAAATGATATGCAATATGTAAATATTTTATGAATAAGTGAATCATATAGCTATCACTGAAATGTATAATATATTTAATGTAATTTATTTCTTGTAATGAGAACCAAAGAACCCGATGGCTCTCATCAATTGAGTAATATAAAAAATAACAACCTAGTAAATTTTATGGTTATGTATTAATAATCACACACATATTACTATAAAATATCAAGAAACTTGAGAAATTAAATAATAAAATTTGAGAAATTTTTTTACCGGACGATCCGAGAGAAAATTAATGATATGATTCAATGAGAAGGCTCAAAAGGAGGTGAAGTTAATTTATCTAAATTGTTGATATTGATAATATAAAAAAATTATTTATTACATTATATTTTAAATGTCTAATTGTTTTAATCTAATTATGTAACAATATATTTCATACATGAGCATATTCTCTTATATAGTCTATGTTTGCATACTTCACCTAGGAAAAAAAATTAAATTGGATCTATTGCAATATGGAATTCAAAATAAAGAGAAAATTTAAACAAATTTAGTTTTGAAGATTTTAACGTGAAAAATATAATGTTTTATTATGAATTACTATTTTTTTAAAGAAGAAAAAAATTAAATATGTTTTAATAATTGAACTCCTCATATTCTCTTTGTATTAATAATTGGACATATAATTATGTATCATGATTCGTTAAAACCATTTGATTAAAATCTAGAGATAAAAAATAATTTTAACCGTTCTCAGTTAATAGGGAAAATAGAATAGCAAACACCAAAATCACGAAACATTGTCATACATGTTAGCGTGAGATATAGTAATGCCGCAAAAAAATCAGAATATGTGAAAAATTCAATGGCTTTGATTTAACCATAGTATTTAATCCAATGGAGGAAATAATTATGATGATGTGACCTCTTGAGAGGTCTCAAAAGACTTTGAAAAATAAAGGGGTGGGGAAATTCCAATATTTCAATTGTGACGTGATAAATGTTTGAAAAATAAAAAAATTCTTAATCCCCCTCTTTTCTTAAAAAGATTAATTTTATCATATTTGGTTATTTTTTATATTTTTATAATTTTTAAATGTCTAATAAATTACAGAAAAATATTAAAAATAATATATATCTTAGTATTGTGTCCAGTCTATGTTATATCAGATACGACACACGTATCTGCATCAGTGTAACATAGCCCTGAACCGAAGTCCGAAGTATATATTATGTGGGAAAAAGATTTGGACCTCACATCTTATTTACCTCTTATTGACTCCCAATAAGATGTGAGCCGGAATTGAGAGCCTTCTCATACATTTGAATATTTTTTATTACCTCATAGTGGCTCCAATACATTTTAACCCAAATTTTTACCGGCCCATATTGTTAGCTCCCAAACTCTCATATCTTTCAGCCCAATATTTCATAGTTTATTTGGTTTCTATTTATACCTTTGTGTTTACAATAATATACCTTACATTCCAAACAATATAGTTTTATATTCCAACAATATATCTTACCTTCTAAATATTATACCATTATTATATTCACCGCAATACATTCTAAATAAGAGAATGAGAATGCTAAAATTATTGACAGTGCAAGTCTTATTATACAGATCTAGGTGATTAGGCTAACGAAGAGATATCTCCGCCAAAAAGAGACAACATACATTTATATCACAACAATATACTTTATATTCTAAACATTATACATTTATATTCCCAATAATATACCATACATGCAAAATTTACTGGGAGACATAAGGACTACTAAAAAAATACTTATATGTTTAATTTCATGGGAGTCATTTTGGGAACTCCTAATCTTTTTAGCAAATATGTGAGTTCCGAAAGTCCATTTAATTGGGAGCCCCTATAATTTTTAAAGAAATTTTTTTTAAAAAACCCCCTAACTTTTCTAAATATTATCAAAAACCCCCTATCTTTTTAGATTCCTTCAAAAACCTCCTATCTTTTTAGCCTTCTTCAAAAATCCCCTAACTTTTTTGAAAACTATCAATAACCCCCTCTCATTTAGTTAGATTTTTTAAAATGACAATTTTACCCCTCTCATTTTAGTATAGTTTAATTTTTCTATTTTAAGTGTTGTTATTATTCTCAATATCCAACTTATATTAAAAATATATATAAATTTTACAAAAATGTACAAAAAAAGAAAAACAAATTATTTGGAATATTTTTTTTAAATATAATTTGGAGTAAATAGAAATACAACCATAATCCTACAAAAGATATAGGACATTTGCAAAAAGCCATGTATTATGTCTAAACCGCAAAAAAAAAATTTAATATAATTGAAAAAAAAATCGTTACGAAAAATATTTTTTTGAAAAAAAATTGTTTCGGGAAAATATTTTAACAATTTTTTTATTAAAATTATTATTTTCTTAAAAAATACATTTAAAAAATATTTTAAAAAATTAAAATCTTTAATTTCTTAAAAAAATTTTTTTTATAAATATTTTTTAAGAAAAGAATATAAATTTTTTAAGAAAAGAATATTTTTATAAAAAATAAAAAATATTTTTCAGTAAACAAATTTTTAAATAAATATTTTTCCCAAACAAAAATGTTTTTCTGAATCAATTTTTTTTTAAAATATTTTTCATCATTTTTTTTCCAATTATATTTAAAAATATTTTTGCATTTTAGACATAAGAGACGGACTTTTTTGCAAATTTTCTATATGTTTTGTAGGATTATTGTTGTATTGTCATTTTACTCCAAATTATATTTAAAAAAAATATTCCAATTAATTTATTTTTTATTTTTTTTGTATATTTTTGTAAAATATATAATAAGTTGGAATATTGAGAATAATAATATCCCGTAAAAATAAAAAATAAAACTATACTAAAATGAAAAGGGTAAAATTGTCATTTTAAAAAATATAATTAAATGAGAGGGGGTTATTGATAATTTTCAAAAAAATTAGGGGGTTTTTGAAGAAGGCTAAAAAGATAGGGAGTTTTTGAAGGAATCTAAAATGATATGGGGTTTTTGATAATATTCAGAAAAGTTAAGGGGTTTTTGAAAAAATTTCCATTTTTTAATGACTCCAAATTTCTGGACTTTTTTTTTGAAGTGGCAAAAAAAAAATAATTAAGAGAATAACCTAGTTTTGAAAATATTTCCAAAAGTGGTCGTTTCGCCTAGCCAATGGGTGAACTGAGGTAGTTTCGCCCAGTAACGGGGCGAAACACAACTTCCGACACTGTTCACATTGTTTTGCCCAGTCACTGGGCGAAACAGGCACTGTTCACACTGTTTCGTCCAGTTACTGGATGAAACTAGCACTGTTTAAACTGTTTCGCCTAATCACTGGGCGAAATAGACACTGTTCAACACTGTTTCGCCCAGTGATTGGGCGAAGAAAAAAAAAAAAAAACAAGTGTGAACAGTGCTAATTTCGCCCAGTCACTGGGCGAAACAGTATTGAACAGTGCCTGTTCGCCCAGTGGCTGAGCGAAACAGTGTTAAACAGTATAGTTTGCTAAACAGTGTAAATAGTGCCTGTTTCGCCCAGTGACTAGGCGAAACAGTGTGAACAGTGTCAGAAGTTGTGTTTCGCTCCGTTACTGGGCGAAACTACCTCAGTTTCGCCCAGTGACTAAGCGAAACGGCCACTTTTACAAATATTTTCAAAACTAGACTATTTTCTTAATTATTATTATTTTTTTGGCCACTTAAAAAAAAAGTCAAATTTCTGTAACACGTGGTATGTTCTTATTGATTGGGAATCAGAGAGATACAATTTGTGGAAGGTTAATAGTTGCTCCGTATTACGTGGCAGCATTCTACTGATGTCCTCTTTAAAATAGTAAATATATAGTCGTCTGAATTTGCTTTTCTTTTGTGGTGATAAAAGGGACCTACCATGTGATCAAGTTCAGTGTAAATATTTCTTGAATATGACCTGCCATGTTTTTCACAGTTCTTTTCTTTCACTTCTGGACAGTGTATACTGAAATCTTGATATTTACAACTATTTATGTCAATGAAGTCTAATGGACACTTTACTTGGTCCTAACATTCATTATTAAGAGGCCTGGTAAGTGCCCCATAAAGAAAACGACACTCGGACATACTTTGGATAAGCAATATAAAAAAAATAAAAGTAGAATTATATGGTACACATACAAAATGATATCTTGTTTATTTACGTCAAAAAAGAGAAAAAATAATTTCCTGGCAGATCTATTTTCTTATATTTGGGCCTAATAGTTTGATGAGAGCCCAAATTTAATTGTTCATTTCAGCCGAAGTCATGTTTAATTGCTTTTGGAAAGTTCTCTCCAACAATCCAAAACTCTCTCAACGCCACTGGGGAAAAATTGAATTTCGAGAGAGATGCCTAGAGTTCCTCTGATCAAGTTTCCTGTAAGGCATCCGCCAAAACCTTCAGGTCTGGATTCAATTTTCTTTTCTTTTTTTCTTGTGTAAATTGAAATTAGGGTTTGGTTTATCGATCTTTTCGTATAATAAACTTTTTAATTTGTTTTTCTTTATAAAGTGGCGGCTGCATCTGCTTCTGAGAAAAACGCCTTCTCAATTTCTCAATTAGGTTTGTGCTGTTCCCTGATGTATACTTCTAGTTGTTTTAGTATTTTTTTATCTTTTTGTAAATTCTTCTTTCTAATTTGTTTATTCAGCTAAGCCAAATCCAAAGCCACCAACTGGTACGGCTGGTACGACTGGTACAGCACCAAGTTACAGATTTAGGTCAGATGTACCGTCTCCACCCTCTAACAATGCTTTAGGAGGAAGAGCTTCTCTTCTCCCAAAACGTACCCCACTTTCTGAAGAAGAGATCGAAGCCATTATGGTAATTTCATAAATTAATTTATGTATCATAAATAAATAAATTCTCAATTTATTACCTACTGTTGGCCTCTAAACTGTTGATTTGTTTGCACCTCTTAATCCATTATAATATGATTTGGCTGGTAAATAATGATGTGGCTTGCTGATTGTACATATAACCTGACATTGTATCGATGTAAAATTTTGAATTGAAAAATTAAAAGAATAATAAAAATGCCCAAACTAATATAACTCATTTATCATATTGAAAGTAATAAAATATACCCAAACTAACATTCCAACTTCTAATAAGATCAATAGTTCCTGAAACCAAGAGAAATTGGGAAAAGAAACAGCTTTTATTAGGTTGGGTATTGTCTTATTTTTTTTTTAATTAAAATTGCATCAAAATAAAATATGTTATGTTATGTGTATAATCAGCATGCCATGACATACTTTAATAGCCACAACATTTTTCAATCGGATGGAGAGATTAAAATGAATAAACAAACAATTGTTAATTAACAAAATCAATACTTGAAGGGCCATTCTTGTTTGTTTTCTTCTTTTTATTTTTTAGTTCATACTATATTTTTCTATCTTTTTTCTCTTGGCAGCTGGGTGGCCAATTCTGAGTGTTTTGTGGAGCAAATTATTCCTTTTTTGTGTAACAATGAATAAATTTCAGCTCCATATCAAATGATATGCTCACTATTTAATTTCAGTGTTTTGTAAGTTGGTATTGGATGAAGTGCTTAATTTAAATTTTTGATATGTGATGCGAAATTTATCAGATTGTCTTTGTTCCCAACAATTAGTGTTCTCATTGGAGGTCGCTAAGATGCTTAATGTATGTTAAAATCAAATGTTCTAAAAGTAAGCTTGTTAATATGCAAGTCATTTATCATTCGGTGTATAGTTTATCATCATAATGTATAGTTCGGAGGGAGAACAAAGTAGAAAATTGAGAGTAGTCCTGACTCGAGATCTTTTTCTTTCAAGTCCATGTGAGATATTATGTGATAAATAAAGAAAATAATGCTTTTACTCTATTCGTTTAATTGATGTATATATGATTTAAACCACCGATATTTTTGTATTTCAATCAAGATATTCAACAAAAATACTCAATCACACTTGAGAGGGTGGCCAGCAATAACAAAAATACTCAAATCACACTTTTGCCATTACAAAGTTATCTAAAAAGTTAAAATGTGGTCTAAAAACCCCCAAACAGTGGACGCCGCAACCGAGCAAATAAACATATCGAGGCAATCACCACTCAAACATCCAGGCGGACTTTGCTAGCCAAAGAAGGCCAACCTCAACAGGGAGAGCCCAGGGCAAGGCACATAGGTCAAATGACTTGCTTCAGTTTTCTGAACACATACAACCATGTCGTATTTACCAAGATCGGACATAACAGTACCACATTCCTGTTGCCTTGGTGAGAAAAAGGATCCTCTCTTCCTTATCAATCACCTCTCCTCCCTGCGCATCAATTCCGCCATGTTCTATCCGCCAGAGACAAACCACCCATCATAGTATAGGAAGCGCCTCAAATGCATTTGAATACTCCAAAGAAGGCCAACCTCAACAGGGAGAGCCCATGGCAAGGCACATGGGTCAAATGACTTGCTTCAGTTTTATGAACACATACAACCATGTCGTATTTACCAAGCTCGGACATAACAGTACCACATTCCTGTTGCCTTGGTGAGAAAAAGGATCCTCTCTTCCTTATCAATCACCTCTCCTCCCCGCGCATCAATTCCGCCATGTTCTATCCGCCAGAGACAAACCACCCATCATAGTATAGGAAGTGCCTCAAATGCATTTGAGTACTCCATAAAACTATTGACTGTCATAATAAGAGGGAATGCATCAGTTGCTTGCAAATTAGACATCTGTTTAAGGCTTTGTATCACTTTTGAGAACACCTTTCTGACACCCCTATAGACATCTGTTTAAGACTTTATATCACTTTTGAGAACACCTTTCTGACACCCCTAGGGTTTGTTTGGAGGGATGGAGCTATGACTAAGAATAGGCCTCTACATGCCACATGTTTTATTGTTCAATTCCAACATGTCTCTGAACTTGGTGGTGATCATTGACGTGAGGTTTGTGGAACACCATGAGCACAGCACCATGAAATCTTGCAGAAAGAACTACAAATTGGTACCTCAAACATCACCTCCCCCACTCACACGAGCAAGTTTCGCATGCTACTCATGAGCGTGATTGAAAAGAATAATATGGCAATTGAAAATTTATATTATATGGAATACCTGACCGCCACCCAAGCATAACACAAAACAACCAATCTGAGGATGTAATTCATGCAACGCCTTCTCCTTGTGCTTAGGTTATATCTGCTTAGGATTACTTCGGTGCATTCTCCTTCGGTTAGATTATTATTCGGTGGAAAACGATTATGAAAAATCAATTCGTTTAAATGGTGGGAGGGAGGATTGGTTTTCGAGGAAATGTATTTTATTTGGATTTTTTTTTTAATTTGAATTCTAGTTGGATTCATACATATGGATTCTACTCAGCATTTCTTCCATTCATGTAGGATATGTTCAATTCAGCTTGCGCGCGCGCGCACATATATATATATATATGGAAATTTGAAAAAAAGCCTCTACATTACGCCTAAATTGCGAATAGACCCCTACATTATTGGAAATTGCAAACAAGCACTTGCATTATTGCTAAAATTACAAAAAAGTCCCTATCATTAAATTGAACCTAACACCGTTAGTTTTAATTGTTTAATTGAAAAATATTTTCTAAACATTAATTAATGTTTTTATTTCAGAAAGAAAAATTACAAAAAATATTTGAAGAACTATTCTTAAAAAAAATTGAAATTTTTTTCATAAAAAAAAAATTGAAATATATTTTTCATAAAAATATATTTTGAAAAATATATTTCTTAAAAATATATTTTGGAAAAATAAATTCTTTAGTTAATTTTTTCAAATTCTTTTCGGAAAAATATATCTTTTTTGAAAAAAAATTTAATTAAAATATCTTTTTCATAATTTTACTTAAAAAACGTAATTTTTTAAGAAAAACTAATTTTTTGAAAATAATTTTCTGAGAAAAACTATTTTATAAGAATTTTTTTGTTTACAAAAAAAATGTTTCTAAAACAGAAATATTTTTCTTAAATATTTTTGGAATTCTTTTTAAGACAAATATTTTTTGAAATAAATGAAAATGATTATATTGTGTTAGTTAACGGTTTTAAAAGTGAGCTAACGGTAGGGACTAAAATTTGACGTTCTTAAGCATACATGTGCTTTTTTGCAATTTCCAGTAGGGGTTTTTTTGCAATTTAGGAATAATGTATTTTTTTTTCAAATTTCCCTATATATATATATATATATATACAAATTAAGATATAATTAATTAAATAATAAAAAATAATATATGAAATTATTTTATTGTATCTTGAGTTTTTCTAATATTGTCATATAACCATATTAGTATCGTATCAGATACGATATTCATATCTGTATCCATGCAATATAGCACGCAATATAGCACGCAAGTAATATAAAATGATGTCTTCTAAACATGAAAAAATAATTATTATAAAATAATGAAACATAAAAGTTTATAAATAAACAATAACTCTACAAAATCAATTACATTCCAAGTTGAAGATTTACATGCACCTTATCATCTGACAGATGAAACAATTGAGATGATATTGTTAACTAGAATGCTTAAAAGTAGGTAGGTGAAAAATAAGAGAAAATTCATTTGGACTCTCAACGAGTGTTATCAGAACCGATCCGATTCAGTGGTTGAAACCATAAAAGACCTAGAGCTATTTTCAGTTCGGTCCTACAAAAAGATCGAATATGTGTATAACCCTATTTAATTCTATCAAAACGGCTGGTGTTATGAAAAATACCACCTATTTAATTCTATCGAACCGGCCAGTGTTATGAAAAATACCGTAAACAAGATTGGACCTTGAACCTGATTTTTTGGAGGATCAATTTTTTTTCTTGGTTCTCTCTGTGTGTTCTCTTTTTCTTCTCACTTTATTCGATTCTTTCATCTGTTACTTCGATTTTTTTCTTCTTCTCTTTTGTTTCCAAATGGAAGGTATCAACAAATTTGATTATATAGATTATTTTCTTCTATTTTAGTTTATTAATAGTTCATTATTCAATTTTATGTTTTATTTGGGTGGAATAATTTTCTTAAATTATCTCTGCATTTTGTGATGGTATTAAGAAAGTTAAGGGATTGAACCGGTTTGCCCACTGGTTCGACCGATGATCCGAGGCTCCTACGGATCGATACCTGTTCCGGTTCTGATAACATTGCCCTCAACTATTGAAGTAGTTTCTTTTTGTCCCCTCAACTTTTTTTTGGGGCCTATTTTTAACACCAACTATTCAATAAGCTAATTTTTGACTCTCAGTCCATTAGATGTGTACATGTCCGTTAACTTGGCACGTGTGCGATAATTTGACATATAATTTTGACACATAAGAAATAAGATAGTAAACTTAAAAAACAGAATATATACAAAAAAATTGTAATAAAATAACATTTCAATAAATTTCTTATATTTTTCTAAAAACATGTTTTTGTAAAAATTATATGTCAAATCATCGCTTAAGTATCAAATTAACGGACACGTAAGTATTTAACGGACGAACGGTTAAAAAATGAGTTTATTGAATAGTTGAGAGGTTAAAAACGAACCAATAAAAGTTAAGTGACTTTCGTTGTGAGTCATATTCAACCTGCTAAGCCAAGTTTGTTTATTTATGATTCTATGTGGCATTTCCAAGTATTGGTTTGATATATTGAATTATCATTAAATTATAATAATTAATATAGCTAATTATACATGTTATTAATAAAAAAGATAAATATCAAATTTATCAAAAAAAAGTATATTAGAAGTAAAAATGTCGGATATATATATGCATATATGTTTAAGATAAGATTTCATTTACAATAAAAAAAATATCTCACTTTTAATCATATAATTTAAAACCATTATGCATTTATCAATTAAGTATTGCGCGGTTAGTCATATTCACCAATATTATGGTATTAAAATTCCGAAAATTATTGACAATAACTTGATGATCATATTTTAGTAATAGTTTGAATTGTTATAAGGAATACAAATTAAATTATAATTGATATATCCTAATTGAATAATTTATATTTACAATAGTGATCCAAGTTATACTTGAAAAAAGGCTAAAATGTCATATGTAACCTATAATATGAGAAATCTAAATATATATATTTTTTCATGCATTCTCGACAAAATTGAGTATTGAGCTAAAAAAAGAGTTGAAATATTGACAATATTTTCCGTTAAAAAATTGCATAATCTAAAAATATCATATATTCATCTTAAATTTTAACGAATAGTACATGACAAATGAACTATACTAAAATACATATGTAAAAGATTGCAAAATTTCAAATTATTAGTTGCCTAATAAATTCATGTTTATCACCCCTTTGCTATTGTATGATTTTCAAGGATTTAAATAACGAGTGATAAAACTTTATTTTTTTACATATAATGCAAAAAATATTATAGAATATTATAATTATGACAGAAAAGGAAAATATCATGAATATATTAACATTCCTATTTAAATCCATGTAAAATCAAAAAATATATATTAATCAAGATGATCGATCATAATAGAGAATATCATATAAATTTGTCATGTTTAATTTAAAAAAAATAGCTACAAAATTAAAATTATATTGCTAAATCATGAAATTTATAATCATTATTTTTACCGCTTCTGATAAAATTCTTAGGTTCGAAGCGAAGCTGAGGCAGGTGTACGTACTAATCTTTCGGGTTTGGATAGGCGGAGTCAGCCCAGCTCTCAACACAAAAATCCGCTAGTTCTTAACCAGTGAACGGCGATTCATCATCTATCTTAAAAAAAGAACAAAATAAAAGTTCCTTCAGAAGGGATGAATTTTAACTTTTAAGTGTAGACGCTATGTGCTCCTCCTCCAGTTCATCTCCAGCTCCTCTTTCTCTTTTACCTTCAAACCAGCCCAGGGTTAGATACAGATGTACGTTGCCAAGAAATCGGAGGATTAGAGTTGCTTGCTTGAGGCTACGTGTAGAAGAAATCTCAGAACTTTTACACAACAAGGTACAATTTGTATCACCATTAAATTATTGGTCTTCCCCGTCTCTTTCTTTCAGTAAAGTTAGGTTTGTTTAATATTTCCTTTGACAAATTTCCGATTATTTAAGGTTTTAGTGGCGGCTACTGTTGCTACAGCAATCGGGCAGATTTCGAAGCCTTTTACTTCAGCTATTAATGGCAAACGTTTCGATTTGAGAAATGCAATTCGATCTGGTGGAATGCCTTCTACCCATTCTGCTGTAAGATCAATCCTCTTTTCTCATTGATCTGGACTTTTAAGTTATTGTTATAAAAATTGGTCTGTACTTGGTACAGAACTGGTACTGGTCAGAATTGCTTCTCTTATTTATTCTCAATACATTTCTGTTATGTGCAGAGTGTTGTGGCTGCTGCTACTACACTTGGTCTAGAAAGGTTAGTTTCAAAATTACTTCTTGTGCTGTTTATACACATTATTCATGATATTGTGCAATAATATTTAATTAATTTAGAGTGCAGGGGATTCTCTGATGCCATTTTTGGCATGTCCATTGTCTTTGCTGCTATTGTGATGTACGATGCTCAGGTATTATTCAATTTACCCTCTTACTTTTCTCAATTTTATTTAATTTTGATTCAGTTTACTAAATTCTTCTGAAAAAATTCAGGGAGTAAGAAAAGAAGTGGGAAACCATGCAAAGGTTCTGAACAGAATAACAAGTCTAGAGACAAAATTATCCAACCCAAAAACAAGAATTTCCTCTAGTAATTGTGAGGAGACTTCAAATTTGTTCCG
Organism: Juncus inflexus; assembly: GCA_024447665.1. Classification (NCBI taxonomy): domain Eukaryota; kingdom Viridiplantae; phylum Streptophyta; class Magnoliopsida; order Poales; family Juncaceae; genus Juncus; species Juncus inflexus. Next base: position 6,825,422 of record JAJHPC010000007.1, on the reverse strand, counting down.
ATCAAATGATGAATTGAACTACAGTAATATCATAATTGCTGAGAAATCAGATACGGTTAATAATTTAAAAATGGATCTTGATTTAGTAAAACCGTTAGAGGATTGTGAATCAAGATATTATCTGTTGAATGAGTCAGTTGGGCATACTAGGGTTCAGGTTTTAGTTGGAGCCTTGGTAGGATTTGTGATAAGCTTAATTGTTGATATTACTTTGTAATATTATTGCTTCACTCTTGTTATTAATCTGGACCATTTTCTCTTTGGTAAGTGCTTAAACCAAAAATCACTCAAACTCGGTAAGCAAATCAATCGTCTAAACTAAGAAGCTCTTTAATTAACCCCACCCTTTTATTTTTGAACTATCTTATAGAATTCTCATTGTGACACCATCTCATTGTCTGTTTAATTTTTACCTAATCAAAATGTACTCCGCATTTATATTTCCATGCTAATGCGGGCCAAATAAGCTTTGTATCTTTTGTGGTATGATGTTACTAAACATGAGAAGGTTTGATAAGATAAATTCCAATATATTAGATGAGTAAATATATTTTTAGACATGCATGCCAAACACTTCTTACCAAACAATATGTATTGTTAAAAGCGAACATGTTTCAATATTTCAAGCAAAAATAAAAGAATATGTTTTAATATCAATATAAAAAAAATTTCGTAAACTATTGAAATTAATAATGGTTCTTTATAGAAATAAATTTAGCAAAAAATTATGCACAATAACCACAATATCTGAACTAGCTAGCTAGATAGATCCAAATTGAAACAAGTTAATAGATTTTTTTGATATCCATACATATATCTATTAGCATCCAAATTGCAACAAGTTGAGAGATTATTTTGATATGTATAAATAGATTTATCAGCGACAACTATATGACACAACATTATTAAAGCATTCCTCTGCCAATGAAGATCAGCTCTTCCGAATCAATCATTCTTACCTCTCACTTGATGTGATATTCGTATGTTTTCTCTATTTCACTATTGTTCAATGTTGAAGAACTCGAGTCAACACTAGAAGGTGAAATTGATTCCATTTTCCTCGTCAGGGCGTGATAACTTTGCAAATATGATCGTTTTTATTGCTCTTTTGTTTACATATGAGTGTTTCTAGTCAAAAGAGCTGGGAATTTCCGGTGGTAACAAAGTAATAAGCTTGTCAGGAATCACAATTTTACAAATGAAGAGTTTTTATTCAGTTTCTTCCAATATCATAGAAAATTTTATATAACTCTATTGTGGAAAAAGATCATTTTCCAAAACAGTCGAAGTGCTAAGAAAAAATTCAATACATTGTGAAGTGCCTAATGTACTTAAATAAAATAAAGTAGTTGGTCATGCAATAATAATCTAGGCCTCAATACCGTATGGTCTGAATAAGCTAATTGCATGCATGAAAGGGAGAGAGAAGTTACAAAATGAATTTGGACAATCATTTCCTAGACATGATCTCTTTTTTACTTTTCCAAAATGTGGACTACACAAATTATTTTAGTTAATTAAGTACATAAGTACGTTTATCTTATTTTTAATATGAGTGGATAAATGGAACAGTGAAAATGGAAGAAAAATATGAAGATTTTTCTTCTCCATTGAAGCGAACAATTGTAAACATTCACATATAAGATGCAGGTCGGAAATATGATATTTTGGTTCTTTTTTTGTAACTCGGCCAGTCGATGCGTGTTCTTTTATATTATCATGATATCAATAATAGGAAAGCTAGATCATAGAAATAATAATAAAATAATACATTATATATAGTTAGAACTTAGAAGCTTAGATCACCTAACCAAAATAAATACATCTCTAATTTGGAGGATCAAATTGTAAAATCAGAATGATGAGAAAATTTGAGAATTTTTTGTAAAATTAGAATTTGAGAATTTGAAAATTTGATTTATATCATGGTATTTTTTTTTTAATTTTCTGATTTGTGCTCCTTAAATAATGTTGTATTATGTCATTTTGGTGCATTATTCCCCGATTAAAATGTACTTTCTTTTAAATGTTTGTTAGATGTGTGAATGTATTTTAGTATCAATAGGACTTAAGTAAAACTAGAGTGTAATCTATATAATTTTATCTCAACATAACTTTATCATTATGAGATATTTGAAAAAAATAGTAATTTGTTTAATTTTCAAAATTATTGGGACGCAATTGATAACTTGATATTTTTTGAAAGGGTAAAAATGAAATTATATCGTAAAGAATTTATATGGAAGACAATTTTTATTAATTCATTTTGTAGGAGTAACTGATACGTTGTTTTGTATGTTTACATCACATGTCATGAATTTTTTATATAGAGACATACGTAATTTTCATAGATTTTGTAGGGTTGTAGATAATATTGTTTATTTCACTGAAAGTAGATCGTAAAATTTCTACTACTTTAAAATGAAATAGACGTTATTTTTACAATTTTGGGGGATATCTATGTGTTTTTGTTGGGCTCCCTCCTCATTTTGGGCCAACAAATAAAATATTATTTGGGCCTTTAATATAACCTTGTGATTATTCAAAGTTATGGGGGGTTATTTGCAAAAGTGCATTTGCACTTTTGAGTCTCTTTTTGCTCCAGGGCGTGGCTTCATTTTTAAACAGCCAAAAAAAAAAAGAAAAGAAGGAGAAGAAAAAGAGAGAGAGAGAGAGAGAGAGAGAGAGAAGGAGAAGCTTGCTCTTGTTGTTGCTCTCTCGTATCGTCGGTTGGGTACGGATCGGCATGGTAGAAACCTCTCAAGTTCATCTTTAGTTCGGTAGCTCTTTTTTTTATTCTTTTGGGATCTTCCGAGCGTGTAATCCATCGTGTCGGTGACGAGTGTAGCCTAGGTTCAAAGTGTGAGTTGCGACCTAGAAGAGGTTTTAATTCTTGTATTATTTGTAAGCGGTACGGTTCGTATCGAAGTTAATTAATACAAAGAGTTTTCCTTAAAATCTTGTCTCTCTTGTTGCATTGGATTTGTTTCTTTGTTGTTATGTTGATTGGGTGAGGTTTGTGATTTTAATTTGATCGGTGGTATTAGCATAAAGAGCGCACACAAGGTGTTCGACAAAAATCCCGTGAGAGGATTTTGCTCGTGTTTCACCCCTATTTTCCCAATAACTGGTATCAGAGCAACGGTTGTCGGTGTCTAAGCTTGTTTTGAGCAAATGGAGGGAGATAGTAGTAGTGGTACCATGATCAAATTGAATTCCACAAACTATTCGATATGGAAACCTCGAATGGAGGATCTATTATTTTGTAAAGATGCATATGACGCAATAGAGGGAGACATAAAGAAACCCGAAGGTACGGCCGATAGTGTTTGGACTAAATCCAACCGGAGAACGGTTGCTTTAGTAAGACAATGGATTGATGATAGCGTGTTTCATCACGTATCGTTGGAAACCAATGCACATGAGTTATGGAAAAAATTGGAAAGCCTATTTGAGAGAAAAACGGCTCAAAATAAGGCGTTCTTAATGCGGAAACTCGTGCATCTAAAATATACGGGCAGAACCTCGGTGTCGGAACACTTGAGCAAGTTCCAAGATTGCGTAAACCAATTAGCTACTAGAAAAATGGTTTTGGATGACGAGGTTCAAGCGCTATTATTGTTGAGCGCTTTGCCGGACGATTGGGATACTCTTGTCGTATCGCTCGGCAACTCGGCACCCGATGGGGTGGTAAAATTAAGCATGGTAAAAGATAGCATGCTTAATGAAGAAGCTCGACGAAGGGAAAAAGGTTTCTATTCGGGGTCCGATGCACATTTGGTCGAGAGGCAAGGAAGAAGTAAAACGAGAAATTCGTATGGTTCGGGGAACCATGGAAAATCCAAGGGGAGGTCAAAATCCCGTAAAGGGATTAAATGCTACCATTGCGGTAAGCTAGGTCATATAAAGAAGGAATGTTATTCTTGGAAAAAAGAGTGGAAAAAGGGTAAAGGAGAGCATTCAAGAGAGAATAATGGTGAAGAAAATAGTGCGGCGACGGTTGAATCGGATGGCGATGTTATAATAGTATGCGACGACGGTTTCGTCAATCTCACGTCCGGAGATTCTACATGGGTAGTAGACTCGGGCGCTTCATTTCATGTCACGTCGAGACGTGAATTCTTTAGTTCTTACACCAAAGGTGATTTTGGTTGTGTAAGAATGGGAAATGAAGGGGTGTGCAAAATTATTGGCATGGGAGACGTGATTTTGGAGACCGAAGTTGGCGGTAAATTATTGCTAAAAAATGTGAGGCATGTGCCGGAAATTCGGCTCCACTTAATATCCGCCGGCGCTCTTGATGATGAAGGTTATCATAACCATTTCGGTGAAGGAAAGTGGAAACTCACCAAAGGTTCTCTAGTTGTCGCACGAGGTGCGAAATCGAACACCCTATATACCACTCGGGCCATATTTTGTGCGGAGGTGAATGCGGTTGAAACCGCATCAACCGAATTATGGTATTTGCGGTTAGGGCACATGAGCGAGAAGGGTCTTCAAACTCTTGCTAGAAAGAACATTCTTCCGAATGATGGTAAACTTTCAAAAACTTGTACACATTGCCTAGCCGGTAAATTACATAAAGTGAGCTTTAAAAATTCTTCTTCTTCCAAGAAGTCGAATATTTTAGATCTCGTACACACTCATAACTAAAAATCCTAATCTGCGCCTATTCCGTTGCCAACGGAACATGCATTTTCATAACGGAATACTTGGCAGCTAAGGTTATTACAGTTTCCATATATATTCTGTTGGGAACGAAACTATTCCGTTGCCAACGGAATGGCACTGATTTTTTCAATCAATTATCCAATAATTGATTATTTCGCTCACCAATTTATACATCATATGTATAACTGTTTTGAGGCATATTCATCCCGTACGAATGGAGTTCATTGTGTGACCGTGTAGGTTCCATTTAACACTGGCAACAATCTTCTAAAGATGGTAAGTCATGAGTAACCTCTAGATTGATGTCATGACTACCCATGTTAAATGAAATGATCAGTGATCATAAACCTATCTGAATAGACATTTGCTTATTCTTTTTGTTCTACGATATACGTCTTGATCACAAGGCACGGTAATATGTCATCCTTGATTTTGATCAAAGTCTCTTTCCTGACCGAGAATTCGACTGAGTAAATACAAAATGATATTAACAACACATGTTAATCCATTTTGAGCATGGCCATGCATTTCCTTCAGTCCTAGTTCATCAGGGGGCCCAGAGATATCTCCCTCATGATGAGGAACAAATCTCACCTTGGTCACTCACATTCCTCGTCATTATTCAGTGCATACCTAAGGATGACCGTAATGATCATCCCATTACGGATGACGTAGGATCATATTAAAGTATGCAGTTTCACATACAAGAATCTATGGTGACCTCATGTCATAGGAACAAGCACACTATTCATATGAGAATCACTAATGACATATACCATGGATATTCTTATAGTGTGGTTAGTCCAGTATGTGTTCTCTAACACATACCTATATTCCAGGCTTGACATCTCTATGTCCATGATCAGTAGAACATGATCATCCAGCCTGCGAATATACTAGTGTGGATATGTAGCTTCTTATCTGAAGTATGTATATCTCTATAAATATCCTACATATCACTAGGGACAGTTTAGAATGTCATTCGTTGGTTCATAGTTCTACTATCAGAATCACGTATTCTGATGACGTGAACCCACAGTGTCCTTTTTGGTTGACATAAGATTTACATTGACAATCCATACACACAGATATATAAGAAACAACCTTTTTGAATAAATAATAATGTCTTAATACATAATCCATTTTCTAGTACAAATACGTTTGGCCTAGGGCACTAATCCTACAGTATATTCTCATAGTATGGTCAGTCCAGCATGTGTTCTCTAACACGAACCTATATTCAAGATTTGACATCCCTATATCCATGATCAGCAGAACATGATCATCCGGTCTGCGAATATACTAGTGTAGATATGTAGCTTCTTACTTGAAGTATGTTTATCTCTATAAACATCCCACATATCACTAGGGACGGTTTAGAATGTCATTCGTTGGTTCACAGTTCTACTATCAGAATCATTTATTCTGATGACGTGAACCCGGAGTGACATTCATGGTTGATATAAAAAATTTATATTCACAACCCATACACACAGATATATAAGAAACAAGCTTTATTGAATAAATAATAATGTCTTAATACATAATCTATTTCCTAGCACAAATACATTTGGCCTAGGGCACTAATCCTACTGTCTCCCACTTTCACTAGGCCAACTCTAAGAATCTTATGCCCATAGACCTAACATGACCCTCATGCTTCGCTTGCAGGAGTGGTTTAGTTAATGGATCGGCGACATTATCGTCCGATGACACTCTACACATTTTAACATCACCCCTTTGTATGATTTCTCTGATTAGATGGAAGCGTTGCAATATGTACTTGGACTTTTGGTGAGATCTCCGTTCCTTTGCTTGTGCGATCGCTCCATTGTTGCCACAATATAGATCCACTGGTTCCGAGATGCTTGGAACTACTCTTAGCGCCTCCAAAAAGTTCTTTATCCAAACAACTTCTTTAGCCGCTTCTGCAGCAGCTATATACTCTGCTTCCGTTGAAGAATCTTCTACAGTACATTGCTTGGAACTCTTCCATGTCACTGTGCCTCCATTTAGGCAAAATAAATAACCTGATTGCGATCTAAGGTAGTTTGAGTCCGTTTGGAAGATGGTGTCGGTGTAACTCTTTACAATGAGCTCGTCTTCCATACCTCCATAGACTAGGAACAGGTCCTTAGTTCTTCGTAAGTACTTAAGGATTCTTTTAACAGCTATCCAGTGACTTTCACCTGGATTAGACCGAGACCTAATTGTTGCGCTCAATGAGTATGACACATCTGGTCTACTACATATCATGTCATACATGATAGATCCTATAACTGAAGCATATGGGATCTTATTCATGCGTCTTCGTTCCTGCTCACTTGTAGTGTTGAACGATTGAGGCCTATAGGGGTGGTTTAAAAGGCCTAAAGTGAGGAAACGAGAATATATGTATTTTTTGGGTTTTATATTTTTATTATTTTTAGACTTTTGTTGATGGTTGTTTGAATACTAATTAATAAAGAAAGATAAATAGAGTAAAAAGGAAAAAGTACAGATATATCGAACACATGAACTTGTTGATGAAGTTCGGCGAGGTGGTTGCGATAGCCTTAACCACCAGTTTACTCGCTAGCGGCCTACTCTTCGGGACTTGCCTTGCGGCTCCGTTTATTACTAACAAACAAGATCGTACAGGACCTCGAACCACCGTCACCTTACAACATCCTATTGACGGCCGTGTTAGTAGTATGCCCTAGGCCAATGTATTTGAGACCTAGATATATGGATTGTGTTAAACAAACATTATTTTTTATTTAGAGATATTTTATATAATAAATGCGTATTGGTTATTTTATTCTTATTACTAAAATGAACCTTGAATATGATATTCAGCTTTATATCATCAAAGTATGTGACTTTGATAGTAAAACTTTAAAGTATTATGAATGATATTCTAAACCGTCCCTGATCATTCATAGGATGTTTGTGAGACAAACATACTTTATGATAAGCTATAAATGTACATCAGTATGTTAGTTGACTGATGGTCACGTTTTACTGATCATGAATAAGTGTTATTAAGTCATTAACATAAGTATATGTTAGAGACCATATACTGGATTGACCCACTGTGAGAATACTACATGGTTCGTGTCATTAGTTATTCTCAGTAAAGAATGTATCTGTAATCCTTAGACTTGAGATTATCTCAGTTTCCTACATGATAAATTTTATACTTTAATATAATCTAACATCATCTTTAACCGGACGGTCATAAAGATTATAATTAGGTACATAATGAATTATGCGGAGGAAAGAGTTTAATTAAGATAGGATTTGTTCCTCTCATAAATTGAGAGAGATATCTTTAGGCCTCTTGATGATTTGATTGATGAAACGCACGACCGTGCTCAAGTGAATTAATAAAGAGTTATTAATGTCATTTCATGTTCAATCAAATTCGGTGTCAAGAAATATTTATCGACCAACATAAGGTTGACACATACCATGCCTTATGGACGATATAGATATCGTGTAACAAAGGGATACAATGCATGACATAAATTAGGTTTGATCGAATCATCTATATTTGCTTAATTTGGGTAATCATGATGTCTTGCTAGAGGCCGCTCATGATTTATAATCTGTTGTGATTATTGCCAACATTAAGTAAACCTACAGGGTCACACACAAAGAACAACTAATGAGACGTACACAGAAAAATCATAACTTATGTGATAAGTTGTATGGAGAGCTACATAGTCAAGTGACACATCCAATCCTACATCTTATATGGTAAGATGTGTTGCATATATGGTTACATAGTTACCATGCACATAGGATATGAAACTTATGGACTATGTAGGCACAAGAGACACCCCAAAATCAGATTAAGGAATATAATTTTTCGTCCATCTTTTGTGAGACAAAGAGGAGAGAAAAATCCGAAAATTATATTATTTTTTTTCTGTGAGAGAAATGAAGAACGGATACTAGCATATATCGTTCTTTATCCGTTCAAAGGGGTTGTTCGTGTGGATACAGGTAGAGGACGAAACGAAGTGCGGCGTCTTTGTGATTCGGGTTGAAACCGTAGTTTTGCTTGGAGAATCGGTTTACTTGGGGAGTCCGTTCGTTTGGAGATCGGTTTGTTAGACCGGTTAGGCGAAACACACAAATGATCGGTTTGGAAACCGGTTTGGAATCGACCAAAGAAAAGCGTCAACCAAATTTGCTTTTGATCATCACGGATTAAGCGTAATCCGAAGGTACAAAGTTATGAACTTTTCTTTGATTTAATTGTAATTCACGGATCCTTCTTTTGGGTTTCGAATTCGATTTTGTTTCGTTTTGTATTTTCCGCTGCGTTATGAACGGTAGAAACCCAACAGGCCGGTGTAACAATAACTAACAAACTCGATCTCTTGAACATCAACAAACCAACGAGCAACACGCTAAAAAACTCCACTAATCTCACTTTAAGTTTTAGAACAATTCAACAGTATTAAGAAAGGAGTATTTTTGCTTTTTGTTTGTAGAATTCGTTAATTTTTCTGAGAAACGCGGCTCCCCTTTTTAAAGAAGGAAGGGAGTAGCCCTAGAAAAGAAAAACTACGTAATTCTGTTGACAACGGACTGCCAAAAATATAAGGCAATCAAGAAAGATTTCAAACCAAACGGCTAAATTCCTACAGTTCCGTTGCCAACGGACTGTATACAATTTCAGCCAAACAAATGACACAACGAAGATTGCTCAACGGAGGGTTCTGCTACCAACACAGTGGTCCGTTGGGAACAAACCACTTCCGTTGACAACGAAACTGTCCAGAATCAACAAAATTGCAGATTATACTCCCCTTTTAATAAGAATTAAATTGCTCACCAAACAAATAAACACACACGAAGAACTAAGAAGCTTGCTCCCATGCCTTGAAATACTCACTTGAAAACTTTGCATGTGTGATGACTTCTTATTCTTCTGAGATAGGCAGGATGCAACCGTGATATTTCCGAGAACTTGAACGTGCTGTTGGGTAATCCATGGACATGTACATTAGATGCGTAGCGGAACCTATGGATTTAACCCACCCTAGGATCTACGTTAAGGGAATACAAGTACGAGATTAGCCATTAAAATTTATACCTCGGATCTTCCTGATCCGCGAGACAAGGAACGGATGTAGGTCTGAACCTTTCTGACTCGCAACCATCTCCTCCTCGAAGCTCGGCTCGCCAAGCTCCTTCCTATTGCTCGGCTCGAAGAACTTCTTCTCGAAGCTCGTCTCACGAGATAGCTTCTTCTCCTAGGGATGAAGATACATCGCTCGCAAGTTCTCAAGGTAGAGAATCTCTACTCGTATCCACGCGAACTTCACTCGAACGGAATAACCGGACTTGGCTAGACAAGTCCGGAAATACTTTCCGAATATCTCTCAAAACTCTCTCTCTTTTCCGTGTAAAAGATGGCCTCTCAGGCTACAGAGTTGTGTGTCAAATAGAGAGACCCTGCCCTTCTATTTATACTAGAGATAGAGGCGAACGATTGCTCAGTTACCATAACTGAAACCCTAATCTACACCTATTCCGTTGCCAACGGAATGGGTATTTCAATAATGAGATACTTGGCAGCTAAGATTATTACAGTTTTCATATATATTCCGTTGGGAACGGAACTATTCCGTTGCCAACGGAATGACACGTTTTGTTCAATCAATTATCCAATAATTGATTATTTCGTTCACCAATTTATACATCATATGTATAACTGTTTTGAGGCATATTCATCCTGTACGAATGGAGTTCATTGTGTGACAGTGTAGGTTCCATTTAACGCTAGCAACGATCTTCTAAAGATGGTAAGTCATGAGTAACCTCTAGACTGATGTCATGACTACCCATGTTAAATGAAATGATCAGCGATCGTAAACCTATCTGAATAGACATTTGCTTATTCCTTTTCTTCTATGATATTCATCTTGATCATAAGGCACGGTAATATGTCATCCTTTAGTTTGATCAAAGTCTCTTTCTTGATCGAGAATTAGATTGAGTAAATACAAAATGATATTAACAACACATGTTAATCCATTTTGAGCATGGCCATGCATTTCCTTAGTCCTAGTTCATCAAGGGGCCCAGAGATATCTCCCTCATGACGAGAGGAACAAATTCCATCTTGGTCACTCACATTCCTCGTCATGATTCAGTGCATACCTAACGATGACCCTAATGATTATCCCATTACGGATGACGTAAGATCATATTAAAGTATGCAGTTCCTCATACAGGAATCCATGGTGACCTCATGTTGTAGGAACAAGCACACTATTCATATGAGAATCACTAATGACATATACCATGCATATTCTCATAGTGTGGTCAGTCCAGTACGTGTTCTCTAACACGTACCTATATTCCAGACTTGACATCTCTATATCGATGATCAGCAGAACATGATCATCCAGCCTGCGAATATACTAGTGTGGATATGTAGCTTCTTACCTGAAGTATGTCTATCTCTATAAACATCCTACATATCACTAGGGACAGTTTAGAATGTCATTCGTTAGTTCACAGTTCTACTATCAGAATCACGTATTCTGATGACGTGAACCCAAAGTGTCATTCTTGGTTGATATAAGAAATATACATTCACAACCCATACACACAGATATATATAAGAAACAAACTTTATTGAATAAATAATAATGTCATAATCCATTTCCTAGCACAAATACATTTGGCCTAGGGCACTAATCCAACACGTGCGACTATCTAGCTCAAGACATTCTCACACAAATATATTAGTAACCCGGAATAGTTTTAAATATCATCAAACTGAGGACAACAAACTCCCCCTTTTGATGATTTTCTAAACTATTCTGATAGTTGAGCAAAATTAAATTTATTCTCCCTTGTTTTGAAAAACATGCAAAAGGGAACACGATCGAGAGGCAAGAACTCCCCCTCTATATGTTCTCCCCCTTAAGTGAAGAACCCATGAAATTTAATTTGATTGTATTTATTTAATTATTTATTTAATTTTATTAAAAGAAAATAATTAGAACCACATGCACACATGAGTTTTAACGAAATTTAAGTTTTAAAGAAGTTCAAAAGACTACTACAATACATTACAAGTTCAAAATAAAGAAAATAAGAACTATAAATACGCAAAATACAAACCACAAATTCGTGAGAATATAACATAATAGTAAAAAAAATCATGACGAAAAAGAGAGAGCTAAACACAACTAGGTTTTAGGTTAAAGGTGGAGAATGGTCACGGGTTACTCGGCCGGTCCGCCAAAGTCAGAGGGGTTAGGATTGGAGGAAGAGGAACCGGGAGCGTATCGGCCATTAAAAGCCGAGAGTAGGGTTTGAAAATTCTCTTATTGAATCCGTTGAAGGTCTTGATACATACGGTTATTTTCACGAACGAACTCCGCAAAACGTGTATCGCTCTCATCTTGGCGTGTACGTAACTCTTGTTGGCTGTCATGAAGAGCCGTGAGATCCCTTGTTTAGTGACGGGCCATAGCGCGTAACACTTAGTCTATAGTACCAGTTTTGTAGTCGAAGTCAACATCGTCATCATCGTCGAGATCATGGTGCTCGACCTTGGTTGCCAATGGCGGGTCTTGGTTGGTAGCGGGTTCAACCGGAGGGTTAGGGTTAGGATTTTCCGGGACTGGATTGGCTTGAGGATTTAATGCGCGTAAAGCGTGCGCGAGACTGGTAGGTGTCTTGGATTCCGTATCGGATGGCCACAATGGTTGTCCGCGTTCGTTCAAAGGTAGAAAGTAATGGTAGACCTTACTCGTTTTAAGAGTGAAATAGCCATATGGGTCAAAATCACACAAGTAGGGTTTAAGATTGTATTAGTTTGTGTAATGGTCAAGATTTAGGAGATCATGGTTAGGAACATTTTCCAAAGGATTTATTAGGATTGCACGGGGAATAGTGATGTTTAATTTATTGCAAATCCAAGTAAGAAGATTCCCGTACGGAAGGTTTCCAATTTGCGAGAAATATTGCATGTGATGGTAAATTAAGAAAGGAATATTAATAGATTTGGATTTATACCATAGGTGTCGAAGAAGATAAATATTTTGCCATTCGAAATTGGTTTTAAGAGCTGTGACCGGAGCGAGGATGTTATTGATGAAGTAAAAAACAATCCATTGTCGCGGTTTGTAATTCGCCGAATTGTGGTTTGGGGGGTCGCCATGCATGTATTCCTTCATTTGTTCATACGATTCACCACCGAGCCATTCATTTGCGCGTCGGATATAGAAACACTCTTGGTCTTGATTGACCTCAAGACCGAACCACTCACAAAGGTTGGACGGGTTTATTATTACGAGATGCCCGAATAGCCACGATGTAACTTGATATGTTTGGTCATCAAAGGTTGAGTTTGCGTAGAAGAGGCGAATTAAGGTTTCGTAACTCGGGTCGGAAATGTTCAAAAGTCTGATAAATTTCCAAAAATTCGGGAATTGAATCACAAAATCGTAGATCTTGCGTGATTTCTCGTGGCGGAGAGCATGAAAGATCTCGCATGCATTTTTCGCGCTTAATTTGTTGTGGAATTTATCGTACGCGCCCGGTGTTTTGAAAAGGAAGGTAATTTTCTTGTTATTGAAATTCAATTCAGGGTTTGAGGGAGCCTTTTGTTTGGACGTCGTCGTCTTGATTCCTGTTTAGGGTTTTGGTGCTATTTGTGAGATTGAAGTATTGAGAGATTGATAAAGACAAATGAAGTAATACCAAGTCGTTTTGAATCCTTAAAGAGAGAGTTGCCGATAGGTCAAATGTGCGAGAGAATCGTCACGAAAGGCGAGTAGCACGGTTGAATAGAAAAATCCGAAATTCACCAAGTTGAGAGGAGGTACAAAGCTTTTGAGTATGGATTTGGTAAAGATTTGGCCTTTAGAGTGGATTTGAGGAGGTTTGGAGGCCAAAAGGCTTGGAGAAGTTGGGAATTTGGTGAAATTTGTGGTTAGGGTTTGGAGTTTTGAAAGAGAAAGCTTGAAGGGGCGTTTTAATGGAGGGGTTACAAGATTTGGGAGAGAAGAAGAAGGAGGCGCCGATTATGAAAGGGATTTAGAATTTGGATTCTTGGAAAAATAGATCCGAAAATCGAAATTCGCACAGTCCGTTGGCAACGGACCACTTTCGTTGCCAACGGAAATTCCGTTCAGAACGGAGCAGTCCGTTCTGCAAAATTAGCTCCTGGAGTGGGCTGAAAGTTGGGTGGATTCCGTTGGGAACGGACATTATCCGTTAGGAAAGGACATTGTCCGTTGGGAACGAACCGAGACAGGGTATTAGGGTAAAGGATGTATCGCTAGTGGTTTTGCTCAAATTTTGTTTTGTTGGTAAAACAATTGAAAATTATTTTATTAAAATATATAAAAGGATTGAAAGTAAAATAAATGACTTTTCAAAAATCAAAACGGAGGAGACAAAAATTGCAAAAAAATTTAAAAATTGAGGAGAATTCATTTAAAATGCCCAAAACTCATAAAAGAAAGTAGATAAATGAGAAATTAATCTTTTAATTCAAGCATTCCGAGCTTTAATCGAAGATTGAAGAATTGAGCATAAGCTAGCGGTTTTGTGAAGATATCCGCGACTTGATCATCCGTTCCAATGTGAAATATCTCGACATCCTCCTTGTCGATGTGAAATATTCTCATAGTGTGGTCAGTCCAGTACGTGTTCTCTAACAAGTACCTATATTCCAGGCTTGACATCTCTATGTCCATGATCAGCAGAACATGATCATCCAGCCTGCAAATATACTAGAGTGGATATGTAGTTTCTTACCTGAAGTATGTCTATCTCTATAAACATCCTACATATCACTAGGGACAGTTTAGAATGTCATTCATTGGTTCACAGTTCTACTATCAGATTCACGTATTCTGATGACGTGAACCCGAATTGTCATTCTTGGTTGATAAAAGATTTACATTCACAACCCATACACACAGATATATAAGAAACAACCTTTATTGAATAAATAATAATGTATTAATCCATAATCCATTTCCTAGTACAAATACATTTGGCCTAGTGCACTAATCCTACAGTCTCCCACTTGCACCAGGCCAACTCTAAGCATCTTATGCCCATAGACCTAACATGACCCTCATGTTTCGCTTGCGGGAGTGGTTAGTTAATGAATCGGCGACATTGTCGTCCGATGGCACTCTACACATTTTAACATCACCCCTTTTTATGATCTCTCTGATGAGATGGAAGCGTTGCAGTATGTGCTTGGACTTTTGGTGAGATCTCGGTTCCTTTGCTTGTGCGATCGCTCCATTGTTGTCACAATATAGATCGACTGGTTCCGAGATGCACGGAACTACTCTTAGCTCCTCAAAAAGTTCTTTATCCAAACAACCTCTTTAGCCGCTTCTGCAGCGGCTATATACTTTGCTTCCGTTGAAGAATCTACTACAATACATTGTTTGGAACTCTTCCATGTCACTGCGCCTCCATTTAGGCAAAATAAATAACCAGATTACGATCTGAAGTCATCTGAGTCTGTCTGGATGCTTGTGTCGATATGACCTTTTACAACGAGCTCGCTTTCCTGACCTCCATAGAGTAGAAACAAGTCCTTAGTTCTTCGTATGTACTTAAGGATTCTTTTAACAGCTATCTAGTGACTCTCACCTATATTAGACTGAAACTTGCTTGTTGCGCTCAACGAGTATGACACATCTGGTCTGGTAGATATGATGGCATACATGATAGATCCTATAGCCGAAGCATACAGGATCTTATTCATGTGTCTTCATTCCTACTAACTTGTAGGACATTGTGTCTTACTGAGAGAAACGCCATGTGACAAGGGCAAAAATCCTTTCTTGGATTCTTGCATTCTGAACCATTTCATGACCTTGTCTATGTATGTACTTTGATTCAGACCTATAAGCCTTCCAGATCTATCTCTATAGATCCTGATTCCTAGCACGTACGAGGCTTCTCCTAGGTCTTTCATCGAGAAATTATCTCCCAACCATTTCTTGACGTTCAATAATGTTGGGATGCCATTTCCCATGAGTAATATGTCATCTACATAAAGCACCAGGAATACTACCGTGCTCCCACTGAACTTCATGTAAACACAAGGCTCACCTTCACTTTTGGTAAAACCAAAACTTTTGATGACTTCATCAAAATGAAGGTTCCAACTTCGAGACGCTTGCTTCAATCCATAGATGGATTTCTGAAGCTTGCAAACCTTATCAAAATTCTTAGGATCGACAAAACCCACGGGTTGCATCATATGCACGTCCTCGGTTGGATTTCCATTTAGGAAAGCTGTTTTGACATCCATTTTCCATATTTCATAGTCATAATATGTTGCTATGGCTAATAGAATTCTGATGGATTTAAGCATAGCTACAGGTGAGAAAGTTTTGTCATAGTCAATACCATGAACTTGTTTGAAACCTTTCGCCACAAGCCTTGCTTTGTAGGTTTGTACCTTTCCATCCACGTCAATCTTTTTCTTAAAGAGCCACTTACATCCGATGGTCTTCAAGCCTTCGGATGGATCAATCAAGTTCCAAACTTGATTGTCTTGCATGGATTGCATCTCGGTTCTCATGGCCTCTAACCATTTCTGAGAGTCGGGACTCTTCATAGCATCTTAGTAGGACGTGGGTTCATCATCTATGAATGTCACGTCATCATCATTAGACACGAGAAATCCGTATCTCTCGGGCCCATGACGAATCCTACTAGATCTACGTTGAGTCTGTTGTGTTTCAAGCTCACCAACTCCTTGAGAGCTTGTTCGTTCCTCCTTCATAGGTTCTGCAACTATAAGTCTGTCTCGAATTTCTTCGAGTTGTACTTTGCTCCCACTGCTTCTCATAGAGACAAACTCTCTTTCCAAGAAGGCTCCATTGCAAGCAACAAACACTTTGTTCTCCGATGGGTGGTAAAAATAATATCCCTTAGTTTCCATAGGATATCCCATGAATACGCACTTGTCAGATTTGGTCCGAGTTTATTAGGAAACTGACGTTTGACATAAATCTCACATCCCCAAATCTAAAGAAAAGACAATTTGGGGCTTTTCCCCGTCCACATCTCATCTGGCAACTTTTGAACCGCTTTGGATGGAATCATGTTAAGTATGAATGCGGCAGTCTCAAGAGCGTAACACCAGAAAGACATTGAAAGGCTCGTTTGACTCATCATCGATCGAACCATATCCAATAAGGTTCGATTCCTCCTTTCGGACACTCCATTCCACTGAGGAGTTCCTGGAGGAGTCAGTTGTGAAACTATTCCACATTCTCTGAGATGATCCTCAAATTCCTGACTCATATATTCACCTCCTCGATCAAATTGAAGTGCTTTAATCTTCTTGCCAAGTTGATTCTGTACTTCATTCTTAAATTCTTTGAACACTTCAAAGGATTCAGACTTGTGCTTCATTAGGTAGACATATCCATATCTACTGAAGTCGTCTGTGAAAGTTATGAAGTACCGATACCCACCTCTAGCTGGCGTACTCATTGGTCCACACACATCAGTATGTATGAGTTCTAATAAGTCATTGACCCTTTCACCAACATTTGTGAAGGGTTTCTTAGTCATCTTGCCAAGTAAACAAGACTCGCACGGCTCAAATGATTCCAAATCAAATGAGTCTAAAAGTCCATGAGAGTGGAGTTCAGAAATGCGTTTCTCATTTATATGGCCTAAGTGACAGTGCCAGAAGTATGTCGTATTTGAGTCATTTGGTTTGAATCGTTTAGTGTTAATGTTATATATGGACTTATAATTCTCTTTCTTAAGATCTAGCACGTAAAGACCTCTTTCGAATAGAACATTTTCATAGAAAATATTATCTTTTAAGATAGAACAATTATTATTCTCAATAACAAATTTATAACCATCCAAAGCTAGACTAGAAATAGAAATAATATTTCTGCTGATAGCAGGTACAAAATAACAATTATTAAGTACTAATACAAGTCCACTAGGCAAATTCAATAAATAAGTTTCAACGGCTAATGCAGCAACTCTTGCTCCATTTCCCACACGCAGGTCGACTTCGCCCTTAGCTAATCTTCTACTCCTTTGTAGTCCCTGCACATCATTACAAATGTGAGTACCATATTTGGTATACAATACCCAAGATTTAGGAGTAAGTTAATTAGTTTCAATAACAAAAATACCTGAAGCGGTAGTCACACTACCCTTCTTGATTTCTTCTAATGGCCAACCTTGTTGCAATGGAAGCAAACTCTCTCTTTGTCTTTCTTGATCTTAGGTTTAGGCAACACCTTGCCTTTACCCTTGCTCTTGTTCCCGGTCTTCTTACCCTTCTTCTTGTGAACCATTAGAACATCTTTGACAACATTTGTCTTCATGTCCTCCTGTGCGTTCTTAAGCATCCCATGCTTAAAACTAGGAGGTAACGGCCCGGGAATTGTGTCAACAGTCAATTCTCTGGGCATAGCTGAACCAACCTCTCCAATTGATCAAGATAGCTCTTCATCTTGAGTACATGAGCACTCACAGATGAACCTTCAGCCATCTTTGTGTCAGTCAGAGAGACGGTCGCTTTGTAGTGCTCAACTCTAGCCTGCTCTTGGAATATTTCCTTGAGAGTTACGATCATATCGTAAGCACCCATATCCTCCAGTTGCTTCTGAAGCTCGGAGGTCATGGTCGCTGGCATTAGACAAGCTATCTCTGTGTCGTCCTTAACGTATTTAGCATACGCATCTCGGGGAGCCCTTGTGGCTCCCTGTTATGGTTCCTCTGGGTAAGCCTCTACTATGACATACAGTTTATTGTCAGCCTTGAGAACAATTCTCAGGTTTCTAAACCAGTCAAGGAAGTTAGACCCATTGAGCTTATCCTTCTCCAGGATAGATCGCAAATTCAACCCAGTTGAATTAATATTTGCCATTATTCTACAAGTTAAAATGTAAAGTGCCATTATTATTTATTCATTGGGGTTGTTTTGTTTTTGGTGTTTCTTATATTGCACTCCCACTATTTTTCTTCAAATCAACCACCTTCAGTAGTATTGATTCGAAAGCTTCAAATGAATGAGGTTTCATAGTGAGTCAAGATCCATATTTCATTGAGTATTAAGTGCGCATTGGCGCAACCCTCAATACACAACTATTTAGGTAGGAATACTTCCAATTGTATCATATACAACTCTTTCATTTTATGGAATGAGCATCACATATGCCCGGTGTATTATTCCATCTTGTGTCCTGAGACCAAGTCCGACTTTCTTGCTCAGTTAAGTTTAACCATGTATGATTATCAGCGAAATAGAGTCCATCACACTCAGCTTTGGCATGACCCATGCTGGACGCCATTTTCCGCATACCTTCCCTTACAAAGACAATCCTCCATATGCTCAGCTTTGGCATGACCCACATGGAAGACTGTCTAAGTACCGAGGGCTTCAGTGACATGGGGGGCACTTCTTTACTTAACATTCTGAAGGATTTTATTTAGATTTATAAATATAAACATCACAGAAACTAAGTTAAATATTGTATGAGCTTAATCCTCACGAGCGATCATGAGGTTCCTAATTCTAGATCTATCTCTAGATTGCAGAAGTAATTTTCAACGAACCCTTCGTTGTGTGTGCGAAGATCCAATGCCCTCTTTCGAAGCTTGCGCCAAGATCTCTTATCTTAAAATCATGAAATAATATCTATCCTAACAACTATCCTATTGCTAGAAAAGGTAATTTATAAATTTGGACAACTCAAAGGTTGACATAATTACAACTTTGGTCAACTCACTAGTTGCCATAGATATTAAATAGATTACAAGCATTCACACACAAGATTACATCATAGAACAATCACATATCTAAAAGCTCATACCATATTTGTATATTAAATTCCATGTATAACAAAATTAGGGTTTCTCGCAAAATCTGCATTATTCCGTTGGGAACGGAACTGTTCCGTTCCAAACGGAACTCTTGTATTATCAACGGAAGTACTCCGTTCTCAATGGAGACTTGTTGGAAATTCGTAATTTCTTTTGTTTTAGTTCTGTTTCCAAAACGGATTTCGAAAAACTATTTTTTTCCAAAACTCCAGGAAATCATAATATCCAATATTATATTCCTAGAAACTATTTCCGTGATGTTTGGAAATAATATTTTCAAAATCCTAAAATTTATTATACTCGAATTTACTAAATTTTAAATATGTAATCGACGATTATTTCCTTAACGAATGCTCTGATACCACTGTTAGGAAATCCATAGCCATGTATGTTACATGCGCAGTGGAACCTATGGATTTAACCCGTCCTAGGATCTACGTTAAGGGAATAAAAGTATGAGATTAGCCATTAAAATTTATATCTCGGATCTTCCTGATCCACGAGAGGAAGAACAGATGTAGGTCTGAACTATTCTGATTCGCAACCGTCTCCTTACTGACGCTCGACTCGAAGATCTCCTTATTGAAGCTCGGCGCACGAAACTCTTTCTCCCAGGGATGAAGAAAGATCGCTCGCAAGTTCTCAAGATAGAGAACCTCTACTCGTATCCACGCGAACTTCAGTCGTACGGAATAACCGGATTTGGCTAGACAAGTCCGGAAACACTTTCCGAATATCTCTCAAAACTTTCTCACTCCTTTTAGTGTATTAGACGGCCTCTAAGGCTTCTGAGTTGTGTCTCAAATAGAGAAACTATGCCCTTCTATTTATAATAGAGAGAGAGGCGAACGATTGCTCGGTTACCATAACTAAAACCCTAATATGCGCCTATTCCATTGCCAACGGGATAGGTATTTCTATAACGAAATACCTGGCAGCTAAGGTATTATAGTTTCCATATATATTTCATTGGGAACGGAACTATTCCGTTGCCAACAGAATGACACTATTTCGTTCAATCAATTATCCAATAATTGATTATTTCGTTCACCAATTCATACATCATATGTATAACTATATTTGAGGCATATTCATCCCGTACGAATCGAGTTCATTGTGTGACCGTGTAGGTTCAATTTAACGCTAGCAACGATCTTCTAAAAAGTCATGGTCTAAAGATTGTAAGTCACGAGTAACCTCTAGATTGATGTCATGACTATCCATGTTAAATGAAATGATCAGCGATCATAAACCTATCTGAATAGACATTTGCTTATTCCTTTTGTTCTATGATATACATTTTGATCACAAGGCACGGTAATATGTCATCCTTGAGTTTGATCAAATTCTCTTTCCTGATCGAGAATTAGACTGAGTAAATACAAAATGATATTAACAACACATGTTAATCCATTTTGAGCATGGCCATGCATTTCCCTTAGTCCTAGTTCATCAGGGGGCCCAGAGATATCTCCCTCATAACGAGAGGAACAAATCCCATCTTGGTCACTCACATTCCTCGTCATGATTCAGTACATACCTAATGATGAACCTAATGATCATCCCATTACGGATGACGTAGGATCATATTAAAGTATGTAGTTCCTCATACAGGAATCCATGGTAAGCTCAAGTCGTAGGAACAAGCACACTATTCATATGAGAATCACTAATGACATATACCATGCATATTCTCATAGTGTGGTCAGTCCAGTACGTGTTCTCTAACAAGTACCTATATTCCAGGCTTGACATCTCTATGTACATGATTAGCAGAACATGATCATCCAGCCTGCAAATATACTAGTGTGGATATGTAGCTTCTTACCTGAAGTATGTCTATCTCTATAAACATCCTACATATCACTAGGGACAGTTTAAAATGTCATTCGTTGGTTCACAGTTCTACTATCAGAATCACGTATTCTGATGACGTGAATCCGAATTGTCATTCTTGGTTGATATAAGATTTACATTCACAACCCATACACACAGATATATAAGAAACAACCTTTATTGAATAAATAATAATGTCTTAATACATAATCCATTTCCTAGTACAAATACATTTGGCCTAGGGCACTAATCCTACGGCTCGAGGGGGCGCTTCGTCGAGATCACAGACTTAGACTTAAAAGCCGATGACTTGGAGTGCTTACCACGCTCACAAGCATCGCATAACCCATTTAGCTTAAGTTTATGTGATGGCAAACCTGAAATTAGTTCTTTGCGGGATAATTTCGAAATTGTGTACATGCATACATGGCCCAGTTGCCTGTACCACATATGTGAACTCCATTCCGAAGCGGTTAGACAATGAGTGCCTGACACAAAGGAATGAAAGTCATAGAAATAAATGTTACCCTTTCTTTTTCCCATGCAAACTATAATATGATCTGAATTTGGAATCACATGACAGTTCAAGTTATCGAATTTCACATCATATTTTGCATCACACAATTGACTTATGATAATTAGGTTATGTTTAAGTCCTACTTCAAAATAGACATTCTCCAATGTCCAATTACCTGCGGCGATCGAGCCAACACCAACTATTTTTCCTTTCGAATTTCCACCAAAAGTGACATCTCCACCGTCGAAAGGTCGCAAAGTCTTGAACTTACTCTTATCCCAGGTCATATGGCAGGAACAACCACAATCCAAGCTCCACTGATCGGTTTTACACGATGAATTAGACATATCTACAAGAAAGCATATTAGTTAAAATGAATGGGTATTTAACTAATATGATTTCCTGCCCATAGCTTCCCCTGAAAGTATGGCTTAGGTAAAAGGGGGGGAGCTTACCGAAGCGTCTAGGTAGACTTCGGTACCTCCAAATCGGAGGTAGGGCTGCAAGTGTTTCTATCTTTACGCATCCAAACAAATTTTGAGGAATTAGCAGGTTTGCGCATTAGACACTCTAGTGAGATATGGCCTATTTTGCAACAATAGTTGCAAAATGAACAAGTCGGATTCGAAGTCTCTTCAGTACCTTTCACAAAATGTTTTTTATAGTGGTTTGAAAACTCGGCTTTCCTAAGATTTGGTTCGGTCGACTTGGCACTAAAAAAAGTTGATTTTGCAAAATTATTTCATTTTGAAAACTTGTTTGATTTCGCAAGATTGTTTGTGTTTGGAAAACTTTATTTTTGATGTGCATTAATGTAATGTTTGAGAGCTCGATGGTTTGATTCATTGGGTTGAATCTTCCCCGGGACATGTGTGTCGACTATTTCGTAGGAATAACCACTAGGACCCTTTTTATAAAGTCTTTCGGTTGTGACACCGCAGTTATTCTCATGAATATGCCGAAAAGCATGAAGATAGTGAAACCTATTGTTTTTACTAAAACTTTTAAAAGTTTGATTTTTAGGACTTTGACCCTTAAAGTAGTCTCGATACAAGAATGCACTTCCTCTACTCTTCAGTTGATTGAGCTCCCTTTTTACTGTATGATTTTTAGGTCTTGAAGGATCGGGTTTAATATCGACCTCTTTCTTGAACCCTAAACCGGTTTTATCATTTGGTTTTTGTCCTATAAATAAGTTGTCTAAATCAAGTTTGCTCGAGACATTTTTGGCGCAAGCAGACTTGAGAGATTTATTTTCACATTTTAAACTTACAACTTCAACTTTTAGATGACTAATATCAGTTTTTAATTTTTCACAAATACAATTATTTAATTTATTGTTTAAGTTGTCATCAATTAAGTTGTTATAATTATTTAAATTTGATTTTTCAAGTTCTTTTATTCGTACCTTGTACGACCTTACTGAAGCTTCAGAAACAATGAGAAGTTCTTGGGTACTGATAGGAGACTCCCAAAGCCTTTTTAATTTGTGTTCTAGTTCATCGTGGTTTCCGGGTTCTACAATTTCAACACCTTAACCTCTTCTAAAACATGATTAATAGTAGGATCGAGATATACCTCACGGCTCGTGTCGCGGGAAGAACTAGGGGAAGTAGTGTCGATGTAAGATGTCGCGGTAGGAGGACGGGGTTGTGCTGGAAGTGGTCCGAGTCGAATCATCTCTTGTATTGCTCCTTCGCACACTTCGTCCACGTCATCATACGCCATGAACGCGACATTCTCCATGTCCGATTCGGAGTCGGAGTCCGAACCGGAACCATCCGATGAATTGCTTGACTCGTCCCCCCACACTGCTGAAGGAATTATGCCCTAGGCCAAAGTGTTAGACTAGAGATTAGATTATGAGAAATATGTTTATTCAGTTCATATATGAATGAGTGTATGGGTGACTAATATATTTATATATATTAGATCGACCATGAATGACACTTCGGGTTCATTCATCAGAATACGTGATTCTAATAGTAGAAATGTGAACCAACGAATGACATTCTAAATTATCCCCAGTGATATGTGGGATATTTATAGAGATAAACATACTTCAGGTAAGAAGCTACATATCTACACTAGTATATTCGCAGACTAGATGATTATGTTCTACTGATCATGGATATAAGGATGTCAACTCTGGAATATAGGTACATGTTAGAGAACATGTACTGGATTGGCCACACTATGAGAATATGCATGGTATATGTCATTAGTGATTCTCATATGATTAGTGTGCTTGTTCCTATGACCTGAGGTCACCATAGATTCCTGTATAAGGAACTGCATACTTTAATATGATTTTACGTCATCCGTAACGGGATGATCATTAGGGTCATCATTAGGTATACACTGAATCATGACGAGGAATGTGAGTGACCAAGATGGGATATGTTCCTCTCATTAAGAGAGAGATATCTCTAGGCCCCCTGATGAACTAGGACTGAAGGAAATGCATGGCCATGCTCAAAATGGATTAACATGTGTTGTTAATATCATTTTGTATTTATTCAGTCTAATTCTCGATCAGGAAAGAGAATTTGATCAAACTCAAGGATGACATATTATCGTGCCTTGTGATCAAGACGTATATCGTAGAACAAAAAGAATAATCAAATGTCTATTCAAATAGGTTTACGATCGCTGTTCATTTCATTTAACATGGGTAGTCATGACACCAGTCTAGAGGTTACTCATGACTTATGATCTTTGGAAGATCGTTGCCAGCGTTAAATGGAACCTACACTGTCACACATAGAACAATGTCTATTCAGGAAGGAAATGCTCTTAAATGATTATACATATGATGTATAAATAGATGAAGGAAATAATCGATCATTGGATGATTGTGCAAAAATCAGCATAGTTCCGTTGGCAACATAACAGTTTCGTTGCCAACGGAAGTTCCGTTGGCAACAGAACTCAGCCAATTTCTCGGCAGCCAACTTTTCAGATTAGGAAACCCTATTCCGTTGGCAATGGAATAGGTCCATTGGGAATGGATAAGCGTCATAATTAGGGTTTTAGTTATGGTAACGAAGCAATCTTTTACATCCCTCTCTAGTATAAGTAGAGGGGCAGTCCCCCTCTATTATATACACACACGAGACAGAGCCTCCAGGCTGCCGTAATACAGAGAGAAAGAGAGAGAGAGAGCCTTCTGAAAGTATTTCCGAACTCGTCTAGCCGAGTCCGGTTATTCTGACGATTCGAAGTTCGATGTGGATACGAGTAGAGGTCTTCTGCTTTGAAGACTTGCGAGCGATCAGTTTCTTTACCCTAGGAGAAGCAAGGAGTTCGGTCGAGTTGAGCTTTACGAGCACGAAGGAGAAGGAAGCAAGATGGAAGTTCGTTCAGACCTACATCCGCTTCTCTCTCCCGGATCAGGAAGATCCGAGGTATAAATTTTAATAGCATAATCTTATACTTTTATTCCCTTAATGATGATCCTAGGGCGGGTTGAACACGTAGGTTCTGCTGTGCATGTAACGTACATGGGTACGAGTTTCCCAACAGTGGCATCAGAGCGTTCGTTAAGGAAATAATCGTCGATTATATTTAAAATTTAGTAAATTCTAGTATAATAAATTTTAGGGTTTTGAAAATATTATTTCAAAACATCACGGAAATAGTTTCTAGGAATATAATATTGGATATTATGATTTCCTAGAGTTTCAAGAAATAGTTTTTCGAAATCTGTTTTGAAAACGGAACTAAAAACAATAGGAAAATGAATTTTTCAGCAGCATTCCATTCCCAACGGAATAGTTCCATTGAGGACGGAATAACGCAGGGAAATTCTCAGTTTTTCAGCGCAGGCTCCGTTGAGAACGGAATAGTTCCGTTTCCAACGGAACAAGGCTGAATTTTGCGAAAACCCTAATTTTTGTTATACATGAAATTTTTATTTAAATATGGTATGAGGCTTAGATCTGTGATTGTTCTGTGATGTAATATTGTGTGTGAATGCTTGTAATATTATTTAATATCTATGGCAACCTGTGAGTTGTCCAAAGTTGTAATATATGGTAACGAGTGAGTTGTCCAAAATTGTACTTTACTTTTCTAGCTAATTGTTAGAATAGATATTATATGAAGACTACGAAACAAAGATCTTGGCGCAATCTTTAGAAGATGGCATTGGATCTTCGCACACACACAACGAAGGGTTCGTTGAAGATTCACCTACAATCTGGAGATAGATCTAGGATTAGGAACCTCATGATCGCTCGTGAGGAATATGCTCATACCATATTTGACTTGTTTCTGTGATGTTTATATTTATAAATTAAAAAATAAAATCCTTCAGAATGTTAAGTAAGGAAGTGCCCCCCATGTCACTGAAGCCCTAGGTACTTAGACAGTCTTCCATGTGGGACATGCCAAAGCTGAGCATATGGGGGATTGTCTTTGTAAAGGAAGGTACGCGGGAAACGGCATCCAGCATGGGTCATGCCAAAGCTGAGTGTGCTGGATACCATTTCGCCGATAATCATACATGGTTAAACTTAACTGAGCAAGCAAATCGGACTTGGGCTCAGGGCACAAGATGGGATAATACACCGGGCATGTGATGCTCATTCCATAAAAGGAAAGAGTTGTATATGATACAATTGGAAATATTCCTACCTATATAGTTGAGCAATAAGGGTTGCGCCAAAGCGCACTTAGTGCTCAATGAAATACGGATCATGACCCACTATGAAACCTCATTTTATTGAAGTTTCCGAATCAATAATACTGAAGGTGTTTGATTTGAAGAAAAATAGTGGGAGTATAATATATGAAACAAAATTAGAATAATTCTAATTTTTAAATAATAAACTTTACATTGAATATTAAACTTGTAGAATGAGTTCGAAATTTATGGACTTGCGATCTATCCTTGAGAAGGATAAGCTCGATGGCACAAACTTCCCTGAATGGTTCAAGACTCTGAGAATTGTTCTCAAGAGTGAAGGAAAGTTGTATGTCCTTGAGACACCGATCCCAAATCCACCGCCTTCGACCGCTTCTAGAGTCATTCAAGATACTTATCAGAAGTGTCTTGACGATTCTGATGAAGTAGCCTGGATGGTGTTAGCTGGAATGAAACCTAAGCTTCGGAAGCAGATAAGTTTTATGGATGCCTATGATATGATCAAGGCGCTTAAGGAAATATTCCGAAAGCAGACTAATATTCAGTGCTACAAGGTCACCAAGTTATTAATCAAGAGCAAGATGGCTCATGGCTCCTCTGTGGATACTCATGTGTTCAAGATGAAAAGTCACATTGATTACTTAGAGAGACTTGGTTTGCCTATTCCAAGGAAACTCACGGTTGACATGATTCCTGGATCGCTTCCTCCGAGCTTTGATTTGTACATTACTGAATATCATAAGCGTTGGATGGAGATGACGATCACGGAATTGCATAAGATGCTTAAAGAGGCAGAAAAGGACATAGAGGCAAAAAATTTCATTAATGCCCTCATGGTTGAAAGGGAAAGGGAGTTGAATAGACGAGCCGCATGGGAGAGCTGGATCAAGAGTAAAGGCAAGGAGTTGCCTAAATGTGAGAAATCGGAATAAGTGATTGCATGTTCTATGCGTGATCACTGGAGAGCAGGATGTAAGATATGTCAAGAAGAAGAATCAATGACTGCCATTTCATGTATTCCTCTTTCTAAATCTCTACTTGGATATTGGATATCCACTATAATTCTCACATTTTGAATGTGCAGGATATTACTCAGAAGTAGAAGATTAGCTAGAGGAGAAGTCAACCTACAAGTGGGGAATGAAGCAAGAGTTGCTACATTAGCTCTAAAACTTTATTGACTTAGCCATTGTGGACTTGTAATGAAATAAATATTATTTTGACATTAGCGTTGTGAAATTTATTATTTGGAATAATAAATTTTTTCTGGATTTATCTTTTTGAAATGTTCACTTAGAAAATAACATTTATATGCTGAATAATAAGTCCATTGATTCGATACTTCTAGCAATGTCATCTAAGTCACATAATAAGAATCACATTTTCAAAACTCCACCCTATATGGAAAGTTTGACTCACTTGATCTAGGTTCAATTGAGACGTGCGAATTTTATTCATCGAACATGATGACAAGAATGGGCAACCATCACAAAGTTGATGGGTTAGTTTGTTGAGTCTCATGCATATAGATGCACGAGAGACAAAAGGCAAGCCGGCAAGAAATAAGGAATATTAGAATTTCATATTAAAGTGTTTTAAATAAAATGTTTACTTAATGAAACACAAAATATTTGAAATGTTCAAAGCATTTAAATTCGATATTGCCTTGACAAGATGATAAGAGCACTTCGATCAGATCGTAGTGGTAAGTATTTAAGTCAATAGTTTGACAATTATCTTAGAAATTGTGGAAAAAGGTTTCACAATTAATTCTATATGCAGCATCTCACGATGTGCACATAACGAAGAAAATGAAACTTATTGGATAAGATTCAGTTTATGCCTCCGAGATTCTTATAGCTTTATACTCTTGAATATACTAAACACTGAATATCATAAGGTCCAAATGGACACCATATGTGATATGGATTTGGGATAGTCCCAAATTATCTTTAAAGATTGAAGTACGACTCGTGTCAAAAGGTTGACAGTGTCAACACAACAATCTTTCTGGAATATCAACTTGATATTGTTTTACATCCATTATGAGTTCAAATTGTTTGCTACTCATAATTCAGACTTCTTTAAAAGAGATCTCATCTCCTAAAGAAGCAGTGGGAGTGTAATACATCTCGAAAGGTTCGAGATCCACATACTAGTGATGAACCATTAATGAGGCTATCAAGTTGTTGATAAGGCTATACTTTAATCATAAGTTCCTCGTCACAGACCTGGTAGACATTAGGCTGAGAGATATAATCTCTCATAAAAGATGCTCATAGAGGATGAGTCGACTTTCTACCGAGGAGACTGTGAAGAGACAAAGTTCCCAAAATGGTTGGACCATGAGAACTGAGATGCAACGCATGTACAAGCAATCATGTTTGGAACTTGATTGGAGTATCCAATGGCTTGATGACCATTTCATACAGTACATGGATAACCTACAAATAGCAAAGAAAGTAGTTGTAGTAAGAGGACTTTCTCACTTGTTGTTATTACGAATTCTAACTTCCATAGCACAATGCGATTACGAATGATGGAACAAGGATATAAAACTCACATTCCTGTATAGGAACTTTACTGTGGATGTATCTTTGATACATGGAAAGAGTTTTGTGATCGCAAGAATTCTGAAAGGTAAATTCATTCATGAATGGATTAATGCAAGCATCTCAGGATGAATCTATTTGACAAAGTAAATTGAAGAATTTGACTTAATCAAGATAGATGCAATCACCTTGATTTCAAGAAATTCAGTGGGAGTATAACAATCTTCCTACATTATAACAACTTACACATCCTAATAGTTAGGAGTTGAAGTTTGTACAGACTTCTGGTTATAAGATACAAAACATTGGTAAAATATTGAAAGAATTTGATATGCAAGAAATTTTCTTGCTCATGGTGTTCATATGAATGATGAAAAGATAAACGAATAAGATTCTATACTTTCAGTCATACGTTGAAATGTTCAACATACAAGAAAGCGTTCTTGCTTATGACATTCACATGAAAAATAAAAAGATATAAGAATTAGATCTTATAACTTCAACCATATATTGAATATTCAATATGCAAGAAAGAGCTCTTGTTTGTGGCACTAATATGAACAATGAAAGACACATGAATTGGATTATATACTTTCAACAATATATTAAAGGAGTTCAATATGCAAGAAAGGATTCTTGCCTACGACGTTCATATAATGAAGACATGCGCTTATCATTCGTTTATTGAAAGGTTCAATATACAAGAAACAGTTCTTGATAACAACATGAATAAGATTTTTTTTAAGCCATACAATGTATTGTGCAATATGCTTGGATAAGAGAGCAAATTACAGTCATTTGATGATGAAGATAAATATCCAAATTCTTATGAAGAACTAAGATATCTCACTCTATGAGGAGTTAAGTAGTGGTAAAAGATTATACTTTTCTAACATGGATCATTATTGCAATTCGTTTATTTTTCCAACACGGTAACTTGGAAAGAGTTTCAAATAAGGTACTGTAACTGAAACAAGACCATATTGTCGCTTTAGATGCGGACAATAGGTATGCTTGGATCAAGCACTTAATCTTGAAACTTGGAGTAGTCCCGATTGCTCTTAAGGCTTGACGATCTATGTTGTGAACAAAGAGTCGCTCTGAATAGAGCAACAAGGATACATGCGATAGAGATCAATAATAGTCATTACAAGTTTGCAATGTAAATTTCTATAATCTGATAGGCATATATTTTTCGCTAGTAGAACATGAAGGTCATGTTGGCTATTAAGCATTGGGTGCTTAAGATTGGCCTAGTGCAAGTGGGAGACTGAAGGAATTATGCCCTAGGCCAAAGTGTTAGACTAGAGATTAGATTATGAGAAACAAGTTTCTTCAGTTCATATATGAATGAGTGTATGGGTGACTAATATATTTACATACATTAGATTGACCATGAATGACATTTCGGGTTCACGTCATCAGAATACGTGATTCTGATAGTGGAACTGTGAACCAACAAATGACATTCTAAATCGTCCCTAGTGATATGTGGGATATTTATAGAGATAAATATACTTCAGGTAAGAAGCTACATATCTACACTAGTATATTCACAGACTAGATGATTATGTTTTGCTGATCATGGGACTAGATGATTATGTTCTGCTGATCATGGACATAGGAATGTCAAGTCTGGAATATAGGTATGTGTTGGAGAACATGTATTGGATTGACCACACTATGAGAATATGCATGGTATATGTCATTAGTGATTCTCCTATGAATAGTGTGCTTGTTCCTATGACCTGAGGTCACCATAGATTCCTGTATGAGGAACTACATACTTTAATATGATCTTACGTCATCAGTAACGGGATGATCATTAGGGTCATCATTAGGTATGCACTGAATCATGACGAGGAATGTGAGTGACCAAGATGTGATTTGTTCCTCTCGTTAAGAGTGAGATATCTCTGGGCCCCTGATGAACTAGGACTGAAGGAAATACATGGTCATGCTCAAAATGGA
Organism: Juncus inflexus; assembly: GCA_024447665.1. NCBI lineage: Eukaryota > Viridiplantae > Streptophyta > Magnoliopsida > Poales > Juncaceae > Juncus > Juncus inflexus. The sequence goes on along the minus strand of JAJHPC010000007.1, from coordinate 6,794,368 downwards.
TTAATATGTGTTGTTAATATCATTTTGTATTTATTCAGTCTAATTCTCGATCAAGAAAGAGAATTTGATCAAACTCAAGGATGACATATTACCGTGCCTTGTGATCAAGACGTATATAGTAGAACAAAAGGAATAATCAAATGTCTATTCAAATAGGTTTATGATCGCTGATCATTTCATTTAACATGGGTAGTCATGACACCAGTCTAGAGATTACTCATGACTTTCGATCTTTGGAAGATCGTTGCCAGCGTTAAATGGAACATACACGGTCACACATAGAATAACGTCTAGTCAGGAAGGAAATGCACTTAAATGGTTATAAATATGATGTACAAATAGGTGAAGGAAATAATCGATCATTGGATGGTTTCCATGGAGACTCGAAGTACTTCCCAACTCGATGGCATTGCCCTAATTAATTTTCCTACAACTCGATCACCGGTTAGTTTCTCTCCTAAAGTGGTGAATCCATTTCGGATATGCGACATAGTAATGTGCATATGCTTGATGGGTTCACCTTCAATCATCCGAAAATTATCAAATTATTGTTCAAGTCCCATTAATTTGGTTCTTTTCATTTGATTATTTCCCTCAAATCTATTTAGGAGAGCTTTCCACATTTCATTAGAATTCTCACAACCACTATTATTACAGAAAAAATATTTAACATATTTGTGAGAATGAAGTTCTGTGCCATTATGTCAAGTGTCTTATTTGTTTTAGTGTCTTCGATAAAGGTTGTGGTACTATTTATTACAAAGTCTACGATAAAACCATTTTCCACTTCCTTTCGAAGACCATGAAGATCAAACGCGTTCATCATGTATTTTTCTAGACATTCTAGTTATTGCCGTCGAGTTTGTCGGGGTACGCAATTTGAAGACGGTTGATCGGAGGGGTCACCATAAATCGAATACACGTTATTTCAAATTAGAATTTGAAATGGTATGTATTCCCGCTCTGATACCAATTGTTGAACGATTGAGGCCTATAGGGGGGGTTTAAAAGGCCTAAAGTGCGGAAACGAGAATATATGTATTTTCAGGGTTTTATATTTTTATTGTTTTTAGACTTTTGTTGATGGTTGTTTGAATGCTAATTAACAAAGAAAGATAAATAGATAAGAAAATAGAGTAAAGAGGAAAAAGTACAGATATACCGAACACACGAACTTATTGATGAAGTTTGGCGAGGTGGTTGCGTTAGCCTTAATCACCCGTTCACTCGCTAGTGGCCCTTACCGCGTTCACGAGTTGCCTACTCTCCGGAACTTTTCTTGCGGCTCCGTTTATCACTAACAAACAAGATCGTACAGGACCTCGAACCACCGTCGCCTTACAATAACCTCTTGACGGCCGGTGGAACAATAACTTACAAACTCGATCTCTTGAACTTCAACAAACCAACGAGCAACACGCTCAAAAACTCCACTAAGCTCACTTTAGGTTTTAGAGCAATTCAACAGTATTAAGAAAAGAGTATTTCTGCTTTTTGTATGTAGAATTCGTTAATTTTTCTGAGAAAGGCGGCTCCCCTTTTTTAAGAAGGAAGGGAGCAGCCCTAGAAAAGGAAAACTGCATAGTTCCGTTGACAACGGACCTTGTCCGTTGCCAACGGACGGCCAAATTCCTACAATTTCGTTGCCAACGGAATAGTTCCGTTGCCAACGGACTGTATACAATTTCAGCCAAATAAAGGACAGAACGAAAGATTGCTCAACGGAGGGTTCCGTTGCCAACACAGTGGTCCATTGGGAACGGACCACTTCCATTGACAACGGAACTGGCCAGAATCGGCAAAATTGCAGATTATACTCTCCTTTTAATAAGAATTAAATTGCTCACCAAACAAATAAACACAAACGAAGAACTAAGAGCTTGCTCCCATGCCTTGAAATATTCTCTTGAAAACTTTGCATGCCTAACGACTTCTTATTCTTCTGAGATAGGCAGGATGCGACCATGATATTTCCGAGAACTTGAACGTGTGACTATGTAGCTCAAGACATTCTCACAAAAATATATTATTAGCTCAGAATAGTTTTAAATATTATCAAACTGAGGACAACATGTAGGACATTGTGTCTTACTGAGAGAAACACCATGTGACAAGGGCAAAAATCCATTCTTGGATTCATGCATTCTGAACCGTTTCATGACCTTGTCTATCTATGTACTTTGACTCAGACCTATAAGCCTTCTAAATTTATCTCTATAGATCCTGATTCCAAGCACGTAGGAGGTTTCTCCTAGATCTTACATCGAGAAATTATCTCCCAACCATTTCTTGACGTTCAATAATGTTGGGATGTCATTGACCATGAGTAATATGTCATCTATGTAAAGTACCAGGAATACTACCGTGCTCCCACTGAACTTCATTTAAACAGAAGGCTCACCTAACCTTTTGGTAAAACCAAAACTTTTGATGACTTCATCAAAATGATGGTTCCAACTTCGGGACGCTTGCTTCAATCCATAGATGGATTTCTGAAGCTTGCGAATCTTACCAGAATTCTTAGGGTCGACAAAACCCTCGGGTTGCATCATACGCATGTCCTAGGTCAGATTTCCGTTTAGGAAAGCTGTTTTGACATCAATTTGAAATATTTCATAGACATAATATGCTGCTATGGCTAATAGAATTCTGATGGATTTAAGCATATCTACAGGTGAGAAAGTTTCGTCATAGTCAATATCACGAACTTGTTTGAAACCTTTCGCCATAAGCCTTGCTTTGTAGGTTTGTACCTTTCCATCCAGGTCAGTCTTTTTCTTATAGACCCACTTACATCCGATGGTCTTCAAGCCTTCGGATGGATCATTCAAGTTCCAAACTTGATTGTCTTGCATGGATTGCATCTCGGCTCTCATGGCCTCTAACCATTTATGAGAATCAGGACTCTTCATAGCATCTTGGTAGGACGTGGGTTCATCATCTATGAATGTCACATCATCATTATTAGACATAAGAAATCTGTATCTCTCGGGCTCATGACGAATCCTACCAGATCTACGTTGAGTATGTTGTGTTTCAATCTCACCAACTCCTTGAGAGCTTCTTTGTTCCTCCATCATAGGTTCTTCCTCTATAGGTGGGTCTCGAATTTCTTCGAGTCGTACTTTGCTTCACAGAGACAAACTCTCTTTCCAAGAAGGCTCCATTGCGAGCAACAAAAACTTTGTTCTCCGATGGGTGGTAAAAGTGATCCTTTAGTTTCCTTATGATATCCCACAAACAGGCACTTATCAGATTTGGGTCCGAGTTTATCGGGAAACTGTCGTTTGACATAAGTCTCACATCCCCAAATTTTAAGAAAAGACAACATGGGTCTTTTCCCCGTCCACATCTCCTATGGTGTCTTTTGAACTGCTTTGGATGGAATCCTGTTCAGTATGAATGCAGCAATCTCAAGAGCGTAACCCCAGAAAGACATTGAAAGACTCCTTTGACTCATCATCGATCGAACCATATCCAATAAGGTTCGATTCCTCCTTTCGGACACTCCATTCCAATGAGGAGTTCCTGGAGGAGTCAGTTGTGAAACTATTCCACATTCTCTGAGATGATCCTCAAATTCCTGATTCAGATATTCGCCTGCTCGATCAAATCAGAGTGCTTTAATCATCTTGCCAAGTTGATTTTGTACTTCATTCTTAAATTCTTTGAACACTTCAAAGGATTCAGACTTGTGCTTCATTAGGTAGACATAACCATATCTGCTGAAGTCATCCGTGAAAGTTATGAAATACCGATACCCACCTCAAGCCGGCATACTCATTGGTCCACATACATCAGTATGTATGAGTTCTAATGAGTCATTGACTCTTTCACCAATACTGTTTAGTGTTAATATTATATATGGACTTATAATTCTCTTTCTTAAGATCTAGCACGTAGGGACCACTTTCTAATAGAACATTTCCATAGAAAAGATTATCCTTTAACATAGAACAATTATTATTCTCAATAACAAATTTATAACCATCCAATGCTAGACTAGAAATAGAAATAATATTTCTGCTCATAGTAGGTACAAAATAACAATTATTAAGTACTAATACAACTCCACTAGGCAAAGTCAGTAAATAAGTTACTACGGCTAATGCAGCAACTCTTGCTGCATTTCCCACACGAAGGTCGACTTCACCCTTAGCTAATCTTCTACTCCTTTGTAGTCCCTGCACATCATTACAAATATGAGTACCACATCTGGTATCCAATAGCCATGATTTAGGAGTATGTGAATTAGTTTCAATAACAAAAATGGCTGAAGCGGTAGTCACACTACCCTTCTTGATTTTGTCCTGATAGAGTTTGCAGTTTCTCTTCGAATGACAAATCTTGTTGCAATGGAAACAAATTCCTCCTTGTCTTTCGTGATCTTAGGTATAGGCAACACCTTGCCTTTACCCTTGCTCGTATTCTCGGTCTTCTTACCCTTCTTCTTGTGAACCATTAGGATATCTTTAACAACATTTGTCTTCATGTCCTCCTATGCGTTCATAAGCATCCCATGCAACTCGGTGATGGATTTCTCCATCTGATGCATATTATAGTTCATGATGAATTGCTTAAAACTAGGAGGTAACGACCCGATAATTATGTCAACAACCAATTCTCTGGGCAAAGCTGAACCAAGCCTCTCCAATTGATCAAGATAGCTCTTCATCTTGAGTACATGAGCACTCACAGATGAACCTTCAGCCATCTTCGTGTCAGTCAGAGAGACGGTCGTTTTGGCGCAATCCTCAATACACAACTGTTTAGGTGGGAACACTTCCAATTGTATCATATACAACTCTTTCTTTTTATGGAATGAGAATCATATTCCCGGTGTATTATTCCATCTTGTGCCCTGAGCCCAAGTATGACTTGCTTGCTCAATTAAGTTTAACCATGTATGATTATCAGCAAAATAGAGTCCAGCACACTCAGCTTTGGCATGAACCATGCGGGACGCCATTTCCCACATACCCTCCTTTACAAAGTCAATCCTCCATATGCTTAGCTTTGGCATGACCCACATGGAAGACTGTCTAAGTATCGAGGGCTTCAGTGACATGGGGGGCACTTCCTTACTTAACATTCTGAAGGATTTTGTTTTAGATTTATAAATATAAACATCATAGAAACTAAGTTAAATATGGTATGAGCCCAATCGTCACGAGCGATCATGAGGTTCCTAATTCTAGATTGCAGAAGTAATTTTCAATGAACCCTTCGTTGTATGTGCGAAGATCCAATGCCATCTTCCGAAGATTGCGCCAAGATCTCTTGCCTTGATGTCTTGAAATAATATCTATCCTAACAACTATCCTATTACTAGAAAAGGTAATTTACAAATTTGGGCAACTCACAGGTTACCATAATTACAACTTTGAAAAACTCACTGGTTGTCATAGATATTAAATAAAATTACAAGCATTCACACACAAGATTACATCACAGAACTGTTGGAAAATCCATAGCCATGTACGTTACATGCACAGCGGAACCTATCGATTTAACCCGCCCTAGGATCTACGTTAAGGGAATAAAAGTATGAGATTAGCCACTAAAATTTATACCTCGGATCTTCCTGATCCGCGAGACGAAGAACGGATGTAGGTCTGAACTATTCCGACTCGTAACCGTCTCCTTCCGAAGCTCAGATCGCCAAGCTCCTTCCTGTTGCTCGGCTCGAAGAACTCCTTCTTGAAGCTTGACTCGCTAAACCCTTTCTTAAAGCTCGGCTCGAGAGACTCCTTCTTCTCCTAGGGATGAAGATAGATCGCTCGCTAGTTTTCAAGGTAGAGAACCTCTACTCGTATCCACGTGAACTTCACTCGAACGGAATAACCGGACTTGGCTAGACAAGTCCGGAAATACTTTCCGAATATCTCGCAAAAACTCTCTCTCTTTTCTGTGTAAAGACGGCCTCTTAGGCTTCTGAGTTGTGTCTCAAATAGAGAGACCCCGCCCTTCTATTTATACTAGAGAGAGAGGTGAACGATTGCTCAGTTACCAAAACTATAACCCTAATCTGCGCCTATTCCGTTGCCAACAGAATGGGTATTTTCATAATGAATTTCTTCGAGTCGTACTTTGCTTCCCACTGCTTCTCATAGAGACAAACTCTCTTTCCAAGAAGGCTCCATTGCGAGCAACAAACACTTTGTTCTCCGATGGGTGGTAAAAGTAATATCCTTTGGTTTCCTTAGGATATCCCACAAACAGGCACTTATCAGATTTGGGTCCGAATTTATTGGGAAACTGACGTTTGACATAAGTCTCACATCCCCAAAATTTTAAGAAAAGACAACTTGGGGCTTTTCCCCTTCCATATCTAATATGGCGTCTTTTGAATCGCTTTGGATGGAATCCTGTTCAGTATGAATGCGGCAGTCTCAAGAGCGTAACCCCAGAAAGACATTGAAAGACTCGTTTGACTCAACATCGATCGAACCATATCCAATAAGATTCGATTCCTCCTTTTGGACACACCATTCCATTGAGGAGATCTTGGAGGAGTCAGTTGTGAAACTATTCCACATTCTCTGAGATGATCCTCAAATTCCTGACTCAGATATTCGCCTCCTCGATGAGATCGAAGTACTTTAATCTTCTTGCCAAGTTGATTTTATACTTCATTCTTAAATTCTTTGAACACTTCAAAGTATTCAGACTTGTGCTTCATTAGGTAGACATAACCATGTCTACTGAAGTCGTCGGTGAAAGTTATGAAGTACCGATACCCGCCTCTAGCGGCCGTACTCATTGGTCCACATACATCAGTATGTATGAGTTCTAATAAGTGATTGACCCTTTCTCCAACTTTTGTGAAGGGTTTCTTAGTCATCTCGCCAAGTAAACAAGACTCGCATGTCTCAAATGATACCAAATCGAATGAGGCTAAAAGTCCATGGGAGTAGAGTTTAGAAATGCGTTTCTCATTTATATGGCCTAAGCGACAGTGCCAGAGGTATGTTGTATTTGAGTCATTCGGTTTAAATCGTTTAGTGTTAATGTTATATAAAGACTTATAACTCTCTTTCTTAAGATCTAGCAGGTAAAGACCTCTTTCTAATAGAACATTTCCATAGAAGAGATTATCCTTTAAGATAAAACAATTATTATTCTCAATAACAAATTTATAACCATCCAAATCTAGACTAGAAATAGAACTAATATTTTTGCTCAGAGCAGGTACAAAATAACAATTATTAAGTACTAATACAAGTCCACTAGGCAAAGTCAGTAAATAAGTTACTACGGCTAATGTAGCAACTCTTGCTGCATTTCCCACACGAAGGTCGACTTCGCCCTTAGCTAATCTTCTACTCCTTTGTAGTCCCTACACATCATTACAAATATGAGTACCACATCGGGTATCCAATACTCAAGATTTAGGAGTAAGTGAATTAGTTTCAATTACAAAAATGGCTGAAGCGGTAGTCACACTACCCTTCTTGATTTTGTCCTGATAGAGTTTGCAGTTTCTCTTCGAATGGCCAATCTTGTTGCAATGGAAGCAAATTCCTCCTTGTCTTTCTTGATCTTAGGTTTAGGCAACACCTTGCCTTTACCCTTACTCGTATTCTTGGTCTTCTTACCCTTCTTCTTGTGAACCATTAGGAACATCTTTGACAACATTTGTCTTCATGTCCTCCTGTGCGTTCTTAAGCATCCCATGCAACTCAGTGATGGATTTCTCTATCTGATGCATATTATAGTTCATGATGAATTGCTTAAAACTAGGAGGTAACGACCCGATAATTACGTCAACAGCCAATTCTCTCGGCAAAGCTGAACCAAGCCTCTCCAATTGATCAAGATAGCTCTTCATCTTGAGTACATGAGCACTCACAGATGAACCTTCAGCCATCTTCGTGTCAGTCAGAGAGACGGTCGCTTTGGCGCAATCCTCAATACATAACTATTTAGGTAGGAACACTTCCAATTGTATCATATACAACTCTTTCTTTTTATGGAATGAGCATCATATGCCCGGTGTATTATTCCATCTTGTGCCCTGAGCCCAAGTCTGACTTGCTTGCTCAGTTAAGTTTGACCATGTACGATTATCATCAAAATAGAGTCCAGCATACTCAGCTTTGGCATGACCCATGCGGGACGCCATTTCCCGCATACGCTCCTTTACAAAGACAATCCTCCATATGCTCAGCTTTGGCATGACCCACATGGAAGACTGTCTAAATATCGAGGGCTTCAGTGACATATGGGGCACTTCCTTACTAACATTCTGAAGGATTTTGTTTTAGATTTATAAATATAAACATCATAGAAACTAAGTTAAATATGGTATGAGCCTAATCCTCACGAGTAATCATGAGGTTCCTAATTCTAGATCTATCTCTAGATTGCAGAAGTAATTTTCAAACAACCCTTCGTTGTGTGTGCGAAGATCTAATGCCATCTTCCGAAGATTGCGCCAAGATCTCTTGCCTTGAAGTCTTGAAATAATATCTATCCTAACAACTATCTTATTGCTAAAAAAGGTAAATTACAAATTTGGGTAACTCACAGGTTGCCATAATTACAACTTTGAACAACTCACTGGTTGCCATAGATATTAAATAAAATTACAAGCATTCACACACAAGATTACATCACAGAACTGTTGGGAAATCCATTGCCATGTATGTTACATGCGCAGCGGAACCTATCGATTTAACCCGCCCTAGGATCTACGTTAAGTAAATAAAAGTATGAGATTAGCCGTTAAAATTTATACCTCGGATCTTCCTGATCCGCGAGACGAAGAACGGATGTAGGTCTAAACTATTCCGACTCATAACCGTCTCCTTCCGAAGCTCGGCTCGCCAAGCTCCTTCCTGTTGCTAGGCTCGAAGATCTCCTTCTTGAAGCTCGACTCGCTAAACCCTTTCTTAAAGCTCGGCTCGAGAGACTCCTTCTTCTCCTAGGGATGAAGATAGATCGCTCGCTAGTTCTCAAGGTAGAGAACCTCTACTCGTATCCACGCGAACTTCACTCGAACAGAATAACCGGACTTGGCTAGACAAGTCCAGAAATACTTTCCGAATATCTCTCAAAAACTCTCTTTCTCTTTTCTGTGTAAAGACGGCCTCTTGGGCTTCTGAGTTGTGTCTCAAATAGAGAGACCCTGCCGTTCTATTTATACTAGAGAGAGAGGCGAACGATTGCTCAGTTACCATAACTAAAACCCTAATCTGCGCCTATTCCGTTGCCTACAGAATGGGTATTTCCATAATGAAATACTTGGAAGCTATGGTTATTACAATTTCCATATATATTCCGTTGGGAATGGAACTATTCTGTTGCCAATGGAATGGCACTGTTTTGTTCAATAAATTATCCAATAATCGATTATTTCGTTCACCAATTAATATGTCATATGTATAACTGTTTTGAGGCATATTCATCCCGTACGAATTGAGTTGATTGTGTGACCGTGTAGGTTCCATTTAACGCTGATAACGATCATCTAAAGATCGTAAGTCATGAGCAACCTCTAGACTAATGTCCGTACTACCCATGTTAAATGAAATGATCAGCGATCGTAAACCTATCCGAATAGACATTTGCTGATTCATTTTGTTCTACGATATACGTCTTCATCACAAGGCACGGTAATATGTCATCGTTGAGTTTGATCAAAGTCTCTTTCCTGATCGAGAATTAGACTAAGTAAATACAAAATGATATTCACAACACATGTTAATCCATTTTGTGCATGGCCGTGCATTTCCTTCAGTCCTAGTTCATCAGAGGCCCCAAAGATATCTCCCTCATGACGAGAGGAACAAATCCCATCTTGGTCACTCACATTCCTCGTCATGATTCAGTGCATACCTAACTATGACCCTAATGATCATCCTGTTATGGATGACGTAAGATCATATTAAAGTATGCATTTCCTCATACAGGAATCCGTGCTGACCTTAGGTCGTAGGAACAAGCACAATATTCATATGAGAATCACTAATGACATATACCATGCATATTCTCATAGTGTGGTCAATCCAGTACGTGTTCTCTGACACGTACCTATATTCCACTATATTCCAAACTTGACATCTCTATGTCCATGATCAGCAGAACATGATCATCCAGCCTGTGAATATACTAGTATGGATATGTAGCTTCTTACCTGAAGTATGTCTATCTCTATAAACATCCTACATATCACTAGGGACAGTTTAGAATGTCATTCGTTAGTTCACAATTCTACTATCAGAATAACATATTCTAATGACGTGAACCCGAAGTGTCATTCTTGGTTGATATAAGAAATATACATTCACAACCCATACACACACATATATATAAGAAAAAACCTTTATTGAATAAATAATAATGTCTTAATACATAATCCATTTCCTAGCACAAATACATTTGGCCTAGAGCACTAATCCTACAAGAACAATCACAGATCTAAAGCTCATACAATATTTGTATATTTAAATTCCATGTATAACAAAAATTAGGGTTCGGAACGAAACTATTCCATTCTCAACAGAACCGTCGTTGACAAAAATATGAATTTTCGGCTCTACTCCGTTCTCAACAGACTATGCTGTTTACAACGGACTATTCCGTTCTCAATGGAACTATTCCGTTGGGTATGGAGACCTGCTGGAAGATTCATTTTTTCTTTGTTTTAGTCCCGTTTCCAAAACAGATTTCGAGAACTCTAGAAAATCATAATATCCAATATTATATTCTGAGAAACTATTTCCGTGATGTTTTAAAATAATATTTTCAAAATCCTAGAATTTACTAAATTTTAAATACATAATCAATGATTATTTCCTTAACGAACGCTCTGATTCCACTGTTGGGAAATCCACAGCCATGTATGTTACATGCTCAGCGGAACCTATGGATTTAACCCGCTCTAGGAACTACGTTAAAAGAATAAAAGTATGAGATTAACTATTAAAATTTATACCTCGGATCTTCTTGATCCACGAGACGAAGAACGGATGTAGGTCTGAACTTTTCTGACTTGCAACCTTCTCCTTCCTAAAGCTCGACTCGCGACCTCCTTGCTTCTCCTAGGGATGAAGATCGATCGCTCGCAAGTTCTCAAAATAGAGAATCTCTACTCGTATCCACGCGAACTTCAGACATACGGAATAACCGGACTTGGCTAGACAAGTCCGAAAATACTTTCCGAAAATCTCTCAAAACTTTCTCTCTCTTTTCTATGCAATAGACGGCCTCTAAGGCTTCTAAATTGTGTGTCGAATACAAGGGGGCTACCCTTTTATTTATACTAGAGAGAGGGGTGAAAGAATGATAACTTTCGTTAAGGAAACAAATCATGCCTGCCACATGAACTGTAATTCCTGCTTCGAACGGACCCTCATTTTCATATAAACGATGCTTGTCCGCCAAGCAAATCAGCACATACCATATGTATTCCGTTCGAATGTGTGAACAGTAATTCCAGCACAATCAAATATCCAATATTTCATTTATTCTTTCGCGCATTTATAAATCAGATGTATAACTGTTATTGAGGTATTTTCATCAGGTACGAATGGAGTTCATTGTGTGACTGTGTAGGTTCCATTTAACGCTGGCAACGATCTAGTAAAGATCGTAAGTCATGAGTAACCTCTAGACTGATGTCATGACTACCCACGTTAATTGAAATGATCATAGATCATAAACCTATCTGAATAGACATTTGCTTATTTATTTTGTTCTACGATATACGTCATGATCACAAGGCACGGTAATCTGTCATCCTTGAGAATTAGACTGAGTATTAGACTGAGTAAATACAAATTGATTTTAACAACACATGTTAATCCATTTTGAGCATGGCCATGCATTTCGTTTAGTCCTAGTTTAATAAGGGGCCCAGAGATATCTCCCTCTTATCAAGAGGAACAAATCCCATCTTGGTCACTCACATTCCTCGTCATGATTTAGTGCATACCTAATGATGACCTTAATAATCATCACGTTACGGATGACGTAGGATCATATTAAAGTATGCTGTTCCACATGCAGGAATCCAGCGCGACCTCATGTCGTAGGAACAAGCACACTATTCATATGAGAATCACTAATGATATATATCATGTATATTTTCATAGTGTGGTCAGTCCAAAACGTGTTCTTGTTGGGAAATCCATAGCCATGTACGTTACATGCGCAGCGAAACCTATGGATTTAACCCGTCCTAGGATCTACGTTAAGGGAATAAAAGTACGAGATTAGCCATTAAAATTTATACCTCGGATCTTCCTGATCCGCGAGATGAAGAACGGATGTAGGTCTGAACTATTCCGACTCGTAACCATCTCCTTCCTGAAGCTTGGCTCGCGAAACCATTTCTTGATGCTCGGCTTAAAGAACTCCTTCTTGAAGCTCGGCTCGCGAAATTGCTTCTTCTCCTAGGGATGAAGATAGATCGCTCGCAAGTTCTCAAGATGGAGAACCTCTACTCATATCCATGCGAACTTTAAACGTAAGGAATAATCGGACTTGGTTAGACAAGTCCGGAAATACTTTCCGAATATCTCTCAAAACTTTCTCTCTCTTTTCTGTGTAATAGACGGCCTCTAAGGCTTCTGAGTTGTGTATATAATAGAGAGACTATGTCCTTCTATTTATACTAGAGAGAGAGGCCAACGATTGATTAGTTACCATAACTAAAACTCTAATCTTCGGCTATTCCGTTGCCAACGGAATAGGTATTTCTATAATGAAATAATTGGCATCTAAGGTTATTATAGTTTCCATATATATTCCGTTGGGAACGGAACTATTCCGTTGCCAACGGAATGACACTATTTCATTCAATCAATTATCAAATAATTGAGTATTTCGTTCACCAATTCATACATCATATGTATAACTGTTTTGAGGCATATTCATCCCGTACGAATGGAGTTCATTGTGTGATTGTGTAGGTTCCATTTAACGCTGGCAACGATCTTTTAAAGATCGTAAGTCATGAGTAACCTCTAGACTGATGTCATGACTACCCATGTTAAATGAAATTATCAGTGATCATAAACCTATCTGAATGGACATTTGCTTATTTCTTTTGTTCTACGATATACGTCTTGATCAGAAGACACGGTAATATGTCATCCTTGAGTTTGATCAAAGTCTCTTTCCTGATCGAGAATTAGACTGAGTAAATACAAAATGATATTAACAACACATGTTAATCCATTTTGAGCATGGCCATGCATTTCCTTCAGTCCTAGTTCATCAGGGGGCCCAGAGATATCTCCCTCTTATCGAGAGGAACAAATCCCATCTTGATCACTCACATTCCTCGTCATGATTCAGTGCATACCTAATGATGAACCTAATAATCATCCCATTACGAATGACGTAGGATCATATTAAATTATGCAGTTCCTAATATAGGAATCCATGGTGACCTCAGGTCATAGGAACAAGCACACTCTTCATATGAGAATAACTAATGACATACACCATGCATATTCTCATAGTGTGGTCAGTCTAGTACGTGTTCTCTAATATGTACCTATATTCCAAGCTTGACATCTCTATGTCCATGATCAGTAGAATATGATCATCCAGCCTGCGAATATACTAGTGTGGATATGTAGCTTCTTACCTGAAGTATGTCTATCTCTATAAACATCCTACATATCACTAGGGACAGTTTAGAATGCCATTCGTTGGTTCACAGTTCAACTATCAGAATCACGTATTCTGATGACGTGAACCCGAATTGTCATTCTTGGTTGATATAAGATTTACATTCACAACCCATACACACAAATATATAAGAAACAACCTTTATTGAATAAATAAGAACGTCTTAATGCATAATCCATTTCCTAGCACAAATACATTTGGCCTAGGGCACTAATCTTACAGTTCTCTAACACGAACCTATATTCCAGACTTGGCATTCCTATGCCCATGATCAGCAGAACATGATCATCCCGTCTGCGAATATACTAGTGTAGATATGTAGCTTCTTACTTGAAGTATGTTTAGCTCTATAAACATCCCACATATCACTAGGGATGGTTTAGAATGTCATTCGTTGGTTCACAGTTCTACTATCAGAATCACTTATTATGATGACGTGAACCCGAAGTGACATTCATGGTTGATATAAGAAATTTACATTCACGACCCATACACACATATATATAAGAAACAACTTTTATTGAATAAATAATAATGTCTTAATACATAATCCATTTTCTAGCACAAATACATTTGGCCTAGGGTACTAATCCTACATGAAATGACTCCCAATTCTATTTGAACGGGAGCTGGGGAGGCACAATTTATGGGAGGTAATTAGCCTGTCCCAATTTAGAAAGCTACACTCAACTTCTTATATTTGCAAAATATTTATTATTTTGAAAAGAAACGATGAAATCAAGGCTTGATACAATACATGAAATAAATCACCAGATATCTCAAAAGATCAGTTTTGTTTTGGAAAGTCAGAGGAAAATGGAAATGAATCAATGATGTGACTGTCATAATTGTAATGAAATTTTTTGCAAACAACCCTCCCACTTTCTAGAATAATTGCATTTTTTTATATGCAAATTATTTATTTATTTAAAAAAAAATTCCATTTTTTATACATATATTTCCCCGAATAAAAATATGACCGAAATATATATTTTTTCGATATGTTACAATCTTCCACCATTAAAGTGAATTAAGTCCCGAAATTCGACTCGCTACCGACATCAAACTTTAACACGACATAAAACTACAAACGACATTGGTCCGAGAATCGAACTTCTCTGATGCCATTTTGTCAAGCCCTGAAATTGAACGTGAATGCCGTGTTGGGTTTCTACCGTTCATAACGCAAACAAAATCGAATTCGAAACCCAAAAGAAGGATCCGTGAATTACAATTAAATCAAGGAAAAGTTCATAACTTTGTACCTTCGGATTATGCTTAATCCATGATGATCAAAAGTGAATTTGGGTGACGCTTTTCTTTGCCCGATTCCAAACTGGTTTCCAAACCGATCCTTTATATATTTCACCTAACCGGTCTCACAAACTGATCTCCAAGCGATCTCCAAACGAACCGATTCCCCAAGCAAACCGATTCTCCAAACAAAACCACGGTTTCAACCCGAATCAGAAAGACGCCGCATTTCGCTTCGTCCTCTACCGGTATCCACACAAACAACCCCTATGAATGGATAGAGAACGATATATGCTAGTATTCGTTCTTCATTTTTTTCTCATAGAAATAACAAGAGAATAATTTTCGGATTTTTCTCTCCTTTTTGTCTCACAAAATTGGTCGAAAATAATATGCCTTCACCTTTATTTTTGAGGTGTTTCTTATGCCTATATAGTCCATAAGTTTCATATCCTATGTGCATGGTAACTATGTAACCATATATGCAACACATCTTACCATATAAGATGTAGGATTGGATGTGTCACTTGACTATGTAGCTCTTCGTACAACTTATCACATAAGTTATGATTTTTCTGTGTACGTCTCAATAGTTGTTTTTTGTGTGTGATCCTGAAGGTTTACTTAATGTTGGCAATAATCACAACGGATTATAAATCATGAGCGGCCTCTAGCAAGACATCATGATTAACCAAATTAAGCAAGTATAGATGATTCGATCAAACCTAATTTATGTTCATGCATTGTATCCCTTTGTTACACGATATCTATATCGTCCATAAGGCATGGTATGTGTCAACCTTACGTTGGTCGATATATATTTCTTGACACCGAATTTGATTGAACATGAAATGACATTAATAAATCCTTATTAATTCACTCGAGTACGGCCGTGCGTTTCTTCAATCAAATCATCAAGAGGCCTAAAGATATCTCTCTCAATTTATGAGAGGGACAAATCCTATCTTACTTAAACTCTTTCCTCCGCATAATTCATTATATACCTAATTATAATCTTTATGATCGCCCGGTTAAAGACGATGTTAGATTATATTAAAGTATAAAATTTCTCTTGTAGGAAACTGAGATAATCTCAAGTCTAAGGATTACAAATACATTCTTTACTAAGAATAACTAATGACACGAACCATGTAGTATTCTCACAGTGGGTCAATCCTGCGTAAGAAGTTCTTTTGGTTAAAACGGCGTGCGACTCGGAGTATATGGTCTCCAACATATACTTACGTTAATGACTTAATAACTCTTATTCATGATTAGTAAAACGTGACCATCGATCAACTAACATACTGATGTACATTTATAGCTTATCATAAAGTATGTTTGTCTTACAAATATCCTATGAATGATCAACAAAACCCTCTGGTTGTGTAATATACACATCCTCGAGTAAATTTCCATTAAGAAAAGCTGTTTTGACATACATTTGCCATTTCCCATAGTCATAATATGCGGCTATGGCAAACAGAATTCTAATCGATTTAAGCATGTCAATAGGTGAGAAAGTTTCGTCATAGTCTATACCATGAGTTTGTCGGAAACCTTTCGCAACAAGTCTCGCTTTATAGGTATGCACATTTCCATCCATGTCAGTTTTCCTTTTGAAAGCCCATTTACACCCAATGATCTTAAAACCTTCAGGTGAATCAATTAAGTTCCAATCTTGATTATCGTACATGGACTGTATCTCAGTTTTCATGGTTTGCGAAAGGTTTCAAACAAGTTCATGGTATTGACTATGACGAAACTTTCTCACATACAGCTATGCTTAAATCCATCAGAATTCTATTAGCCATAGAAGCCTACTATGACTATGAAATATGACAAATGAATGTCAAAACAGCTTTCCTAAATGGAAATCTGACCGAGGACGTACATATGATGCAACCCGAGAGTTTTGTCGATCCTAAGAATTCTGGTAAGGTTTGCAAGCTTCAGAAATCCATCTATGGATTGAAGCAAGTCATCAAAAGTTTTGGTTTTACCAAAAGTGAAGGTGAGCCTTGTGTTTACATGAAGTTCAGTGGGAGCACAGTAGTATTCCTGGTGCTTTACGTAGATGACATATTACTCATGGGAAATGACATCCCAATATTATAGAACGTCATGAAATGGTTGAGAGATAATTTCTCGATGAAAGACCTAGGAGAAGCCTCCTACATGTTAGGAATTAGGATCTATAGAGATAGATCTAGAAGGCTTATAGGTCTGAGTCAAAGTACATACATAGATAAGGTCATGAAATGATTCAGAATGCAAGAATCCAAGAAAGGATTTTTGCCCTTGTTACATTGTGTTTCTCTCAGTAAGACACAGTATCCTACAAGTGAGCAGGAATGAAGACGCATGAATAAGATCCCATATACTTCGGCTATAGGATCTATCATGTATGCCATGATATGTACTAGACCAGATGTGTCATACTCATTGAGCGCAACAAGCAGATTTCTGTCTAATCCAGGTGAAAGTCACTGGATAGCTGTTAAAAGAATCCTTAAGTATTACAAAGAACTAAGGACATGTTCCTAGTCTATGGAGGAATAGAAGACGACCTCGTTGTAAAAGGTTACACCGACGCAAGCTTCCAGACAGACTCAGATGACTTTAGATTAAAATCAAGTTATTTATTTAGCCTAAATGGAGGCGCAGTGACATGGAAGAGTTCCAAGTAATGTACAGTAGCAGATTCTTCAACGGAAGCAGAGTATATAGCCGCTGCAGAAGCGACTAAAGAAGTTATTTGGATAAAGAACTTTTTGGAGGAGCTAAGAGTAGTTCCGAGCATCTCGGTACCAGTGGATCTATAGTTTGATAACAGTGGAGCGATCGCACAAGCAAAGGAACCGAGATCTCACCAAAAGTCCAAGCACATACTGCGACGCTTCCATCATTGCTCCTATGAATGAAGAGGAGTCGCGATTGAAGGAATTATGCCCTAGGCCAAAGTGTTGGACTAGAGATTAGATTATGAGAAACATGTTTATTCAGTTCATATATGAATGAGTGTATGGGTTGTTAGTAGTATGCCCTAGGCCAATATATTTGAGACCTAGATGTATGGATTATGTTAAACAAACATTGTGTTTATTTAGAGATATTTTATATAATAAATGCGTATTGGTTATTTTATTCTTATTACTAAAATGAATCTTGAATATGATATTCAGCATTATATCATCAAAGTATGTGACTTTGATAGTAAAATTATAAAGTATTACGAATGATATTCTAAATCGTCCCTGATCATTCATAGGATGTTTTTGAGACAAACATACTTTATGATAAGCTATAAATGGTCATCAGTATGTTAGTTGACTGATGGTCATGTTTTATTGATCATGAATAAGAGTTATTAAGTCATTAACGTAAGTATATGTTAGAGACCATATACCTTGAGAATACTACATGGTTCGTGTCATTAGTTATTCTCAGTAAAGAATGTATCTACAATCCTTAGACTTGAGATTATCTCAGTTTCCTACATGATAAATTTTATACTTTAATATAGTCTAACGTCGTCTTTAACCGGGCGATCATAAAGATTATAATTAGGTATATAATGAATTTTGCGGAGGAAAGAGTTTAATTAAGATAGGATTTGTTCCTCTCATAAATTGAGAGAGATATCTTTAGGCCTCATGATGATTTGATTGAAGAAACGCACGGCCGTGCTCAAGTGAATTAATAAGGAGTTATTAATGTCATTTCATGTTCAATCAAATTCGGTGTCAAGAAATATTTATCGACCAACATAAGGTTGACACATACCATGCCTTATGGACGATATAGATATCGTGTAACAAAAGGATACAATGCATGACATAAATTAGGTTTGATCGAATCATCTATACTTGCTTAATTTGGGTAATCATGATGTCTTGCTAGAGGCCGCTCATGATTTATAATCCATTGTGATTATTGCCAACATTAAGTAAACCTACATGGTCACACACAAAGAACAACTAATGAGACATACACAGAAAAATCATAACTTATGTGATAAGTTGTATGGAGAGCTACATAGTCAAGTGACACATCCAATCCTACATCTTATATGATAAGGTGTGTTGTATATATGGTTACATAGTTACCATGCACATAGGATATGAAACTTATGGACAATATAGGCACAAGAGACACCCCAAAATCAGAAGAAGGGCATAATATTTTTCGTCCATCTTTTGTGAGACAAGGAGAGAAAAATCCGAAAATTATTCTCTTGTTATTTTCTGTGAGAGAAATGAAGAACAAATACTTGCATATATCGATCTTTATCCGTTCAAAGGGGTTGTTCGTGTGGATACCGGTAGAGGACGAAGCGAAGTGCGGCGTCTTTGTGATTTGGGTTGAAACCGTGGTTTTTTGTTTGGAGAATCGGTTTATTTGGAGAATCGGTTTGCTTGGAGAATCGGTTCGTTTGGAGATTGCTTGGAGATCGGTTTGAGAGACCAATTAGGCGAAATATTCAAAGGATCGGTTTGGAAACCTGTTTGGATCCGGCAAGAAAAAGCGTCATCCAAATTCATTTTTTATCTT
The DNA here is from genome assembly GCA_024447665.1 of Juncus inflexus. Classification (NCBI taxonomy): domain Eukaryota; kingdom Viridiplantae; phylum Streptophyta; class Magnoliopsida; order Poales; family Juncaceae; genus Juncus; species Juncus inflexus. Next base: position 6,774,916 of record JAJHPC010000007.1, on the reverse strand, counting down.
CACGGATTAAGCGTAATGCGAAGGTACAAAGTTATGAACTTTTCTTTGATTTAATTGGAATTCACGGATCCTTCTTTTGGGTTTCGAATTCGATTTTGTTTCATTTTTATTTTTTTCGCTGCGTTATGAATGGTAGAAACCCAACATGGGTGACTAATATATTTACGTATATTAGATCGACCATGAATGACACTTCGGGTTCACGTCATCAGAATACGTGATTCTGATAGTAGAACTGTGAATCAACGAATGACATTCTAAACCGTCCCTAGTGATATGTGGGATGTTTATAGAGATAAACATACTTCAAGTAAGAAGCTACATATCCACACTAGTATATTCGCAGACTGGATGATCATGTTCTGCTGATCATGGACATAGGGATATCAAGTCTGGAATATAGGCACGTGTTAGAGAACACGTACTATACTGACCACACTATGAGAATATGCATGGTATATGTCATTAGTGATTCTCATATGAATAGTGTGCTTGTTCCTGCTACTTGACATCACCATGGATTCCTGTATGAGAAACTGCATACTTTAATATGATCTTACGTCATCCGTAACGGGATGATCATTAGGGTCATCATTAGGTATGCACTGAATCATGACGAGGAATGTGAGTGACCAAGATGGGATTTGTTCCTCTCGTTAAGAGAGAGATATCTCTGGGCCCCCTGATGAACTAGGACTGAAGGAAATGCATGACCATGCTCAAAATGAATTAACATGTGTTGTTAATATCATTTTATATTTATTCAGTCTAATTCTCGATTAGGAAAGAAACTTTGATCAAACTCAAGGATGACATATTACCATGCCTTGTGATCAAGACGTATATCGTAGAACAAAAGGAATAATCAAATGTCTATTCAGATAGGTTTATGGTCGCTGATCATTTCATTTAACATGGGTAGTCATGACACCAATCTAGAGGTTACTCATGACTTACGATCTTTGGAATATCGTTGCCAGCGTTAAATGGAACCTACACGGTCACACATAGAACAACGTCTAGTCGGGAAGGAAATGCTCTTAAATAGTTATACATATGATGTATAAATAGGTGAAGGAAATAATCGATCACTGGATGATTGATATGAGTGATTGTGCGAAAATCAGCATAGTTCCATTGGCAACAGAATAGTTCTGTTGCCAACGGAAGTTCCGTTGCCAATGGAATAGTTCCGTTGGCAACAGAACTCAGCCAATTTCTCGACAGCCAAGTTTTCAGATTAGGAAACCTTATTCCGTTAGCAACGGAATAGGTCCGTTGGGAACGGATAAGCGCTGTAATTAGGGTTTTAGTTATGCTAACTAAGAAATCCTTTGTCTCCCTCTCTAGTATAAATACAGGGGCAGTCCCCCTCTATTATACACACATTACAGAGCCTCTAGGCTGCCGTAATACAGAGAGAAAGAGAGAGAGCCTCCTGAAAGTATTTTCGGACTTGTCTAGCCTAGTCCGGTTATTCCGACGATTTGAAATTCAACGTGGATACGAGTAGAGGTCTTCTACTTTGAAGACTAGCGAGCGATCAATTTCTTTACCCTAGGAGAAGCAAAGAGTTCGTTCGAGTCGAGCTTTAGGAGCACGAAAGAGAAGGGAGCAAGACAGAAGTTCGTTCAGACCTACATTTTCTTCTCTCTCCCGGATCAGGAAGATCCGAGGTATAAATTTTAATAGTTAATCTCGTACTTTTTTTTTCCCTTAACGTAGATCCTAGGGCGCGTTAAATCTATTGGTTCCGCTGCGCATGTAACGTACATGGCTATGGATTTCCCAACAGCGACATCATCGGCTTGATAGGTGACAAGCGATGATAAAATATGGGGGAACCGTTGATCTTTTCTCTTTGGAGGATATGATGATCGCAACTAGTGCAAGAGCTTAAGTTTTAACTAGTTATCAAAATCCGTGCTAAAACATAGGCTTATGTTTTAAATAATTGCTCAAAACTCGCGCTAAACAATCATGCTCGAAATCGTACTAAAATTTAGTGCTAAAATTTCATGTTCAAACTATTTGCTAAAAACTCAAATAAATGCAAATTTGAGTTTTCTAGAGTGCGCAAAATTATATCCAATGAAGCACCCGCTCCCAAAATCAACCAACAAAAGGCCATACTTAAGTCGCAAGAACAGCTTAAACTCGGCCTCTTTCTCAACTAACAAACACGCCAGATTAAGCAGTACCGATCCCCTTTCACAACCCCGTACCAGCTAACAAACATCGCCTTCTTCATTATTCTCTTCTTCAATCTCAACTATCTTGGAAGTACCAGCAATCTCTCCTTTAATTACATTATTAACCTGAGAACTTTTAGCTAATGTTTCCTTTTTTTATCCCCTTTCAATCGAAGAACAAAACTGATGATCAATTCCATCTTCTCATCAATCTTTTGAAACCTCACCTCATTACTTTGATTGGATTCATTAATCTGAAATTGTAATTCCGCCACTTACTCCGTTAAATTGAGTTGTCTCTCATCGCTAACCTTGAATCTTTTGCCAAACTCATTTTGCGTCTGCTCATAGCACGCCTTTAACTCCTTACCTCTCAATTTGGTATTTCGCATGCAAGGATCTCAATCGAACTTGGATTGGAAACAAGATAGCACGGTTATACCGATTGCATTTCAATCATCTCCAATCTGAGTAGTGATTGCCAACTCTGATTACCAATTGTAACAATCCAGATCGAAATAACAAGAAAATCCAACAAAGATTTAATTTTTTTTTTGATTAATTTTTAGAATTTTTATGAGACAAGAAAGAAAATACTAGAAAAAAGAAAAAAATAAGCCAGTAGACCTCTTTTAACTAGAAAGAAAATACTCAGAGCATCTTATATACGATGCTCCTAACATCAGTAAATACAAGATCAAATTAACCAAAGTAAATAAAATTTGTTCCCTCTCCTTAAAACTGTCTAACATACGTAACTGCCTTTGTGCTTCCTTCTGACTCTTCACTTATACTATTTTTTTCTCAATTTCTTTCTTAGGCAAATGATGGGCAGGAAAACATTTAACAACGGCAAGAATTATTATAGTAACATGGCATTTTTCCCTTCTTTTATATATGTGAATTAATTGAATTAAAAAAGATAAGAAATATTGGTGATTCTTCTCTCTCCAACATTATTGTCATTAACATTCACAAATATAAAAAAATAACTAAATATTTTATTAGATTTAAGTCTAAATTGTGATATTTTTTAATTTTAATTTTTTGTAATATTAATATTTCTGTTCATGACATCATTAATTATATTAATATGTTTCTCCAATTACAAATGTTATTAAAAATGCAGGTTGGTAGTTGGATATGGTTTAAGGCTATTTAAAAAAAAATTAACCTCAACCCCTTATTTTCCACTTACTTTTGAGCCTGCTAAAAAGACACATCATCCAAATAATTTAAACCGTTGAATGATAGGAAATATGTAAATCTCAATTCTTGATTCATGATTTGATTTCATGAATTTCATATATTTTTGTAACTATTTATGTGGTAGTTATTTTACACCTCCTTTTATGTCACAAGATATCACATCATCGCCCTCATTTATATTATGACCAATGGATGTGAATTCGACGAAATAGATTATTTTTAAGATTTTGTTGATTCACTTAAAACATACATTCTTATTTTTTTTCTCTTGGCAAGAGGAGTAGAAAATCAAGCCTCAACTAATTATGAGTTTTAATTCAAAGAGAAGATGAAGAGTTCATATATGAAAATACTTTTTTTTTTTTTTTTTTTTTTTTAAAAAAAAGTAGCAATTCTTGATCATATATAGTATTTCTTCTACTAAGAACATCATATATAATTTTGTTTCAATTTTCTCTCCGTTTTCAACTCCTTATTGGTATGATTCCGAGTTAGTTTGTTATTTTAACATATGAAAAATTATTATGAAGGTAGACTTATATAAAATAATGTGTTTTGAGAGAATTAAAATTACATAATTAGATTTTTAACATATAAGATGGACTATGTATGAGAATATATATAGAAAATGCATAAAAGAAGCCTAATTGTATATGTTTAGATAATCAAGTTACATAATTGAGTATTAAATTATATCTAATGGATTGATTAATACACTACATTATTATTCAATCCAGTTTTTAAATTCTTCTTGAGACACATCACTCATTTTTTCTTGGTCGTAAAATTTTTATATTTTTCTTAAATTTCATTTCTCAAATTCATTGATATTCTATACCAATTTATGTATGGTTATTAACATATTATCATATAATTGTTCGATTGGTATTTTATTTTCATCTTTGATTTCATGAGAACTATCAAAATTTTTGGTTTCTCAAACTCGTTGCTATTATGTTGCAATCTAGACAATATTATTAAAACAACTTCATTTTATGATTTGTTACATTAATGTTTCATGTTTATGTTTCGTCATCATATTTTGAGAATCACAATACCATCTGGTTTCGTAAGTCACTAATATACTTTGACAATTTAAAAAAGAATATCAATAGCTCATCACATGATATATTGTATTAATATCCTCTTGTGATATCCTGAATTTTCAAGTTGTTGAAAACACATTGTATTTTTTTTTGTATATTACAAGTTATAAATAGAGTATATGTGACATGTTCATTCACATAATGTATATATATTATTCATCATTTTGTCAATTCAAAGAAAAAATTAAAAATAATAAAGTTAACATGGGCAATATTTTTAAGAAAAATGAGTCAGTAGTTTCTCTTGTATTTTACCTTTTTTTTTTCTTATATAGTTTCTTCCGCTTATCATTTTTTACTTTTCGCTCACTATGATGTAAGAGATGATAATATTAGAAAAAAAAATATAAGAGATTAAGTAAAACAATTGCATACTAATTTTAGGAATACATACATAATCTTGGATTCTGACCACAAACCATTTATTGTTCAGTCGAGTTATTCAGTAGATCGTTGGTCTTTCTTTTTTATTTTTGTCAAAAAAAAAAAGCTATTATTTATATTTCTTTATTTTTCATACTCAAATTATGAATGCCAAACTTTTTTAAAATAATGATAATGCATAAGTACATGATTTTAAGCAACTTAAATCCATATTATTTGAATTTGCATCATTATAATTTATGCGCTTTTGTATTGAAATATTTGCAGTGAAGCACGAGCATTATCCAAGTATTTAATAATATTACAAATGATTTAAAGTAAAAAAAAAAATCATTAATTTTCAATTTCATTATGTGGGCTGGTAGTTGGATAGTTGCTAATTCATATTTTTGCTGATTCATTACATAAGACAAATGCGGAGATGAGCAAGAAAAATGTTATAGATAAATTAGAGAGATAATCATACTATTATTGCATTTATTACCCAATTCTTTATTTTCTTTTCAATTCATTTAATTGACATATATGATAAGGGTAACAACGTCATTTTCTAAAATGATTTCTTGCCCGCATCAATTTTTTTCCTGCCCATATCACCACCCTCATACTCAAATTATTTTCTTTTTCACGAAGCGTTATTTTAATTATAATCGGCCCAATTTTTTCTTTTTTCGGCCTATACCCAAAATCAGCTCCCTTTTCAGTGGACTCTTCCTTCTCCTTCCATTCACCGTCTGACAAGTAGGGGTGTAAACGATTCGGATAGTGCTCTTACCATATCCGTATCTATATTTTTTTCTGGATTCGGATACGAATATGGATAGACCCAGATATGGATACACTTCGGATATTAAACAAATATGGATACGGTTCGGATATCTCAGATATGGATACGAATACGGACTCATTTCGGATTATTAAACAAATATTTTTATATGTTGCATAGAAAATACTATATAAATATAAATGTTAAAAGAATTTGTTTTATACAAGAAATTATACTAGATATATCATTGTTCTACATAGTCAAACTACAAAAAAGTAGCATTACTTCAATATAATAACAGTACTAAAACAAAATCAAACTACAAAAAATAACACTACTTCAATATAATAGCAATACTAAAACAAAATTATTACCACTTTATATAATATAGCCATACTACAAACAAAATTATTACTACTCTAAATATTTTAGACATACTACAAAGAAATTATCAAAATTCCAAATATTAGCCATGCTATAAAATATCACTGCTCCAAAATATTATTCATACTACTGCTCAACAGCATATTTATCATCTTCCTTGAGTCGCAAGAGTGAAAGAGAGAAAATAAATCGTGAAGTGATTAGTAATTTGGCGGCTAGTATTTTGTTAGATGAAGAAGGAATTAAAGTATGTCTTAAATAGAATGTAGCGATTAAAGAAGAAGAAAAAAAAAATGAAAACTCATTTGTCAAATAAGAAAAAAAATATAAGAAGGTGAATTAAAAGTAAATTAGGAAATATAGAAATTATAATCCTTATGAAATAAAAAAAAATTATTACTTAATGAATTTAAAGTGAATTTAAAGTTCAGTCTTATAAAAAAGTGAATATTCAAATAGAAATATTTATCCGAATATGAATTCGTATCCGCATTCTTATATCCATATCTATAAAACTATTCTATCTATAAAACTATCCGTCTCATACTTTTATCCGTATATTTACGCGGATACGGATAATATACGGCCCGTTTACACCCTCCCTTACTGACAAGGCCACCTCAGATCGAACTGAAAACCCGAAACCTAAATTAACACAATTTGCGTCAACTAACAACACACAGTCTCTCTCTCTTCCCTCCGCCGCCGCCGCCGCCGCCGATAGAGCCGCCTTGTCGGATTGATCGGGAAGAGAAGGAAGACGAGATGAAGTTAGATGTAAACGCGTTGAGGTATCTCTCAAAGGATGATTTTAGGGTTCTCACTGCTGTTGAGATGGGCATGCGTAACGTATGTATATTTATTATTTCCCTTTCTTTTTCTTTCATGATTTACTATATTTGTTTGTTTTTATCTGAAGGATTGATTGGCTGATTGCATATTAATGTTTAAATGAGGCTTAATTAAAAAAATAAGAAGATTAAAATTCATATTTTCTTCTTTTTTGTACTTTTCAGCATGAGATTGTCCCAGCTGAGCTTGTTGATAGGATTGCCGGTTTAAAGTAACTTTACCCTAATTAATTCAATTTCCATACTAAATTATCAATTAATAATTTTCCTTTCACTCAAAACCCTAATTTCCTCTTCCAGACATGGAGGCACATACAAGGTGATGAAAAATCTACTAAAGCACAAGCTTTTACACCACGACTCCTCCAAATGTAAAAAACCAACTCTTTCTAATAAATCTCACATTCAAAATTACATTTACGCCCTCCTTTTTTGCAATATTAATTAATAAATTACTCATTTTAAAATACAGATGATGGGTTTCGATTGACTTATCTTGGCTATGATTTTCTCGCGATAAAAGCCTTGGTAAATCGTGGCGTATTTTCAGCCGTTGGCCGTCAAATTGGTGTTGGAAAAGAATCAGGTAAATAAAAATTATTTATTCATTTATACCCCTATAAAATAAGGAATATCATTTGTACCCTTGATTTTCTAAATGGCATCTTAAAAAATTTAGTTTTGTTTCATAAAGTTTTACTTTGAGATGAATGAGCGATAAGGAGGGGTATTTTAGTCATTTGTTAGAAATCATTGTTTTAAATCATTTTAGCTGATGCTGATGCTGACATGGTAATGATTTATTTGTTTATTTTTTTCTTTTTAAGATCTATTTAAGGTGTTCGAAAAGAACCAAGTGCATCAAAATTATTTATTTTCACATATACCCCTACAAAATAAGAAATATTATATGAACCCTCATTTTCCTAACAGCTATAAATGATTCTTAAAAATACTAGTTTTATTTCATTATTTTGATATGGAATAAAGAGGGGTATTTAACCAAGTCCTCTTTTGGCTGATGCTGATGTGGCACTGATTTATTTTTTAATTGAAGATATATTTGAGGTGGCAACAGAAGAGGGAACGGTGCTGGTAATGAAGCTGCACAGGCTGGGAAGAGTTTCATTCAGAGCCGTTAAGTCAAAACGTGATTATTTAGTGCACAGAAACAGTTACAACTGGTTGTACTTGTCTCGCCTTGCCGCCCTCAAAGAATTCGCTTTTATGAAGGTCTTTTTATCTATTTATTTTGTTAATGTATTACAAGCAAATTTGCAAAAAGACTCTGTATTATTGGAAATTGCCAAAAAAAACGTACGGTATTACCTAAATTATAAAAAACTCCCTATTGTTAGTTTAGTTATTAGTTAATTTTCATTAAAATCTAACAATTTTTTTTACAGGTAGTTTTTACTTTTTTTGCAAATTCTCAATAATGCATGGGTTTCTTTTGCGAATGTTCCTATATTACATTAATTATATATTTTTTAATTAATTAAGGCTTTGGGAGAGCATGGATTTCCGGTTCCAAATGCAATAGATTGCAACAGGCATTGCGTAATAATGTCTCTCGTTCAAGGCTATCCATTGTAATTATATTAATAATTAATTAAAAAATCATATTTTCTCATTTATTTTATTCGTCACATTTTAATATTTTTTAATGTTTTTAGGGTACAAATAAAGCAATTGCAAAATCCCGACGATGTGTTTGAGACGATTATCGGCTTGATTGTTCGGCTGGCTGAGCATGGTCTTATTCATTGTGATTTTAATGAGTTTAATATCATGGTATAATTATTTTTTTTAATTTTCTGTAATGAATTTTTTTTCCATGTATAACCCACCCTATGAATTATAGGAAGCATTGTGAATTATCCTCTGAAATATAGGAAAAACCATATAACCTTATTCTGTATGGCTTATTAGTATTAGTGACCCTATGATAGTAAGAAATATTCCTTTTTAATCGTCATCTTAATTGAGTTAGATATTTCTTGTATTATTTGTGTTTCATTTAATTTAATTTAAATTTAGGTTGATGATAATGAGAAGATTACGATGATTGATTTTCCACAAATGGTTTCTGTTTCTCATCAAAATGCAAAAATGTCTGTTTTTCACAAACTCCAATTTAATCTCCATCTTGCATTATTATTATATTTTATTCTTAGATAGTAAATAATATTTTTCATATTTTTTTTTTCTCAGGTATTTTGATCGAGATGTTGAGTGTGTCTTCAAATTCTTCAGGAAAAGGTTAGTTATGGAAGAATTTCATCTATAACTTTCCAAAAACTCAAAACTCAAAATTAAAAATTAACCCTCCTAAAACTGCAATCAAATTAAACCTACCAAAACTCCAAATAATATCAAATTAATCTCTAAACGTCAAAATTATCAAACTAGCTCTTTTGAGGCACACATTTAGATAACTTTATTTTCTTAAATTCCAGAAAATTAATTGATTATTTTTTTAATTCCAAGGAAATGGTTAGTTACACTCGGCGGAATTTCTTATATACCCCTTCAAAGAACTGAAAAATATCAAATTCACCCTCCCAAAACTAATATCAAGTTGTCCTTGTAACTCAAAAACATATCAAATTTGACCTTCATAAACCTCAAAATTATCAAACAGGTTTTGATAATTTGACGTGAACATTTTTGTTTGATACTTTTTTGGAAGGTTTAACTTGGAGTATGAAGAGGAGAGAGAAGAAGAGGAGAGAGAGGAAGTGGAGAGAGAAGAGGAAGAGGAGAGAGAACAGAATGGAAGGCCTTCTTTTTCTTCTATTGAAAAATCAAGCGGATTTCTAGATAAAGAATTGGCTGCTAGTGGTTTCACACGTAAAGATCAGGACGAAATTCAAAGCGTATATACCATCTTAATTTTTTTTACTATTTTCAAATTAAAATTAAATCATTAAAAAGTTAAAAACAATAAAAAGAAGGTAAGATTCTTATACGAGCCCAACAATAAAAAGAAGGTAAGATTGTTATACTAGCCAAAGAAAATTTTTAATTCACCGAATTTGTAATTTTTATTAATAAAATGTAAAAACAGATAATAGCACAAAATAATTACAAGACTTATAAGTCTGGTATTTCATTTTCTTTCTTTTCACCAGCTCTTGAGATTTCGTTACATTTTCTTGCTACCGGACTATCAAAGTTTGGTACTTTTGCTTAAAAAAAAATAAATAACGGACTTTAAAGTTTCTTTTGGGGTTAGTTTGAGAATAAAGTTGGAAAATGGCTTAGTTTAGGAATCTCAGGAGTTAATTTTGCATAAAGAGAATTGAGGAAAATAGTATAATGAAAGTTGTATTTTTTTTCTAATTCTTTTTTAATATATTATGTGCAGTATATAGAGGGGAAAAGAAAGAAGAAGAAGAAGAAGAAGAAGAAGATGATGATGATGGTGATGTCATCTCAAAAGGTGATGACATCAACACTACAAAACGAGCCTCTGAAGAATCCAATTTATTAACTGACACCAAAATAGATTCCTTAAAAATGGTATCTTATCATCAATTATTATTATTATCATCATCATCATCATCATCATTATTATTATTATTATTATTATTATTATTATTATTATTATTATTTATTTTAGAATGATAATGGTGAGGAATCGGAAGGCAGTGATGGTGAAGAGAGTGAGGAGACTAATGATGAGGAATTAACGAAGCGATTAAACAAAGAGAGAAAAAGAGCAATTGCTTCTTCTCAAGGCCGTAAGAAAGTAATTAATTCAAGAAATTCTTACAAGGATAAGGGCAGTAAATCCTCACTCAATTCCAAAGCTCAAAGACAAGCTTTGGACTGGTAAAAAATTAAAAGTAGAACAAATTCCAAAACTCAAAGGAGGAATTTGTAGTTTTGAGATTTGGGATATTATTTCTTGTAAGGGTATTAATGTTATTATGTGTAAAAGTTTTGGTTGGTAATTACTTTGATTGAGGTTTGTGTTTTATTTAAATTAGTTTTGTTTTGATGTTTTACTTACAAGATTGAGAAATTAGTGTATTTTTTGTTTTTCATTTAAGCTTATGTTAAATTCATCTTGTGTATTTTAATATTTGGGGTATGTTTGGATTGCTAGGAATTGTTTGGTTTACGGGAGGTTATGAAAAAATTCTTAACTTTTTTAAAATGTATGTTTGGATGTATTTTACGAGTTTGGTTTAGGAATTGTTTGGTTTACGGGATGGTTTATGAGTTTTTAAAATGTATCACCACAAATATCATAAGATTGTAGGTGATATTTTCTAGTTCTTTGTGGTAAAGAATGGTATTTTACATTCTCAAATTCATCCTACTAAATTGATCTATAATAAGTGCCAATATCAACTGTCGTACACCATTTCCTCCCGGATGTCCTTGCAAAAGGCCAGCCTAGCCTATAGAAAGTCAAAGTAAATTTATTTTTCTTAAAGCTAATTTGAGCATTCTAATTACGTCGTAATTAAGAGAGCAGTATTGTTTTGCTAAATTTAATTAGCCAACTCATGCTTGATTTCCTAAGGTATATCGTTTATATTTACAATACCCCACACCTATAAATCCATGCTGATACGAATTATCTGTCCTGGAAACTCAAGTATATTTACCCAAAAAATCTCATTCCGTATTAAACCCCAAACGCCATGTAAGAACCCTTGCAACATAAAATAGATTGATGATTTTCCTATAAATTAAAATTCCTACTCCGGGGGAAATTAAATTATCAAAATGCCATTCATGAGTTTCAATCTTTCAAACCCGCATTTCTGGTGTGTATCATGCTTCTCTTTTTGCTGGGTCGTCAGAATAGTTGGTGCTCTAACATTTGCGCTTCTAAGATTGACAGTCTTAATGATCATTTTCTTCATGGCCCCCTTCATACTTATAGTAATTGCCTTGTTAGCATCTGCCTTCGTCTTGCTTTTTCAAGGGCGTAATGTGAATAATGATCATCATCAACAACAAGAAGAACCAAAAAACAATGCCAATTCAATGAAATTCCAAGTACAAAATATATATACCAATTCAATAAAAGAACACAACTCACTTTTAAAAAAAAAAAAAAAACGAGTAATCCTCCCTCAAAGAAAAAAAAGAGTGATCCAACTATTAGACGAAAGTTAGCATAAATATTTAAAAATTATATGTACAATGCTAGTATCTTTTCATTCATGTAAATAACACATTATTAAATAGGATATTAATCCTTAACATTTTCCCTTAAGAATAATCATACACGGTGTCAATTTTAATAATGTCCATTAGATAAATATTTAATGACTGAGATTTTGTCGTTTATATTCCATCTACACGTGTCAAAAAAACTGTCTTCGTTATTTCCACCCCTAATTTCATTTTTTCTGAGCGAAGAGAGACCTCTTTTCAACCACGGATGGAGATGGCATGGTTCTACCACGGTTTCAAAACCATGAGAAAACACAATTTACCATGATTTAAACCGTGTATAATAACAAAAAAAAACTGTGTAATCGAGTGATTTTTGACGTAGTGATCGTTTAATTAATCTAGTTTATTTTCACGTAATTGTATGATTTAACTCAAAAGTCTATGACATCAAATTTCTATGATTCGAGGGCTAAAACAATTAGGACGATGTAGCCTGAGAAGAAGCCCAATTAGATTCTCTTCCAGAGCAGAAGAGAGAAGGACAACTGTGAGAGAGGAAAAAAAAATATCAAATATCTCCAGGCTGAAAAATTGAAGTTGAAAAGTGAGAACTTAGGAAAATAAAGAAACTCCATTAAATAAAGACAATTATAAAAAAAAGTCAAAATAGCATATAAAGAAATTTTATCAAAAAGGCCTTTAATCTTCAGGGTTTCGAAAAACAAAATGATCCAACTATTAGCTGAAAGGTCATATGTACAATACTAATATCTTTTCATTCATGTAGATAACACATTATTAATAGGATATTAATCCTTAACATTTTCCCTTAAGAATAATCATACACGGTGTCAATTTATTAATGACCATTAGATAAATATTTAATGGCTGATTTTGCCGTTTATTTTCCATCCACACGTGTCAAAAAAACCGTGTTTGTTATTTCCGCCCCTAATTTCGTTTTTTCTAAGCTAAGCGAGACCTCTTTTCTTCTTCTTCTTGAGCCCGTTCGGTAACATGGAATAAGAGTGGAAGAGTGGAAGAAGATGGAATATTCCGCCGAATAAGAGTGAAAGATGGAATAAAGGGCTAGAAGAGTAATTTAACTTTATTTCATAGGGGGATGAAAAAGTGAAAGAGAGGTAGAATACGAAGATTTTTCTTTCTTCTCTCTCCTCTTTCCAAATTAAATAAATATTGCATTAATTGTTTATTCCACTATTCCATTCATTTATTATGCCGAACATCCTTGGAATAAAATGGAAGAAACACTCTTCCATTTTTCATTCTTCCACTTTTTGCCGAACGCCATCTTTCATTCGTGACTTCTCTAGAAACACAAAAAGCCTCCCTCTCTTTCCGCCCAGTCTCTCCCCCTCTCTCTGCCATCTCTCTGCTCTCTTGAAGCTCTCGCTACCGCTTCTCCTTCAAAACCTCCCACCACTTCCCTAGCCTCTTAGCCATCCGGCTCCGCACCTCCGCCGCTATTCTCTTCCACTTATTCCCCTGCTTATCTTGATAAACATAAGAACAAGAAGCTTGAACAAGAAGATGAAGAATAATAAGAACAAGAAGACCAAGAGGCTATCCGCGGCCGTTCACTCTCCGCCTTGCCAGTTGTGGCCGTCCTTCCTCCAGCTCAGCTTCCCAAGTTATTAACATACAGTTTCACCTCCAAATCTATACCTATTTGAAAGATTTTTCAAATACAAGTTTATTTTTTTCAATTTTCAACCTTCAATTTCTAAGAATGTTGGGTTAATGGTTATATATCTCATATATTTATCTATTAGGTTTGTATGACATCAATTTCTGGACAAATGATTGGGTTTTATTCTAAGGGAAATGTGTAAACAGAACAGTGTGATCACGACCGTTGTGGCAGCACGACCGCCGGCCAATCGCCAATCTTCTCCCCGTTGTGTTTTTTCTCCAACATGACGTGATATATTGTTATTGGTTGATTATACACTATTATGTCTCGAGTAATATACTTGTTATATCAAATCTATATATTTTGTTATATCATATCTATATATCACATCTATATATTGTTATATTGTTATACCATATCTATTTATCACGTGTATATGCTTTGTTATATCATATATGTGTATTGGTATATATACTTGTTATATATATTAATTATATAGTGTTATATATATACTTGTTTTATCCGATTTATATCTTTGTTATATCATATGTATATACTTGTTATATCGTATCTATATTATCACGTGTATATACTTTGTTTTATCATATCTCGCGTATTGGTATATATACTGTTATATATATTAATTATATAGTGTTATATATACACTTGTTTTATTCGATTTATATACTTGTTATATCATATGTATATACTTGTTATACCGTATCTATATTATCACGTGTATATACTTGTTATATCATATCTCGCGTATTGGTATATATAATGTTATCTATATTAATTATATAGTGTTATATATATACTGTTATATCATATCTATATATTGTTATACCATATCTATATTATCACGTGTATATATTGTTATATCATATCTCGCGTATTGGTATATATACTTGTTATATATATTAATTATATAGTGTTATATATATACTTGTTTTATCCGATTTATATACTTGTTATATCATATCTATATACTATTTTCTTCTAGACTATATATACTATTATATAAGATGTTATATATATATATATATATATATATATATATATATATATATGTATATATATATATATATATTGTTTTGTTTGAATTATATACTTTGGTATATCACAATCTATATACTGTTTTCATGTCGTGCTCTGTTTTTCATCCCGTTGTGATCTCGTTGTGATCTCAGCTTGAAGGCGCCGGTTGAAGCTTTGCCGTCGTGATTTGGCTGACGTGGCGCTTGCCACATCAGCGTGCTCCAACCCGTCGTGCGCTATCATATCCCTTATTCTATAGAGGTCTTCTTTAAGTTTAAAAGCATTCAAGTTCAAGACGCCTAATAGGAGATCGGCAAAAAGAAATATCAGTTTAGGTCAACTTGAAGTAAAATCACATAAATCACATATAAAATTGTTACTGAAGTACATAATTATGCAAGCTGGGTAATTAAGTCCAAGTAGTTGTATAAATGAGGGACAAATTTGCTCCTTTTCTTTCACCGGAGAGGAGCACTAATTGAGTAAGTTTAAA
Source organism: Juncus inflexus (assembly GCA_024447665.1). Classification (NCBI taxonomy): domain Eukaryota; kingdom Viridiplantae; phylum Streptophyta; class Magnoliopsida; order Poales; family Juncaceae; genus Juncus; species Juncus inflexus. Next base: position 6,759,697 of record JAJHPC010000007.1, on the reverse strand, counting down.
GTCAGCTTAAGATCCATAGTAATTATACCAAATTAACACATTAATTCTAATATTTCTGACTTTTTTTTATATTTTTATTAACTTGAAGGGCTCTTTTGAGATATGGAATCACAATTTGGGTTGATGTGCCAGTAGAGGAAATAACATATGAATATCCTGAAACGTTATCAAGTAAGCTTTCCACAAGCTTGCAATATTTCCTTTTACCCCCTCTAAAACCCTAAAAATTGAAATTCACCATCCAAATAGCGGAATTTTGCAAAAAAAACATTGCAAAAATATATAATTATCAAGGTGCAGTTGCCTTTCATAAATTTTTTTGCTGTCTTTTTGGTAGCTACTCTGCAAGTCACTCTTTTCTTTTTGTTTATCATGTTCTGTACTTTGTTATTTATTTAATTTTTCAATTCGGGTGGTAAGTAAACTTTTTTTGAGTTTCTTATACTAATTAGCTAAAATTGTGAGGTTTGCAAATTAAATAATAGTAGAGAATCAAAATAGTTCTGTAATTTATGTGAATAACTTATTTATTTCATTTTATTTTTTCAGAAACATGCAGGTTTTCCTAATTTCATTGAGGTGCTAATTAAACTCTCATATAGATTGAGTTCGTTTTGAAAAGGGCCACGTGGGGTTATTGTGTGGACCTTTCGATTGAAAAACTTCTCTCTTTTTGTAACCTTCATTTCTTATGTATTTTTGATTTTCTGTAAATTATAATATGAATAAATAAGCTATAACATTTTAAATGGTCCTACTTGTGTTCCATGTTCTATGAAGGATGGAGTGTGAAACATTCTCAAACTCTCAGCGGAAAAAAAAACCCATCGTGATTCGTGTCTCATGCTTCTCCTCTTCTCCTCTATGTCCCTTTCTCTCTCATACGCAGCCTCTCTCTCGGCACAGCCCCTTTTCTCCTCCCCTCTCTCTCACAGTGCCTCCGACCGAGTTGGAAACTGATCGAACTTCAGCAGCTCGAGGGGGAACTAATCGAGCAGGGGTTCGAACGCGAGCACATCAAGCATCGGATAGAACGGGACAAATCAGGCGGATCGACAGTGAGCAGATCAAGTAGGATAGACGAGTTATTGTATTGCGAAATTCAGATGTTATATTGTAATTACTATTTTAATTTATGCAATTGAATCCACATGATCAGTTAGGTGTGGCGTATAGAAGTTTAAATGAGCATTGGCTGTATGAATCAAAATTGAAAGATTGGATAGTAAGAAATGGAGAAGGATTATCTTTTATTGGTCCGAAATTGACCTCAATGGATCCATTTTTGCGGGCCTCAAACTGGTAATTAACTTCCTTAATTTAACATTTAGGTTTACTCATACTTAATGTTGTATTACACTTCTTAGTTCTTACTTTCTTCTCCTTTTTTGTACTTAGTTAATAAGGGATAGGAAGCTAGCCTTAGAGATATGTGCAGCAATGCAATGGGAGACACAGAGACGGGCAAACCAGTTAAGAATCGACACAAACTCCATCAAAATCCGTGAAGCGCTTAACTTTCTAAACAACTACAAATCAACATGCGAATTAAAAGTTACTACTATTCAGGCGGATTAATACTAATTTGATCTCGGCAGAGCTTCTTTCATAATGCATTTGAAATTTTGATCCTAAAAATGGAAGCTCAGCTTTGAAAAATAGCTAACAATGGGGTTACAAAACCAATCAATTTAGAGCTGGTTAATTAGGGCATATAACAATCAATCATTCATACTTCAATTGTGAACCTGAATGAGTTAACCTGGCTTAAAACTTCTTTATCAGACAGGAAGTACCAACCCAATTTCAGTACCAATATCTTTGTACATGTGTCAAACTTTTCAGTACTCTAAAACCCTAATTTCAGCACCAAACTACTAGGTTACTCAAATTGATCTCAGATTTAGCGTAATTAAGCGATACTTTACCCTAATTCAGCCAAATAACACAAATCAATGAATCAGTCAGATTTGTAAAGTGAAAAGGTACCTTTCAAGAGAGAAGAAGAGCGATGGGAGTGACAGAGAGAAGAGAGAGACTGCGAGTGAGGTGGCAGGTGGGCTGAGAGATTAAAAGTAATGGTCATATGTTTCATAAAGTTTTTGCTTCCATCCTGGAGCTACATATTACTGATAAAGAACTCATCTCAAACTGATTTAGGGTTCCTAATCATTAAGGCAATGTTTTTTATTGCTGCAATAATGGGTGGTTTTTGAAATAAGGAGTCATGACAGTAGAGAGCTGCATACTGTTGGATTCCATTTTTCTCATAATTATTAAATACACACAAAATTGGAGTTTGGATCTTGAGATTAACATCCAAATTGAACTTAATAGCATAAATATTTTGTAACAGAGCAGTGGTGTTTGATTCAATGGTCGTCTCATATGTTTTTAGTTTTTACCTTAGTCGATGTTTCTCCATCTATTTGTGTGTGTGCCCCCTCAAATTGGAAAGATAGTCGAGCTGGAATGTAACTACAGATTGAAAATTTAAGTTGTGGTTCAATTTAGTTAGGTGATGGTACCAAGCAAAATGGAAGTTACTTGCTCTAGGGCCATTAATGCGTCTTTAGCCAATTTGTTCACCTTTTGTATTTTTATGTAGTTTGATTTTAATCATTATATATTCAAATTTTTATACAATTTAACTACATTTTTTTTTTCAATATGTACTTTTAACTCTCAAAGTGGATCAATTGGCGGAATGTCTATGCATTTTAAAGGTTTGTTGATGATTATCAGTCTATGTTTTTCTTATGAAAGAAATATTTATGGTTAGAGCTTTGTGTACTCAATTTGGCACAGTTCTTTTCCCTGTATAATGAAAAAATTCAACAGTTTAGCATCTGCTACAACGGAATTTTCTTTACGTAATGTATTATTATTTTATCCTTCAATTGCATAGTTAAGAACAAAATGCATATTCAATTTATGCCTTCAGTTGATGGGAAAATGAGGCCTTTGTGAGTTCATTTTATTATCAGTTTTATTTGTTTTAACATTTCACATATTCATATTCATTTGGGACATCAATTTTCAATTAGTTTGTACATATGTTGGTGTTGTTATTTATGTATAGATTTTTTTATATTACTGATTTTAGTCACAAGCAAAACAGTGCTTTATTATTGTTTATGCCTCTGTTTTTGAAATAGTAAATACAAGTCGTTTTAAGCTCGCTAATTTCATTTGTGTTTTATTTTTGTTGATGTTTATTTGATTGATGATAATTGTTCAACTGTTATTATACAATTTTTTTCATGTACTACTTTTTGTATGGATGCTCTTATTTTATGGAAGAAATGTTATTTCGCAAAGCGCAAGAATTGCCTTGTTATTTATTTATTTCTTTTCTTTATAGATGGGAGATCTATGGAAAAGTACAAAGTGGTGGTCAAAATAGAAATGGCAAAGAAATGCTTGTTTTAGAGGTACCAGTTATGATTTTTTCTATACTCATATAAAGGACGGAGTACAATGCACTTTATGGATAGATATCCAATCACATCACAACACGTGTTTGTGGGTTCAAATGAAGCCAAATGAAATTCGAACACCTGTTTGGTCTCATATTCAAACTCTTCTTTTCCGTAGTCAACCTTTTCATTCGAAGAAACTATTCATTATTCAACCTTGTTTATAATGCTCCTCTTTTTCTATACATTTTTCCTCTATTGAGTCTAGATATGAAAAATCAATTGTGATTTCATTTGACAAACTAATGGCCATTGGGCACAAACATTGCGCATATTGTATGGTTTTGAGAATCCAAAAGATCTTCTAAATACTTCTCATCAATTGTCTTTTTTTCAAGCTCAACTAGCAAAGTTGATGCCGGTCTACAACGTCTCTATCTCATATCTCAATTGGGGAACGGTAATAACATCAATTTTTGGAATGATATTTGGCCATTCGAAGGAATCCTAAAATCATTCCTTCCTATGATGTATGGCATAGCACGAAATGACAATCTGACGATGGCACAAGTTCTTAACGGTGTTATCAACTTCCAACATTTCCTTGCCTCGAGCGACAAAAGAATTAAGGGGGAAGTACAAGATATATATCTTGCAATAATTCTTATGAATACTTCCGCTCAACGAGACAAGCGATTCTAATATCATGGAAGAAAAGAAGTAAACTGAAATGAAACAGAATGCCTATTGATTGAAATTTCATCGTCTAATATCATTTTGATTTTATTTCCAACTGTTAGCTCAAATTCTCAATTTTTGAATACCTCTTTTAGTTGCTTGAAATTCTTTTTAGCCTGAAGAGTTCCATTTAATAAATTCAGGATCCGACAGAAGCTGTGAAGAATTGATTTAAAGGTGGATTTACAAGCTTGATAGGTAATTTATTGAAGAATGTAAGTTCAATGTTAATCCATACCTTGCTCAATTTTGGTTTTTTTTCTTGAAAATCCATTACAAAAATGAAGGCTGTACAAGCAATTCCATCCAACTTTATTTTATAATTTTATTATTTTGATATTATATCTTTTTTTTTGTTCTCTAACAGTTATGTATTAGAGCAAAATTTAATGAAAATAGCAATGAAATTGCAAGACAACATTGTACGAGATGTGGACTTATGCTACATATGGTTCTTTGTTAGTATTGTTTTTTTCATTTCTTTTCCTAAATACAACGCAAGATATAATTTAGTCAAAACTATTTGCTAACTATATATTTAGTCTTCATTTCATCATTTATAATTAATTATTTTTTTGTCTTTTAAAAAAAAATACGAAAAATAGAGTGATAGGAGAATAAAGGAGGGTAATCTATCAAGGAACATAAATAATAAAAAGGTTAACTTTTTAATATTTTCATCTTCCCTCTTCATACTTAAGATAATTCCATATATATTTCTGATCCATAGTTTTCAAATTAATTGAAATAATATTTAATTTCAGGAAAGAGTTTCAGTAGGTCCCGAAGTCTCTCATGTTTCTCAACATACTATTATGGATGAATCTCTAGAACCATTTTTTAATAGTTGAATTTGGGCATTAGTAAGTGTTAAAAGTGGTGAAAACTTGGGGATTCTTTTATCAGGTTTTTTTATTTAACCTATCACTTTCCAGTCGGTTTGTCACCTACTATGGAAAAGGACAATGAGAAGGGGTAGAAATCAATGGCAGGAGAAAGAGTGAGTTGAAGAAGATAGATGAAACGGAGCTTATTCTGAATGGATAGGACTCGCCCTTCTCACAAAATCAGGTATGCTACATATGCATGTGCTTTTTCAGATCAATTATTAATTTAATTTGTAGAACTAGATTACTCTTCTTCGTATTGATTTCTATGATACTTATGTACTATTGAAGTAAGTGTCGGTCTTGATTTCACAGGTGCAGACGCATCCGAATAGAGCTATTACATCTCGAGTTGTTATTTATTATACCATGCACAACATTCATTATTTATATCCTAGGGACGATAATGGTCTGTTCGGTCCGAACCAAGCTGAGTATGGTCAAATCGAACTAAAACTGAGCCGACTAATATTAGAACTGAATAAACCGAATTACACATAATATTAAGTAAAATAAACAAATTTTTGACTAAATAATGATTAACTTACATGTTTAAATAATTATAAATTAGCAACAATAAAGTTAATTTTGTCGATTGTATTCAATTTTTGTAAATCAAAATCGAAACAAATCAATAAAAGAATGCCCAGATACTAAAACTGAACCAAGTTGAATTTACCAAGTAAACCTTACCGAAATATCCGAATTGATTGTCTTAATTTGGTAACCGAATAAACCAAACCAAATGTACATAATTAGCTTATTTACATACACCATATAACAATATGATAAGCTATGTGATATTTTAAATTATTATAATATACGTAAAAGTAATTAGGTAGTTAATTGGTTATTGTAGTATAAAATATATAATTTATCACAAAAAGTGATGCTTAATTATAGTCATATTAAGTAATATATAATTATATCAGTTGTTATCACAAGAATAACTCACTTATTTTGATATGATAGAGATATGTTACAGTTCATACTTAATTAAGACATGGACCTAATCTAATTTATTATTATTGATATAAATGTAATTCTTTTAATGCGCAATACTTTTGCTTTTAAGCCACACAAATATATTCTTACATGATAGGTATATTGTTTACCGTCATTGCTGTATAACACCAGCAACATATTTGTTACCATGCAAATAACTATATTGAAAAGATGTGTCGAGACGAAATATACATTTTCAGCACTAAAAAATGGGAGCTGATACTGCATGACGTTACTGTAGTGACTCCGTAGTGACGGTATATAAAAACTGAAAACAGTATATACAAAACATATGAACTGAAAACAAATAGTATATAAAAACTTATTTCTATAAAATAATATATATTTAAAAAAAATGAAAACAGTATGTACAAACATATAAACTGAAAACAAACAGTATATAAAAATTCATTTGGTAAATAATATATATTTAAAAAATGAAAACAATATATAACATTTAAAATATCACTACAGTACCCTCGGCGTTGTATATATTTAAATAATTTCAATCCGTCGCTACAGTACCCTCGGCGCGATTTTCAATTTTCCCTAAAGAATAGCATTTAAATCATCAGACAAAAATATGTAGAACACAAGATGTATAGTTAGATCATGAGAGAACTTGCCACAATTATCATGTACATTTGTTTAAGTCTGGTTCTATTTGTATAAATATATACAAACTGGTTAGCTTTAGCTACATCATTATAGTTGATCTACCGATTGTTAAAGTATCTCTCTAACAAATGTAATTAATTAATTTTCCAAATTAGAATTAACAAAGTATTCTACTACATGTAAATAACTTCTGTTATTGCTGAAAACTGAAGTCATTTTTTTTTCGTATTGGGATACAAGTTTGTTATTGATCCATTGATATTTTTTTAAATTTGATTTCAAAAATATTGTTATTTTATTGAACATTTATGTGTTTTAGTTTTTCCTCAAAGGTGAGGAAAATTCAATTGAAAACATAATAATCTTTTTATGTAAGAAAATATGGCACGGTACAAATATGTGTGTTGACTAACATGTGTTAGTGTTATATATCTTGGTCTTTTTTATGTCATAATTTGAGGTACCGATGATATTACCAATTTATAGACCAATAAATGGATTCGGAATATCATTTATATAATATAATTTAATAATATTAAGCTACATATTTTGAGCTATTCAGTTCAATTTGTATTTTGTATATTATAATGTAGGAACAATTTGAGAGGTACAAACTTGTGAGACATTAATTGTTTGAGAGAGAAGAATCATAGATCATACATGTTTATGTTTAAGGAACTTGTGGATTATATTCTCTCAATCCCATATATAGGCTAATACATTCATAGAATAATATTCGTACTTTTTTCGCATAATGATACAATAAAATTTTATTTTATAATTAATATTATGTTGTTTATTATATCAATAAAAATGTTTAAAGTGCCATCATAAATATATTAATTGATATTAAGAGCGTAGAATTACAAGAAATAATAAATACATAATTTACTCTAATAATGTGTCTAGCACTTAATTCAAAAAAGAAAAAGAAATAGCTAGGGCAATGACATATGCATGCAAACTTTAGATATTGATAGATGATTTTGAGTATATATTCGGGTGTTGACATACTATTAAAAAGATGTAATGAAATAAGATAAAAATTATTTATACTACAAAATAATCTTTTTTGAAATGTAATAAGTGAAAATATGTAGTTGAGTTTTTTTGGAAATATTTGATTATACTATATTGTTGTTCAAAATAATGCATTCATAATTAAAAATATTGCTAAACACAAACATTGAATAATAGCTCTAGAAATGTATATTTACAATGATAAATTAACTACCTGAGCTAGTATATAAGAGATGATAAAAAAAAGTTAACCAGATGATCTTTTGAAATTAAAATTGATCTATTATGGACGGAAAACATGTACACTACAAAATGCATCAATAATATATGCAATATCATACAGGCCAAGCCATATCAACACTTAAAAAGACATGTTAATAATTGGAAAGTTATATAATAAAGTACATATAATACTCTAATGTTTAGTTTATTTTGAGACCAGTTTGCACAACATTTTAAAATACATGTTATGTAAATACAACCTTAGGATATTATCATTCTAATGGAAAATTAATTAATTTACAAACAATAATAAATTTATGATAAATTATTTATCACTTGAAAAATTAAAAATAGATTAATATAAATTCAGCTCTTATGTAATTGACTAAACGATTCGTTAATTTAGGGCTAGCACGTGCGACGCACGTGCCGAGGCTAGTATATATAAAAAAGAGTAAGAGGCCTTCCAGTATTCATTCTCTAAGCATGTTTAATATTTTTTCATACTATAAAATTATAAAATTGTTACTTTTTTATTTGTTTGACAATTATAGGTTGAAGGCATAAATGATATGGCACTGGATGATTCATCGAATGTCGTTCAAAAGCCACTAAGTATTTCGTATTAACTCCTGTTATTTTCTTGAGAAAAAATGTTCATGGAATCGTGTACACTCTATAATTACTGTAATTTTGACATACGTTTTCATGTACCTGGCATAAAAATGGTAAAACAATGTTTTATTTTGAATTTGTTTATGTAATACATGATCAGAATTAGAAGAAAGCAATGTAGATAATTGGATGTTCTTATATAGTAATCAAATTTTAATTTCTTTTATTCCTTTAAATAGTCACACATCATACTTCCATGTTCATGCCTAAATGAGTAAGAAAATTGAAATATGTATGTGAGTAACAAAATTAAAGTATCTAAATGAGTGACAAAATTAAAATATCTAAATGAGTAAAAAAGTTAAAATACCTGCAGTGTAGCGCGGGTATTATCCTAGTCATTGTTGATAGTCGGCTTATTGTTGAAAATCTCATGAAGGTTCTCATTTCTCTCTTTCTCTTTGTAAGACAAACAATTGGTCAAAATTAAAAATTACCACCTTAGTTGAAATTATGAACTTTTCCCATTTTATGCAATAATTATTTATTTATAAATATTTATTTAATTCATTATATGCAATACATATTTTGATTCAGTACAACATTCGACAAGTAGGTCTTGAGTGTCGCGAGCCACACCCACGTTGGGCATAAACATTTCTTTAATTATCCTACACATTGTTGCTACATAAAATAATTAGATACTAATTAATTAATTATGAAATAACAACTATTTATGGGAATTATTGCTTGAGCATTGGTCTCAGTTAGTGAAGTGTTTGCATTATAAATGGATACAAAATATTTAGCCCAAAATAGTTAAAGTTAAAGTTAGAAGTTAAAATAGAAATTATTATTTTAAAATCAGTCTTTATTTTTCTTTCTCAGCTATAATACAAAGGTCGAATCTCTCTATCACAACTACTCGACGAGCATCATTGTGTGCTCAATTTCCAATTCATCAGGTACATATTTTTTTCATGTTAAAAATTATTGTTTTACTGTTCTTTAATTTTCGTAGAATTTATTTAGTTGTTTTCACTATCTTATGGATTTGGTGAGAGAAGGTTCAAAACAATGGACTATTTTGTACATTTTAATAATTATTATTTGTCAACTTTTCACTTTTTTTATTTGATTGATAAACGAAAGAAGAGCTGCCCGAACTAAAAAAAAAGCAAAAGAGGTAATAATGGTCTCTTAAATATAATTAATTATTTTGTTATTGCTTACTATATTAATGAGATTATGAAATTTTATGATTGTAAAATTCATCCAAAAACTTAATTAAGGCCAAAATAATTAAATGAAATTAATAATAAGTAAAAAGATAGAAGTGAAAAATAAACAAATAAGAGAATGAGAGCTATAGCACAAGTCGAGAGATAGTCTGATCTCTGTTTTTGATAAATCTTGGATTTGACACTTCAACCCTAACTTTGACCCTTCAACCCAACCAAACCCTAATTTTCAACCCAACCAAACCCTAACCCTGAGTTTTCTAACCCACTGAACCCTAATCCTTCAACCTTCGAACTCCATTGAACACTAGCCCTGACTTTCCAATTCCACTGAACCTGATCGTTCCACTAACCTGAAGCTTATATTTTTCCTTCTGAAACTTTTATTTATAAATTTGTTTTCATGTTGGAAAGATTCCGATTTAAGTTCTTCTCACTCAACTATGTAAATAAGTTGTATGTAAAAGAGATTGTGATGAAAAAGATTAAGATGACCAAAATAAAAATATTTACTACCTTCGTTTAAAAATAATTTCCTTCTTTTACTTCTTAATAATTTTCTTTTTCTTTTTCCTTCTATTATGTTAATAAAAACATTTTCTTTTTTTCTTTATGAACATGTCTCGTAGTGATGATTAATTGATCAATAGATCTGCATTTTAGATTAGTGCTTTTGCAAGTATTCTAAAATACTTTGTTTATGTATTTTGGGTGCTTTTGCAAGTATTCTTGAATGCTTTGTTTGTGTGTTTGAAGAATTTCATTAAGTCTTAGGATTTGGTTGAAAATCTTTCTAAACTTGTTAAATTTATGTTCTTTCTGTATTGATGTGTTCAGTCGAAACTTTTGGAATGTTATTGTTCTTTGACCATTTAAACATCTCCTCTTTAGCTATGGGTGGAGTTAATGTGTGTGATAAAATGTGTTGAACTTAAGAACAATTGTATCTTTTGTATAGTTATCTTTTTTGTTAAATCGCTTTAATTATGTCTTTATTAATAAGGAAATGGATATGAATATGCATGTACAAATTCTACCTAACGGGTTTGAGCTCTGTTTTATAAATTGTATCACACCATGATTTCAATAGTTGTCATCAACAGTATCATCGTTCTCAATACTTATAAACTATACCATAATTCTAAACTATACCATGAATTAGCGGATGTTTACCTATCGTGTATTAATGAACTATATCATAAATTAGCTAATATTTACCTATAATGTGCTATCACCAAGCTTAATGAGAATAAACTACAAGTCAAAAGAATTCAAATTTTTTTTTCAGAAGTTGTAATACAATTTTTGAATGATAAAACAATGCATTTGTAACGTTTGTGACATAACAATTGTGCGAAAATCTCGCGCAAATTTGACAAATTTTAATCGAGAACTTTCTTTTGGCAAAACTAATATTTCATCATCATTCTTGAACATATAATTGGTCTAAATCAATATCATTTTATTATAGATATAAAAACACTACTCATTATACTTTATTCCAATATTGTTGTATTCTAAGTTGTGATCGTATTTACACTAAGTACAATGCCATAAAAAAACTCGCGCAATGCACAAAGTGTTTGGTACTTTTATTAATGTATCATAATATATTTCATATTGTACAAGTGATGGATCAAAAAGTTTGTTTCAATCCTTAATCTTAATGAGAGAGATGTATATTCATCACATGTTATGCACTACTAAGAATAATAATAATGCCGTTTTTACACATGAAATATTCTTTTGACTTGAATCATTGTATCATTCACGTAAGATATATTATTATTATTATTATTATTATTATTATTATTATTATTATTATTATTATTATTATTATTATTATTATTATTATTATTATTATTATTATTATAAATGTTCTAATATCTCGCACAAAGCGCGAGGCTTTTGCTAGTGGTTTTTAATATACAATAATTAGAGGTGACAAATGGGCGGGCTAGATCGGGTTTGGGTCGGGTCGTTCAGTTTATGGGTCATTCGGATTTCGTTTGGGTCTTGGGTCTTTTAGGTCTCATGTCGGGCGGGTTCGGGTTAAGGGTCAATCGGGTTACTGATCATTCGGGTCTAAGTTTAGGGTAATTCAGGTCTAAGTTTCGGATAATTCGGGTTTGTGCTCAATTTTGTTAAAGGTCATTTAGTTCTAAGTTTTGAATATTTGGGGTTCGTATTTCTGATTGTTATGGTATGCATTATGTTTCATTGAAGTGTTTGGTCAATAAAAATCATTATTAGGAGTCAATCAGGTCGAAAAACGCAAAAAACCACCTGTTAGCCATGAAAATAGACCGTTTTGAGCTGAGAATTTCTCGAGCTTGTCATTTCCTCCACATACCTCTGTTTGATAAAATTCCAAAGTCATTATCTTCTTCTTGTTCCCCACTTTCCAACCATATAAAGAGCTCAAAAGGTAATGAAGAATTGAGTGAGATAATTGAGTTTGAAGTAAGTATTCAATGAAATTGAATTCTGTATTTGCTGAAATAACTCAATTCGAGCTGAAACTTCTCAAGTCCATAACTCACTCCACAGACCTCATTTGCTCGCAAAACTAATTCCATTCTCTTCTTCTATCTTTTCTCTTTCCATGGATACCAGGAGCACTAAACATGATGAAGAAATGAGAGAGATATTTGAGTTCGAAGTTGTGGCAGTAACTATTCAAGAAATTTCAGCTTTAACGGTCAAATTTTGTTCAAATCGAATTGGTTCGAATTTCTCAAATAAGGTGGTGTTTTATTGATTTGGAGAGTTTATATGAGGCAGTGGGAAGATGATTGAAGGTTTTATTTGATCTAAAAATATGTTTAAGTGCGAGTTTTATTCATGAGTTTTGAGTTTTTAAGCTTTAACTCGAGTTTTCAAATCTGGTAAGAAATGGCGTAAATTCGATGGGTTAGAAAGCGAATTAAGAACTAAAACTCAGAAGAAATCATCGTGAGGAAGTTAAGAACAGTTCCTAGCTGATCGATCAAAATATAGTTGAGTGAGTTTCGAGTTTAAGCTCAAAACGTGAAACATGGCAGAGCTGTTTCGAAAATGGAGTTGAAGGTGATTTTTTGAACATAACTCAATGAATTCTTGACGGTTTTCAACCATTCAAGTTTCTACAGATTCGTAAGAGAATGACAAAGGTCTCTGAAATAATAAATGACATTGAAATGCAAGAGATTACTAGTTTGGCCTCCGAGTTGGAAGGAGCGGAAAAGGGTTTAAAAGCAGAGTTTAGTCTTAAATTGAACTGAACAAGCAAAATCGAGTTTGAGGTAAACTAAAGCATTGGCTCGATACAGAGGCAAACAAGGATGAAATTTCAGTTTGTTAGTATGTTTTTATTTAGAAAGACATGCTAGAGTGAGCCACATAAGATCTTGAGGAGAGTGGACCCCTCAAACAACCTCAAACCAGCTAAAAAATCGATCAGTCCAAACACATTCAGTCCTGAAACCAACTGGACCTGTTTGTGTTCCCTCTCAAAGCTGCTCAACACCAAACAAGAGCCATAAATGGACTGTCTAGTGATTCGCGCACCGGACATAATACCTTTCTCTCTCCCTTCAATTCGGATCTAGTTTCCGCCAAAACAGCAAAGTAAATAAGAAACAAAATTTTGCGCCAAAAATTAAACTAAACTTTCCCAAATCCAAAATGACTGATCAGTACAGTTCTAGATCGCATCTGAGGTGGTTAAATCCCTGAATTGCCCCTGAAATTTCCGCTCAAGTTCAAACGGGGAATGAACTCTCAAGTCAAATGAACTCTATAAAAGACCCCCCAAGGCTTCTTCTTCAAAACAACTCATTTTCACACTCTCCTTAACTTATACACCACTCTCCATTCTTCTTCTTCTACCTCTAGAACCACCATTAATGAGTCTCAGAGTTTTTTGAGCTCTAATTTTTGTTTTTGAGTGAAATCGAGCAATTTGGGGCTGATTTGGGTGAAATTCGAATCGGTTGATTCTAGCTTGAATCAAGGAGCAATTGGAGGTTTGAATCGACTCAAGGGAGCTACCGGCTCGTTCTCCAACTCTCAGTTTAGTCCAATTCTATTTTAATTTCTTGATTTGAATTTTAGATCGCAAGAACTCAATTTTGTAATAATTATGATGAAATCTTGTCAAATTCTTTTTCTTGTGAATATGTGTGAGTAGATCTAGATAGGGAGGGGAATTTATGAGTTGTATGCATGAAATCTTGATTTTAAAGTTTGTAATTTTGCTAAATTTTTGATGAATAGTCATGAACACAATTTTTGAACAAATTGGGGGAAAATTGCTTAGTTTAGTATTTTTCATCAATTGATCTATTAAATCTAGAGTTTATTGGCTTCTTAATCATTTGAAATACTTAGCTTAATATTTTGTGTGATTAATTTGGAGTTGTGAATGATTTAATTTAAGTTTGCTTAAAAATGATTGTTTTGTGATAAACTAGTTTTTGAATCAATTTTCTTGAGTAAAGCTTAGCTTAGATTGCTCAAATCCATCATCTAAATCTTTGAAATTATATCCTAAGTGATTAATGATTGTTACATCTCATGAATTTCCTATAAATCCCTATTATTAAACCGAAAATCAAACCCTAATCCAGTTTCTGTTTTGCTGCTCTTTCTTCTTTGTTTTTCAGTTATTTCACACTAATTTCGTGTCTAATTTAGATCTGAAAAATTAAATAAATATTTTTATAATTTAGTTCTCATTTAGTAGATAATTTTCAAATCAAATTTTGCCCGATTCCAATTTATAATCTGTGAGATATTATTTTTCTAAATTTGTAATTTTTCTGCTTTTTAATTTTTAAAAATATAATATGTGAGATATTAATTTATAATATGTGAGATATTAATTTATAATCTGTCCAGATTTACTACTTCTTTTCTTCTGAATTTTTAAAAATATAAAAATAAATAATAAAAATATAAAAATAGTCCTACTTGAAGTAATTCAAAGTGTAGAATCCGAGTCGGTATTTTAAAATAAAAGTTTGTAAGACATATCGGAAGATATTGTCACTTTTGTAAGTATTGGTCTGTCAGAACTAATTTCTGAATCCAAATCTGATTTTCATTATAACTTTTAAACCACAATTTAGAACTGTACCAAATTTTGAAAGATGATCTATAACCAGTTAATTGAATTTCTGTAAACGTTTTGGGATTTTTCAAGCTTGCGTGATTTTTCTATAATTTTCTGAATTTATTGCTGAACTGATTTTGAAACTGAAATAAGTTCAGTACTGATCTGCAAATATCTCGAAATTCTTGAATAAAATAATAATAATAGTAAAGAACCACGTCGTAGATAATAGTTTGCAACGGTATCTCGTGTGTTGCATTCGGAGTTTATTTGATGTAGTTACGAATTAAAACGCTAAAGTGTCGTGCTGAATTTTTGAAGCAAAAACTGAATTTGTTGAATTGAACTTGGAAATTTACCTAATAAACCTTGAACTAAAAGATATTACACTAGATATAAGTCATTGCGATTAGTTAATTCTTGAGGCCACAGCTCCTTGTGTTCGACCCCTAAACTCATTTACCGCTCATACTCGTGAATTGATTAATAGAAAAATATAAATTATTTTGTTAAATTGTGTGAAATATAAATGAAGGTTTTACACGATTTACAATATTATTTCTTATTTCTAGTATAGTTTTGGATGGCTATAAATTTTTTATTGAGAATACTAATTGTTCTATCTTAAAGGATAATCTTTTCTATGGAAATGTTCTATTAGAAAGAGGTCATTATGTGCTAGATCTTAAGAAAGAGAATTACAAGTCCATCTATAACATTAATACTAAATGATTTAAACCGAATGACTCAAATCTCGCTCAGGCCATATAAATGAGAAACACATTTCTAAACTCCATTCTCATGTACTTTTAGACTCACTTGATTTGGAATCATTTGAGACGTGCGAGTCTTGTCTACTTGGAATGATGACTAAGAAACCCTTATTGGATATGGTTCGATCGATGATGAGTCAAACAAATCTTTCAACGTCTTTTTGGGGTTATGGTCTTGAGACAGCTGCATTCATACTGAAAAAGATTCCATCAAAGACGGAGAATGGCCCCAAGTTATCTTTTCTTAAGATTTAGGGCTGTGAGACAGAAGATCAAACAAGCTCTCAGAGAGTTAGCGAGCTTGAAACACAACAGACTCAACGTAGATATAGTAGGATTCGTCATGAGCCCGAGAGATACGGATTTCTCGTATCTAATGTTGCTGATGTGACATTCATAGATAATGAAGCCACGTCCTACCAAGAGGCTATGAAGAGTCCTGACTCTCAGAAATGGTTAGAAGCCATGAGAGCAGAGATGCAATCCATGCAAGACAATCAAGTTTGAAATTTGATTGATCCATCCGAAGGCTTGAAGACCATCGGATCAAAGTGTCTTTAAGAAAAAGACCGACATGGATGGAACGGTACAAACCTACAAAGCAAGTCTTATGGCGAAAGGTTTCAAAAAAGTTCATGGTATTGACTATGACGAAACTTTCTCACATGCAGCTATGCTTAAATCCATCAGAATTCTATTAGTCATAGCAGCATTTATGACTATGAAATCCGTATCTCTCGAGCCCATGATGAATCCTACTATATCTATGTTGAGTCTGTTGTGTTTCAAGCTCGCTAACTCTCTGAGAGCTTGTTCGTTCCTCCTTCATAGGTTCTGCAACTATAGGTGGGTCTAGAATTTGTTCGAGTTGTACTTTGCTCCCACTGCTTCTCATAGAGACAAACTCTCTTTCCAAGAAGGCTCCATTGCGTGCAACAAACACTTTGTTCTCCGATGGGTGGTAAAAGTAATATCCCTTAGTTTCCTTAGGATATCTCACGAATAGGCACTTGTCAGATTTGGGTCCAAGTTTATCGAGAAACAGACGTTTGACATAAGTCTCACATCCCCAAAACTTAAGAAAAGACAATTTGGGGCATTTCCCCGTCCACATCTCATATGGCATCTATTGAACCGCTTTGGATGGAATCCTGTTCAGTATGAATGTTGCAGTCTCAAGAGCGTAACCCCAGAAAGACATTGAAAGGCTCGTTTGACTTATCATCGGTCGAACCATATCCAATAAGGTTCGATTCCTCCTTTCGGACACTCCATTCCACTGAGGAGTTCCTGGAGGAGCCAGTTGTGAAACTATTCCACATTCTCTGAGATGATCCTCAAATTCCTGACTCAGATCGATTGCGAATTAGTTTCAACAAGGTTGGCCATTGGAAGAGAAACTGCAAACTCTATCAGGACGAAATCAAGAGGGGTAGTGTGACTACCGCTTCAGGTATTTTTGTTATTGAAGCTAATTCGCTTACTCCTAAATCTTGGGTATTGGATACCGGATGTGGTACTCACATTTCTAATGATGTGCATGGACTACAAATGATGAGAAGATTAGCTAAGGGCGAAGTCGACCTTCGTGTGGGAAATGGAGCAAGAGTGGGAATCATTTGAGACGTGCGAGTCTTGTTTACTTGGCAAGATAACTAAGCAAGCCTTTACAAATATTGGTGAAAGGGTCAATGACTTATTAGAACTCATACATTCTGATGTGTGTGTAGACCCATGAGTATGCCAGCTAGAGGTGGGTATCGGTACTTCATAACTTTCACAGACGACTTCAGTAGAAGCACAAGTCATTGACCTAATGAAGCACTTTGATCTGATAGAGGGGGCGAATATCTGAGTCCAGAATTTTAGGATCATCTCAGAGCATGTGGAATAGTTTCACAACTGACTCCTCCATGAACTGCTCAGTGGAATGGAGTGTCCGAAAGGAGCAATCGAACCATATTGGATATGGTTCGATCGATGATGAGTCAAACGTGCCTTTCAATGTCTTTCTTGCGTTACGCTCTTGAGACTGCCGCATTCATACTGAACAGGATTCCATCCAAAGCGGTTCAAAAGTTTTGGTTTTACCAAAAGTGCGGGTGAGTCTTGTGTTTACATGAAGTTTAGTGGGAGCACGGTAGTATTCCTGGTGCTTGACGTAGATGACATATTACTCATGGGAAATGACGTCCCAACATTATTGAACGTCAATAAATTGTTGGGAGATAGTTTCTCGATGAAAGACCTAGGAGAAGCCTCCTACGTGCATGAGAGTGAGTCGAATTCTTTTTTCGTTCTTGGTTTGGTTCGGCCAGGAATCAGGATCTATAAAGATAGATCTAGAAGGCTTATAGGTCTGAGTCAAAGTACATACATAGACAAGGTAATGAAATGGTTTAGAATGCAAGAATCCAAGAAATGATTTTTGCCCTTGTCACATGGTGTGTCTCTCAGTAAGACATAGTGTCCTACAAATGAGCAGGAATGAAGACGCATGACTAAGATCCCATATGCTTCGGCTATAGGATCTATCATGTATGTCATGATATGTACTAGACTGGATGTGTCCTACTCATTGAGTGCAACAAGCAGGTTCCAGTCTAATCCAGGTGAAAGTCACTGGATAGCTGTTAAAAGAATCCTTAAGTAATTACGAAGGACTAAGGACCTGTTCCTAGTCTATGGAGGTCAGGAAGACGAGCTCGTTGTAAAGGGTTACACCAACGCAAGCTTCCAGACAGACTCATATGACTTCAGACCGCAATCAGGTTATTTATTTTGCCTAAATGGAGGCGCAGTGACATGGAAGAGTTCCAAGCAATGTACTGTGGCAGATTCTTCAACGGAAGCAGAGGATATAGCCGCTGCAGAAGCGACTAAAGAAGCTGTTTGGATAAAGAACTTTTTGGAGGAGCTAAGAGTAGTTCCGAGTATCTCCGAACCAGTGGATCTATATTGTGACAACAATGGAGCCATCGCACAAGCAAAGAAACCGAGATATCACCAAAAGTCCAAGCACATACTGCGACGCTTCCATCTAATCAGAAAGATCATACAAAGGGGTGATGTTAAAATGTGTAGAGTGCCATCGGACGACAATGTCGCCGATCCATTAACTAAACCACTCCCGCAAGCAAAGCATGAAGATCATGTTAGGTTTATGGGCATAAGATGCTTAGAATTGGCCTAGTGCAAGTGGAAGACTGTAGGATTAGTGCCCTAGGCCAAATATATTTGTGCTAGTAAATGAATTATGTATTAAGACATTATTATTTATTCAATAAAGGTTCTTTCTTATATATATGTGTGTATGGGTTGTGAATTTATATTTCTTATATCAACCAAGAATGACACTTCGGGTTCACGTCATCGGAATACGTGATTCTGATAGTAGAACTGTGAACCAACGAATGACATTCCAAACTGTCCCTAGTGATATGTAGGAGGTTTATAGAGATAGACATACTTCAGGTAAAAAGCTACATATCCACACTAGTATATTCGTAGGCTGGATGAACCTGTTCTGCTGATCATGGACATAGAGATGTCAAGTATGGAATATAGGTACGTGTTAGAGAACACGTACTGGACTGACCACACTCTGAGAATATGCATGGTATATGTAATTAGTGATTCTCATATGAATAGTGTGCTTGTTCCTACGACCTAAGGTCACCATGGATTCCTGTATGAGGAGCTGCATACTTTAATATGATCTTACGTCATCCGTAACGGGATGATCATTAGAGTCATCGTTAGGTATGCACTGAATCATGACAAGGAATGTGAGTGACCAAGATGGGATTTGTTCCTCTCGTTATGAGGGAGACATCTCTGGGCCCCCTGATGAACTAGGACTGAAGGAAATGCATGGCCATGCTCAAAATGGATTAACATGTGTTGTTAATATAATTTTGTATTTACTCAGTCTGATTCTCAATCAGGAAAGAGACTTTGATCAAACTCAAGGATGACATATTACCGTGCCTTGTGATCAAGACGTATATCATAGAACAAAATGAATAAGCAAATTTCTATTCAGATAGGTTTACGATCGCTGATCATTTCATTTAACATGGGTAGTCATGACATCAGTCGAGAGGTTACTCATGAATTACGATCTTTAGAAGATCGTTGCCAGCGCTAAATGGAACCTACACGGTCACACAATGAACTCCATTCGTACGGGATGAATATGCCTCAAAATAGTTATACATATGATGTATAAATTCGTGAACGAAATAATCAATTATTGGATAATTGATTGAACAAAACAGTTCCATTCTGTTGGCAACGTAAAAGTTCCGTTCCCAACGGAATGTATATATATGGAAACTGTAATAACCTTAACTGCCAAGTATTTCGTTATGGAAATACCTATTCCGTTGGCAACGGAATAGGCGCAGATTAGGATTTTAGTTATGGTAACTGAGCAATCGCTCGCCTCTCTCTCTAGTATAAATAGAAGGACAGGGTCTCTCTATTTGACACACAACTCTTGTAGCCTGAGAGGCCGTCTTTACACAGAAAAGAGAGAGAGAGTTTTGAGAGATATTCGGAAAGTGTTTTCGGACTTATCTAACCAAGTCCGTTTATTCCGTTCGAGTCAAGTTCGCGTGGATACGAGTAGAGGTTCTCTACCTTGAGAACTTGCGAGTGATCTATCTTCATCCCTAGGAGAAGAAGCTATCTCTCGAGCCAAACTTCAAGAAGAGTTTCGCGAGCCGAGCTTCAAGAAGGAGTTCTTCGAGCCGAGAAATAGGAAGGAGCTTGGCGAGCCGAGCCTCGGGAAGAAGACGGTTACGAGTCGAAATGGTTCAGACCTACATCCGTTCATCATCTCGCGGATCAAGAAGTTCCGAGGTATATATTTTAATGGCTAATCTCGTACTTTTATTCTTTTAACGTAGATCCTAGGGCGGGTTAAATCCATAGGTTCCGCTGCACATGTAACGTACATGGCTATGGATTTCCCAACAGTGGCATCAGAGCGTTCGTTAAGGAAATAATCGTCGATTAAATATTTAAAATTTAGTAAATTCTAGTATAATAAATTTTAGGGTTTTGAAAATATTATTTCAAAACATCACGAAAATAGTTTCTAGGAATATAATATTGGATATTATGATTCTCTGGAGTTTCGAAAAAAATTGTTTTTCGAAATCCGTTTTGGAAACGGAACTAAAACAAAAGAAGATACGAATTTCCAGCACGTCTCCGTTGAGAACGGAGTTCTTCCGTTGAGAACGGAATAGTTCCATTCAGAACGGAACAGTTCAGTTCCAACGGAATAATGCTGATTTTGCGAGAAACCCCAATTTTTGCTATACATGGAATTTAAATATACAAATATGGTATGAGCTTTAGATCTGTGATTGTTTTGTGATGTAATATTGTGTGTGAATGCCGGTAATATTATTTAATATCTATGGCAACCAGTGAGTTGTCCAAAGTTGTAATTATGGCAACCTGTGAGTTGTCCAAATTTGTAAATTACCTTTTCTAGCCATAGGATAGTTGTTATTTCAAGACTTCAAGGCAAGAGATCTTGGCGCAATCTTCGGAAGATAGCATTGGATCTTGGCACAAACAACGAAGGGTTCGTTGAAGATTACTCATGCAATCTAGAGATAGATCTAGAATTAGGAACCTCCTGATCTCTCGTGACGATAAGGCTCATACCATATTTAACTTAGTTTCTGTGATGTTTATATTTATAAATCTAAAACAAAATCCTTTAGAATGTTAAGTAAAGAAGTGCCCCCCCCCCCTGTCACTGAAGCCCTCGGTACTTAGAAAGTCTTCCATGAGGGTCGTGCCAAAGCTGAGCATATGGAGGATTGTCTTTGTAAAGGAGGGTACGCAGGAAATGGCTTCCAGCATGGGTAATGCCAAAGCTAAGTGTGTTGGACTCTATTTCGCTGATAATCATACATGGTTAAACTTAACTGAGCAAGCAAGTCGGACTTGGGCTTAGGGCACAAGATGGAATAATACACCGGGCATATGATGCTCATTCCATAAAAGGAAAGAGTTGTATATGATACAATTGGAAGTGTTCCTACCTAAATAGTTGTGTATTGAGGGTTGCGCCAAAGCGCACTTAATACTCAATGAAATACGGATCTTGACTCACTATGAAACCTCATTCATTTGAAGATTCCGAAATCAATACTACTGAAGGTGGTTGATTTGAAGAAAAATAGTGGGAGTATATTATAAGAAATACCAAAACAAAACAACCCCAATGAATAAATAATAATGGCACTTTACATTTTAACCTGTAGAATAATGGCAAATAATAATTTAATTGGGTTGAATTTGCGATCTATCCTTGAGAAGGATGAGCTCAATGGGTCTAACTTCCTTGACTGGTTTAGAAACCTGAGAATTGTTCTCATAGAAGAGGCTTACCTAGAGGAACCAGAATAGGGAGCCCCAAGGGCTGCCCGAGATGCATATGCTAAATACGTCAAGGACGACACGGAGATAGCTTGTCTCATGCTAGGGACCATGACCTTTGAGCTTCAGAAGAAACTGGAGGACATGGGTGCTTACGATATGATCGTAACTCTCAACGAAATGTTCCAAGAGAAGGCTAGAGTTGAGCGCTACAAAGCGACCGTCTCTCTGACTGACACAAAGATGGCTGAAGGTTCATCTGTGAGTGCTCATGTACTCAAGATGAAGAGCTATCTTGATCAAATTGGAGAGGCTTGGTTCAACTATGCCCAGAGAATTGGTTGTTGACATAATTCTCGGGTCGTTACCTCCTAGTTTTAAGCAATTCATCATGAACTATAATATGCATCAGATGGAGAAATCCAGCACCGAGTTGCATGGGATGCTTAAGAACGCACAGGAGGACATGAAGACAAATGTTGTCAAAGACGTCCTAATGGTTCATAAGAAGAAGGGTAAGAAGACCGAGAACAAGATTGAGGGTAAAGGCAAGGTGTTGCCTAAACCTAAGATCAAGAAAGACAAGGAGGGAGTTTGCTTACATTGCAACAAGGTTGGCCATTGGAAGAGAAACTGCAAACTCTATCAGGACGAAATCAAGAAGGGTATTGTGACTACTGCTTCAGGTATTTTTGTTATTGAAACTAATTCACTTACTCCTAAATCCTGGGTATTAGATACCAGATGTCATACTCACATTTGTAATGTTGTGCAGGGACTACAAAGGAGTAGAAGATTAGCTAAGGGGGAAGTCGACCTGCGTGTGAGAAATGGAGCAAGAGTTGCTGCATTAGCCATATGAACTTATTTACTGACTTTGCCAAGTGGACTTGTATTATTACTTAATAATTGTTATTTTGTACCTGCTATGAGCGGAAATATTATTTTTATTTCTAGTCTAGCTTTGGATGGTTATAAATTTGTTATTGAGAATAATAATTGTTCTATCTTAAAGGATAATCTCTTCTATGGAAATGTTCTATTAGTAAGAGGTCTTTACGTGCTAGATCTTAAAAAAGAGAGTTATAAGTTCATATATAACATTAACACTAAACGATTTAAACCGAATGACTCAAATATAACATACCTCTGGCACTGTCGCTTAGGCCATATAAATGAGAAACGCATTTCTAAACTCCACTCTCATGGACTTTTAGACTCATTTGATTTGGAATCATTTGAGACGTGCGAGTCTTGTTTACTTGACAAGATGACTAAGAAACCCTTCACAAAAGTTGGAGAAAGGGTCAATGACTTATTAGAACTCATACATACTGATGTATGTGGACCAATAATAGAACTGTGAACCAACGAATGATATTCTAAACTGTCCCTAGTGATATGTAGGATGTTTATAGAGATAGACATACTTCAGGTAAGAAGCTACATATCCACACTAGTATATTCGCAGGCTGGATGATCATGTTCTGCTGATCATAGTTAGGTATGCACTGAATCATAACGAGGATTGTGAGTGACCAAGATGGGATTTGTTCCTCTCGTCATGAGGAAGATATCTCTGGGCCCCCTGATGAACTAGGAATGAAGGAAATGCATGGCCATGCTCAAAATGGATTAACATGTGTTGTTAATATCATTTTATATTTACTCAGTCTAATTCTCGATCAGGAAAGAAACTTTGATCAAACTCAAGGATGACATATTACCGTGCCTTGTGATCAAGACGTATATCGTAGAACAAAAGGAATAAGCAAATGTCTATTCAGATAGGTTTATGATCGCTGATCATTTCAAATATGCCTCAAAACAATTATACATATGATGTATAAATTGGTGAACGAAATAATCAATTATTGGATAATTGATTGAACAAAACAGTTCCATTCCGTTGGCAACGGAATAGTTCCGTTCCCAACAGAATATATATGAAAACCATAATAACCTTAGCTGCCAAGTATTTCGTTATGGAAATACATATTCCGTTGGCTACAGAATAGTTCCGTTGGCAACGGAATAGACGCAGATTATGGTTTTAGTTATGGTAACTAAATACATATACCTCTGAAAATGATATTTTAAAACTCTAAAACTCACTATCTTTCCATATGGATTTTTTTTAAACGGTTTTCACATCTATATCTATTACTATATAGGACACCATAACTAAACTTGGTGGCCAAGTTTATGTATATGTGAAAATATATACTCTCATCTATTAATAATATTCATGCATTTCCTTTCGATTTCTTGACCGCCAAGTCAAGGCATAAGTCAACACATGCATTTTGTGGGATAGCTTAACACACTAACTGAAGTAAATATAAAATTATAAAATATATTTATATATATGATCAAATATTATATATTTATTAAAATATAATATAATAGATAATATTTATAATAACAATAATTTATATTTCATCAAATATAAATATTGGCTTAGTTATGAAGATAGTTAAATACATACAGCTCTTAAAATGATATTTTAGAACTCTAAAACTCACTATCTTTTCATATAGATTATTTTTGACTTGCCTCTTATTAAACGGTTTTCACATCTATATCTATTACTATATAACTAATGATCAATGATACTAAACTGGCAAATATGTCATGGAACATAATTTCCTCTATTATATCTCTATTTTCTGTCAGGCTTTATTTTTTATTTTTATTATTATTATTTTTTAATTCTCACCAATTTCCATGAGAAACAATAAAAATGTAATGTCATTGAAAAAACAACACAATAATAGAGCATGTCTGTCGCGCCGTCGACCCCATATGTCCGATCGGTCAATTTTTGGCGTCAGGGACCCAACATGGTGAACTATGGCTCGGGGTAAGATTCTATTAACGTAATATAAGATTCTGTTAGCATAATATAAGATTCTATTAGCATAATATAAGATCTAGTTGCAAAATATAGCAAACTCCATTTGTACAGCAGTCAACATATTAAATGGTATACAAAAACCTTTTTTACAATTGAAAACTTATGTTTAACTATTAACTAACTATTTCAAACACTTATCACTTGGCAAAATAATGTTTGTCAAATTAAATCTTTTTTTGAAGCTTTAGGAGACGATTGCCTCACTGAGATTCTATTAAATAATAAAAAGTTTGTACAAGGAAGTGATGAAAAATAAGTACAATCATCAAAGAACCGGAAAGGAAAACAAAAGGGAAAATAGCTAGCTTCTAACATCAGACGGAGAAAATTGTAGAAAAAATGACGTTCGACAGGAGGCATACCATACCAAAGGATATCGAAATAGGTGAGAGGAACCGAGGTGAGACTGGGAGTTGAGTCTGATGGAAGCCCGACTGAAGTTGATTCAATGATTCTCAAAGAAGAGACTGTCATTGTTGTTTGATGAGTGATTAAATTTTTATGGAGAGCTTTTAGAGATTTGAATGCTTTTTATAATAAAAATTTGTCGAGGACTTTATGCTCTATCTTCATGCTTTTCATGTTTTTTATACTTGATTGTTTGATGATGTGATAGCACTAAATTGTACAGGTAAATTATAAGTAAATATTGGGTAGAAAAATAGTTGTACCTTTTATTATAGTGCGAGGTGTCTAGAGAAGGCTTAACAAAATAGATGATGCTGCAACCAAGGTATATAATATAACCATAAGAGGTGAGGTGGCTAAATACAAAAGGTGTTAACTAATCTTCTACCCAATTAGTTCTAATTACTTGTACAATTTAATATAAATGCTATTATATCATCAAATATTTAATAAGAATGAAAGGATATTCATATGTGT
This sequence comes from Juncus inflexus, assembly GCA_024447665.1. Taxonomy (NCBI): domain Eukaryota; kingdom Viridiplantae; phylum Streptophyta; class Magnoliopsida; order Poales; family Juncaceae; genus Juncus; species Juncus inflexus. Next base: position 6,733,857 of record JAJHPC010000007.1, on the reverse strand, counting down.
ACTAAAAAAATACAAGTATCAGAACAATGATCAGATCTGTTATTAAATATTGGAAGACTGACCAATTCTCCAGATCTGTTATTAAATATTGGAAGACTGACCAAGTCTGGAGCATATTTTCAAAATTTTATTTATTTAATGATAATTGATCCACTTGATGCATTAAATCAAACTCAGTTCAGAGAATATAATTATTCAAGATGGAACTGGAACATGTGGACAAAGTTGGACCGACAGCCGGATGCCATGATATTTGTAATTTTAGTGAATAAAGACATTTTCTTAATAAATATTGAGGTTGTTTGGACGGCGTTTAATTTTCTTATCTCATTTATATTTGTTTTTGTTTTTATTTTTATTTTATTTTTCTTTTTATTTCGCTTTTGCTGGAATGCTGCAATATTTTCTGAAGCCTGAAACAATTCCTGTAAATTATTATCAACTGAGTGTCCAATATTCCTTTTGAATTAATATAATCTAGATTAAAGTATAGACAACAAACTATAAACACCCTAATTTTTTGTAAACAATGAGATTACATATGCCACAGAGAAAATAAACTAAGGAGTTCTAGAGGATTAAAGACTTGAATGTTTGATTAGAGATTAAAGACTCAAAAGGAAATGATCCCTGCATTTATTTTAAAAAAATAGAAATATGAGAGCGATAAGCTATAACCAAAAATAGGAAAAACATGTCATGTCAAGACTATTAACGAATGGAAGAAACACAAGCCATAATTACTAATTAGACTCCAAAAAAAGTAGTTGGAATATCCTGAGGACCGTGTGTAAACGTGACACGAACGCCTTATTAAGGAAATGATCACTTCTCTTCTCTCTCTAACTGTTTCCATAAAAAAGATAATTTTATTTTCTGTTTATCACAAGGGAGCGGAGTTTGCAAAAAAATACACGCCTCTTTCTTCTAATTTGGAAAGTTCATCTCTCTCCTCCCTCTCCAAGTCTTCAATGTCGATTCCTGACTCAATCTTCAATTTTGCTAGAAATTGAATGGGCAGATTCCTTCGAGAGATCCACTCGCCACCTCCTCCTCGAGAGATCGACGGGCTTCTCTGACCTCTCAGCTCTGCCTCGAGACTCGTGAGTTCATTCCGCTTCTATAGCTAGTCTGCTCCGTCTCTATAGATCTCGCTTCTATGACGGTCAGCTCCCCCTAACTCAATCTCGGAGTTCTTCTCAGCTTCACCACTGGTAATTTTAATATTCAATCACTAATCCAATGATTTACTCTCAAATTTAATTTACTTGCTAATTCAACTATATATTTTCTGAGATTTTTATTTAATCCCTAATCAAACTGAAGTAATTTTGCAAATACGTGATTTTGATTTTAAGAACAGAACTAATTTGGGGATGAACCACCAAATATCAATATACAATGAGTAGAGAAGTCTAATTACTGAAATTAGAATTTACATTGTAGTAAATAGACTTGTGAATTCCTATTTTTTTTAAATTTGCAAATTGAACTCATAATTCATGCCATTTTCATTTTTTCTGTTTTCGACCTGAATTTGCATGCCTTTTCACGAAATGAATATGCTTAAAAAGTGGGGACATTATGACGTAGAATATATCGAAAGTTTTATTCTTTGATATCGATATATCCAATCAATAACAATTATCTAATTCGGGTCTTATTTCAGCACATCCTCAACCAATCAGTCTCCCAATCTTGTCGGCCTTCTTTATCCTTCATTCTCACTTGTTCCTTCCAAAAGTCTGAACTGTTTGTAGCAGAATGAGAATCTATCCCTTTATGCATCCATAGGTGTCGTGCAAGTTCGCAATGAAGGAAGAGGTGAGTGGCCGCCTAAATCTCGTGTTGCCTACACATTACGCATTTTCTTTAATTAGGCCACCCTCTTTTTTCTAGGTTGTCTTGTGTCATGAGTCGATCTAGTATCAATTGCCATCCGAAGAACCGAACTTTCTCCGGACATTTGATTTTCCTCAACCTAGGGTTTTCCTTTGAGACAATGTGGGTGGAATTCAACATTTTGTATGCCGATCGGGTTGTAAATTTCCCCCATATTTTCCATCGCCACATCGGCATGTCTCGTTGAGCGGAAGTACTCATAAGAATTATTGCAAGATATATATCTTGTGCTTCCCCCTTAATTCTTTTGTCGCTCGAGGCAAGGAAATGGTGGAAGTTGATAACACCGTTAAGAACTTGTGCCATCGTCAGATTGTCATTTCGTGCTATGCCATACATCATAGGAAGGAATGATTTTAGGATTCCTTCGAATGGCCAAATATCATTCCAAAAATTGATGTTATTACCGTTTCCCAATTGATATGAGATAGAGACGTTGTAGACCAGCATCAACTTTGCTAGTTGAGCTTGAAAAAAAGACAATTGATGAGAAGTATTTAGAAGATCATTTGGATCCTGAAAACCATACAATATGCGAAATGCTTGTGCCCAATGGCCATTAGTTTGTCAAATGAAATCACAATTGATTTTTCATATCTAGACTCAATAGAGGAAAAATGTATATAAAAAGAGGAGCATTATAACAAGGTTGAATAATGAATAGTTTCTTCGAATGAAAAGGTTGACCACGGAAAAGAAGAGTTTGAATATGGGACCCAACAGGTGTTCGAATTTCATTTGGCTTCATTTGAACCCACAAACACGTGTTGTGATGTGATTGGATATCTATCCATAAAGTGCATTGTACTCCCTCTTTTACATGAGTATAGAAATAATATATTGTATCATTTTTCCTTTAGTTATTTTTTATTTCATTACTTGTGATGGAATTCAGAATCAAGCCCGTTGTGGGGTTGAGTAGGTGTTGATACAATTTATGCATTTTATTATCTTTATTAATTACTAATTGTTGTGATTATATTATATTAATTGAGATCTATTTCAATTTTAAGTTTGATATAATGAATTCAAATATTTGAATTATCATATTAGGTTGTTATGTTTGTTATCTGTATAATTTCTTATTATCTTGTTGAATACAAATTTAGAGTGGGGGAACATACATTTTTTCAATAATATTAAGTAATTTTGCTTTGATTTTTCATATATTCTATAGAAAATTATAGTTTTCTTTTCATTTTTCTGCATGTTTTCCTCTGAGAATTAAAATAGCCGAATCATAATGTAGATATCACCAAAGATTGAATCTCCCGAGATAATGTAATAGTGCATGTTTTTTTTATGTCATAAAAACTTTAAAGCAACATAATACATTAAATCGTCAATTTACACTACATTAAATAGGAAAAAAATCACAGCGTTAGCATAGATATTTTCCTAGATAGGGACTAAAATTAAAATTGTACGGACTAATTTATATGGGTGAGGGGGGAGGTCTCCCCCTAGACCCCTTGCATCCACCTGTGTGAATACAAATAAGGTATGACTACTTTCCGAACCGGATCCAGTCCACCTAGCGGGGTATAGGTATAGCCAGAAAACTGGTCATACACCGAGCATTCATCATGTCCACTTTGATTAATTATGATAAATATAACTAAGATAGTTGCTTTAAGTTTTAATTAATCAAAACACCTTGTTAGGTCAATACAAATCTAGTATGACCACTTTCCGAACCGGATTCAGTCCATTTACACCCTTACCGGGGCATAGCTAGAAAACTGGTCATATACCGACGCATTCATGTCCACTTTGATTAATTATGAGAAATATAATTATGATAGTTGCTTTAGGTTTTAATCAATCAAATCACCTTGTTAGGTCAATTCTTCTATACTATATTTTTCCATGCTATCCATCACGTTAGCAGCTGGAGAACTGGTCATATATATATTCTCATGCTTAACAAACTTTTTAATGCTATTGTTTAACTTTATAGTATCATTTATTTTTGGTGGTGAGGTGCTGCGATAATACTTTATGAGTAGTATTTATGATCAAATACATAGATAAGCTTCTTGACTGATCTGAGCCCCCAAAAGATAAACATAAACGAAACATTTCAAATTCCAACTTTACATAATAAACTGAAAAAGGGAAACAAAATAGCCACTCTAATCATTTACTTGAACAAACAATAACTCTCTATTTGAATTAAATCTACCTATATTTACTTTTACCTGCAAGTATGGGTTGGATTTGCAATTGTCGATTAAACGCCTGGTTAAAGAGAACTCTAGTTTGAATTGCAGAAATAATGGGCATCCATGCTAAGATTGCAATTGGTCCAAATATCAAAGAACCCATTCCATAATCATATGCATGTGCAATAGCTTGAATTGGCTCCCATACTCCATAGTATTCTATTCTTGGTCTCAAAACTTGCACAATCTAGCCAATGGAAAAAAAAATTGAAGTGAAAAGTAGTAATTATATCATAACTAAAGAACAATTTTATGTTGATGTGGCAAAAGAATTAAGAACATACCGAGAGTAAGCCCCAACCAGTAGGAATAAAAGCCAAACAACAAATGACAAAATCCATAATAGAGAGTTTGCATATAGTATAGAGAATAACTAGACAGGATATAACTATCAGAAATATAACAAGCTTAAATAGCCTGAATATTAATTGATGCTCCGAACTTAGCCGTCTTCTTGCCTCATACACTACCTACACAATCACATAAATTGTTAAAAAGCAATTATATATATAAAAATAAATTCTTACAAACAATTATGTATGTTAATACCTTGACCAATGCGATTATTGTGATGATCACAACCCAGGAGAGCAAATAAACCAAGAAATTCTTATTATCTCCCGATATATCTAGGTGATAAACCAACCCATATTGGTAAATAAAAAACCTAAGCGACAAAACCACTTCCAAAACCTTCGAAACGAGACCCGAATATCTCAAATGGGCATTTTCGTAATTCCACCAAGACTCCCAACTCTTATCAGGTTGCACCCCTACTCCCCCTTCATTCTTCATCCAACGGTTCCAATCTGTCCAATCCTCTACAATTTTATTCCATGCAAACCCTAATGGGTTAAACAAGAACGGTGTGAAAAGCCATGTAAGTGCCATGAACCATGTAGAATAAGTAACCATTACATACGCCACTCCATTCGCATACGACTTTCTAAACAAGTTGTATACGATTAAAAGAAAAGTGAGTTCAAATCCCTTGACGAAATGACTTCTTGAATAAAGCTGATAATTCTCGGTGAAACTCGCATGAAAAACCACGAATTTCCGCCCAGTGGGGCGGTATTTGGCACCTCCGTGTAAAATGGTGCGACCAAAATAGTGTGATTTGGTACCTAGCGAGAACGTGAAGAAGACTGAAGCCAATTGCAATTGCATGAGGATGAAATCACTAAGAGCGGCACGAAATCCTTTTTCAAGACATAGTTCCATTACCATGGGGAGGCCGGTTAGAAGCCCTAATTGAAGGAACGATTGAGAGGCGAGAGCTGTTTCGAGGGATTTCATGTTTTTGGTACGCGTTTGGGTCAAAAGGGCCTTTTCTAACCCGCTAAGCACAAGGTAGAGTTGCCCGTAGAGAAATATGTAGACTCCCACTATTGATATCTGCATTAATAACATATATAAGTATATATATGCAGATATTTACTAATGATACTGAAGTGTTTTCGTACTATATGTGCTAGTTCTAGACCCTATCAGCATGTTACTACAATCTTGTATTTTGGTATCTGGAGTAATCGACTATTATTAGAACTTGATTTAAGCAATTTGGCTGTTGGTTTAGGTAAAGTAGGTCCTTTGGCGTATTAGTATGATATTTTGTTAAATTAGGCTTAGTACTTTGGGCTAGAGAAAGTGTATTGTATGGTAATGGAGAACTTTTCGATGATATATATTAGTTATATACAAGAAGCTACCTCGCTCCGCTTCGAAGTCATAAAATGGATAAATTTTCGGAGTTGTAAAATGAATAAATTTCTTTTTAAAGGAGTGAAGGATAACATAAAAAAAAGGAGTACATGGTAAAGCTCACAAAATACAATTATATAATATTTGTTTATGAATGATTGCGTAATAAGATAATTTTTTAAAAACCTTGTATCTATTGTATTATGTTTTGATGGTTTTATTAAAATATTGGTGATATTTTATAATTTAACATGTATTATATGAAACTTTAATATGAAATATATTTTAAAATTTAATGGTGTACAAATGAAAATAATCAAATATATAATTTATTAAGGGATTATTAGTTAATGATGACAACTCAATACACTTATATTTAGAATGCAATAAAAATCATAAATAAGCTATGAATGCCGGCCCATTTCGGCCCACCTATTCCTTCTTTCTTTTCTGTTGTAATGAACGACACGGGTAATATTGAGACTCTTGGCTTGATATGCTTAAAAAATTTGGAAGGAAATTTTTTGCAGCATCCAAGTATCGAACTTTGATCTGACTACTACAGAAGAACCGTTCACACCACTGTGCTAGGAGAAGCTTTCTGACTAAATTTTCAAATTAACTTAACTACTATACAATAAAAGAGGACACGTGTTGAAACCGAAATGAAACCTGTGAGTTTTATGGATACTATGCCAATATGTACGTAGTAAACATACTAGCATCGTATTACAGTCTCATATATGGTATCAAGAATGCTTTACTATTATCATAAATTGGCTTAACTATTTTGAACTATTGGCTGGGTTAGAGCGTACCGCACCAGCATGTCATTCCTAGAGTGAGATCTAAAGAGAGAGAAAGAGAGATGTGTACAAGGCTATTGAAGTAAAATCCAACGGTGGTGAAATAGCAAGAAAGCATGCGAAAAAAGTCAAAACGGTGACCCAATCTGTAAATATCGCGACTTAGGGTTTGTTCGCTATTTCCATTTGTGACTTTCGCTTCGAATTTTGAAATTTGATTGAGACCCACATCGCGCCCCTTTCCCACTTGGATGTACTCATTGTACGTTATACTTCCACATCTTAAAGTTGAGTTGTACCCTGAAATCAAATCATGTTCTTAATCCATTTAGAGAAACTACTACTGATATATGATTTAAATTAACAAAGTTATAGATAGAGAATTGACTGGCCAAATATATTTATTGATCAAATACTCATTAGAAAAATATATTTTTCTTCTAAAATGAAGAGTCCAAGGGTAATATAGCAAACTTTGCAGTTTATTTAATTATAAAGGACTTTAGATCTACTTTTATGCATATTATGTGTAATATATCAATTCGTCAATTATTTTTAGGGCTCATGCAGCACATATATAGCCACCATATTTTTAGGAAAAAAATTTATCTGAGCTGAGTTTCAAGCTTGTATGAATTTGTCAAATATTTACATTAACGAAAATGTTAAACAATATGAAAATTAAGTGAAAACCAAAATAAAAAAGCTCTATTATGTGTGTGTGTGTATCTTTCTCAACAAACTGGTGTTCATGATCCAAGTCGTGTTGATTTCTATTTTAATTATTTTCGCCATTGTAACAATTGGTAGGTAATATATTTTGATTTTATTTTAAAATACAGTTTATTTTTATAATGATATCGAGTCAAGCGTATTATTATCTTGGAGGGTTGTTATGACTCTAAGAATCAGATTGTGACATAATGCAGAAAACATTAATTTTTCAGTATTATAACATTTGTCATGATGTGAGAAACTTTAAACTAAATTTATATATTACCAGCAAATACATCCTCGCTTAAGTTAATTGTTTTCGAAGCTTTGCTAATGCCACCTCTTGTCACATGAAAAAGCCTATCAAAAATATCTGGATGCCCGTAATGAAATCGCACCCTATAAGTAACCACCAATTTGTTCAATATTTTATTTGGAAATAAAAAAAATACTCATCTATTTTATTCATACCTAAGGGGACTAGCAAGGAATCTCTGCCCAATGGTGACAAAACTAGTCTCTTGATAAGACATGAATCCAGCTAATGATGAGACACTAAAAAAATAAAAGGTACCAAAATTTAAGGGCCTTTTTCTAATTTTAACTAATTGAAAGGCAAATTGATATCGACTAAGCTGGTAATTAGTAATTATTGCTTTGTACATTACCTTCCAGTAAATATGTGCTCTCTAAGACCAAGAATTGTTGGAGCGTATCCTCCTTGGTGTTTAACAAACTCTTGAAGTACATTTCTCATCTTATAAGCCTCTTCCAAATACATATCCTTTCAAAAAGATTACATGTTAAACTTAACTAAGAAATAACTTTGTAAATAAAGTATAGCTTAAATTGCATCGGGAAAGCAGTTTCATTTGTGCTACTTCAAGAGTCATAGAATTCATATTTTTGTTTTCTTCAAAAGGAAGTCTTCAATTTAATAGAACTTAATGGAAGAAAGATTTTGCATACTTGATTCATATCAATAGTTTGAAGAGCATCTCCACGAGTGAAAATAATCGCATGATTTTGGTTCTCCGGTTTTCCTTCTCCTATGATTGGTGTGCCCGGTAGCTTTATACGATATATTTCCTATTTTTATTACACAATTATCCAAATAGTAGTAATAGAAATATAGCGATAAATTCAAGGAAATAAAAAAGATGTATGACAAAGCACCATAAGGTAACAGTAGGTTCATTAATATTTTTCATTTTTTTTTAATAAAATAATGAATTAAGAACGAATTAATTGTTGTATATGTTGTTGTGTACCTGATCAAGGTTATTTTCTGCCTTGATTAAAATGGAGGAATAGACTTTATGAGGTGCTTCATCTATTATCACTTCTTTCTCTTCTATATATGCAACTCGCAATGCTGGATACCTTCAATAAAATAAAATAGAATTAGTAAAAAGCAAAATAAAAACTAGGGTTTAATCAAAAGATAAAATAAAATTGCCAGTTGGTACGGACTTATTTACTGAGGTGCTGCCAGCAAGATTAGAATGATTTTTTCTGTTCTGTGAAATATAATTTCCATTTTTTTCTATCTTATTTATTTATTTATTTATTTATTTTACCTGATCATGAGATCAATAATATCCTGAGCATGAGGATCGCCAGCAGCCTTTTGTTCCCCAAACTTCTGACAAGAAATTACATATGTGAATTTCATGTCAGCCAATGCATCCAGCTGGGCAGACAAGTCTTTCGGGTTGTTCAATTTACGATTTTGCCCTTGAGGTTGTTGCTCAATTGCAATCTGCTGGCCTTTGTATATATCTGGCTAGGAAACAAAGTAAACAATTTCACATAATTTTTATATGGGTTTCTTATAAAGAATAATTGAAAACTGTACCTAGATCAGGCTTTTCTAGAAATGCTTGCAGTTTCAATGCCTTCCTATAGTACATCATTCCTCGGACTGTAAATCATTCAGCATAGGGGAAAAAATTTGAGTGATACCATTAATAAGACAACTAGTTCGATGTTTGATAGGACCTATAGTTCTAAAAAGTGGGTTGAGTGATACTATTAATAGGAACTATAGTTTAATTTGAGTGATACTATTAAAAAATTTTGATTAACTAATTACCTGTACGACTTAGGGTTTGGCCACGAAAAGAAGCCCAGTATCTGATCTCTTCACTGCTTGGATCAGCGCCAAGCCTTTCTAGAAAGTTTTTCCATTCATCTATAATTCAAAAAGAGAAATTCGATATTATGATACTTTAGAGTATGACACTGCAGGACGCAAAACACAGAAAGCAATATTTTATCTATTGTTTTCCGTGTAATATATATTGTTTTTATGTATATTGTTTTGTGTTTTTATATATTGTTTCCCATTTTTATATATTGTTTCAGAAATATATAATTATGTATTGTTTTCAGGCATTTATATACTATATTTTTATTTTATATACTGTTTTCTATTCTATTTATTGTGTTCATACAAACTCTTTTTTCCAATTTATATTTATATAATGTTTTTTATTTGTATATACTGTTTTAAAAAAATAAGGATTTATATATTTTTTGGACATACAAAAAAAAATGGGCATCGGTCAGCATCAGATCCCATTAAAAAAAGAAAATTCATTATGACAAAATATGATAAAAACGAATTATTTAAATATAAACAAATATCCAGTTAGGAATTTCAAAAATTAACACAAATCAAACAAATTATTTTTTTTTTGTATATAGTCATGGTAAGAATAAGTATATGTTGTGAAAGAAATAGAAGAATCTTCTCGCACATAAAATAAAAGCAAACAACAAACTATTGAAGGCTTTGGAGGAAGAATTGCTAAACCAGATAGTCCTATTTCTTCCTTTCTGATTACTATGTATATTATTTATTCTATAACTAATTATAAACTATTATTAATACCATTGATGAGAACAGGCAGTTGTTCCTTAAAAAAAACGAATTAGTATATGTTGATATATACATCTCTTTATCACATTTTGCAGCTAACCTGGATATATTTTTTGCATATAACTCAATATGGATGCACCATCTTGATTCATATGAAGCTCCTCCTCTGAGAAATTCACTTCTTCCATAAAGTACGGAGTGATCACGCTACACAGGAAAATAATTAATTATGAAAATCTGGATTTATAACTAGGCTTTTCTAGTTATATTAGGTAAAACAAAGGATAATTACCTAAAAGAAAGCATATTGCGAACCCAAGGAGCAAAGGGCATATCCATAAAAAGAGATGTAGATAAAAAGGATATTCGTCTCCTAGCTTCTAAGTTGGACGGTACGTCCATCGCTTTTTCTTTAGTAGTAAGTAAAATATAAAGCCTTTTCACCTAAGAAGAAAATAAAAAGGAAGTTAATTAAAGTATAGGGGTGTAAACGGTAAGGATACGGTTCGGATACAAAAACAAATCCGGATACAAATACGAATACGGATATCCAAATCTAAATGGATTGCGCCTTCTTTCGAATATATATTAACTTTTAACAAAAAAAAAGTGACAAAATAATAATTAGTAAAATAATAACAATTTTTTTTTGATGGATATAGATAAATATCCTTATCCATATTTGAAACTCGAAACTAACAAAGCAGTTAAATATCTGAATCTATATACTTAAATACATCCATATCCTTACCCAATGTAGAGTGAAATTTCCGAAAACAGATAGTATCCGAATTACAAATTACCCGGATACGGATATTATTCTTAGCTGTTTGGATATTATACATATTAGGAAGTCAATTTCATTACCGTATCAGTATCAGAACGAATATATATATTTTTTACTCAAATACGAATATTTTGCGGATGCGAATACAGGTCGGTCGGATAATATCCGACCCATTTAACCCCTACGAAAGTAACTTTGTAAAATAATGAGACATGATTTATAATTATATATATTTTTGGGGTTTAAACTTTAATGTACCTGCTCTTTTAGAGAATCATTGTCCTCTAGAGGAAAGCATACGGAATTTGATGAAAATAACTCAGTTTGATGATCTCCAAACAGAGAAATATAACTATTCGCACACCCAGCCTTGAAAGAAGAATTCATCACATTAATTATTCTGTAAAAAAACAGTATATTTCAAAATTAATTTCAGTTATCAAATATCATAAAAAACAACATAGGAAATAAAGATAAGTGTCACCTTCGACCATCCAAAACCATATCTTTGACCACTATCTCAATAATATCTTGAATCAAAACTACCACTTTATACCTATTATTTTCTCTATTTTCAAACTGGAAAGAATAATGAGATTAAACAAGTTCTGAATGAAGATAATAAATAATAAAATGAATAGATGTTTAAAATTTTATTATTTGATGATTACCAATAGCTGAAGAAGTTCGGCTAGTTTGTCTCGTAAAACAGGCAACTGGTCAAACTTGAAGTCTTTTAATAGTGTTGAATTTTCAACACTTGTTACCACTTGGGTATATATTGCCTTTAAAACACTAAATAAAAAATCCAAATTAAATCATGATACTCTAAGAACAAATTTTTTTTAATTATTTGATGGAATAAATAGTAATATACCTTTTCTCAAGGTCGCTAATAATGAGATATTCAAAAATATATTTTAAGGAGTCATAACATTCTATGATGGCAGAAAACATGTAATTATCTTTAATAATTTTTCGGCATAAACCCTCATAATTTCCTTTAAACTCTGCTGCCATTTCAATAGCTGTAGAAAACTATACCATAAAAAGAATTGAAAAAAAAAATACTCAAATAATATCTGAATGAAATTGGATCTTGGCTTTAATTTTAAGTAAATTATGTACCTTGTGGGCAAGAAGAAACAGAGGCCACCTAATTGGACCACAATTCGATTCATTTGACACGGGCATTTTCATCAAATCCTTTTCTCTAAAAATAAACAAAATAAAATAAAACTAGAATGTAAAAAAGAATGATAATGACAATGATAATAATGAAAAATAAATTAAGCTTTGAAAAAGAAGTAAAAGCTTCAGATAAAAGTTCAAATTATTAAGTAATTAGAATTAGATTAAAAAAATCACCTGTTACTTATTATGTCCTCTGAACGAAAACTTTCAATTATATGATTCCAAACCAGCGCAAATTTTGCAATTTCATGCCTTTCAACTTTCGAATCCTAAACTTAAAAAACAAAATATAATTACAGAAAAACAATTTCAGCAACTCATATAGCATGACATATTTTTTCAAGTTTCACCTTGAAAAAATTATTTTCCAAAAAGGCCCTTATGCTTGGTTTATTTTCTTTGGGAGAAGTACGAGGCACAAGAGAGAAATTAAATACAGAAGGTAAAGTGTGAAACCTGCTTCTGACCATTCCCATAGTTCGTATCTAAATTTAAAAAAAAAAGTAAAAATTTAGGTCAAAATAAAAAAAAAAAAATTCTTAAACATCAGATAACGCAAAGAGGCCCCTGCATAATGCCTCTGCCGTTGGGTTATTTACATTTGCAAAATATTTCTTCAAATTTTAAGGATATTCAAAACCTAGTCTCTACCGTTAGTTAATGATTGACACCAGTAGTTAACTTTCTCCAATTATTTTAGTTAATTTTTTAATTATTTTTTAGTTAATGATTAATGTAATATCTTTTTAATTATTTTTGCAATTTAGGCAAAGTCAATGAGTTCCTTTGGCAAATATTCCAAATAAAAAAAAGAATATGCGGGAAGATATTCTCACTTCACCAAGATGGTTAATAATTCCATACATCCCACCGAAAACTGTGCAGAATATAGAGTACCATATTTGTGTGTCCATGAAATATACCTGTGTATATATTCAAACAAATACTAGTTTTACTTATATCAGATATTTGAGTAGATAAAATTATGAAGTATTGTTGGATTATCTTGGTTACACACAATGATTATTGGAGCCCATATTGCAAGGATTGCTCCAAGATTGCTCTTCACTAAAACAAAGCACACAAATATTAGTACTACAAAAAGTAAAAAAAATACGCAACATATAATATATTATATACTGCAGACAAGGAAAAAATTCAAAACTACCATGAGGAAATAGCTCATGCCAGTCATATTGATTCACAGTGACCCTCATAATTTGCTTTGTGGGTCCCACAAGAGGTTTAATCTGCTCATCAGAAAACAGAATGATGAAATGAATCTCTAGAAAAAAAAATTCAGAGCAAACACACTTCAATAATTATATTTCCATATATATATAGAGAAGAAAACTAACCTCGAAGTAGTAGCTGAATAAGAATTTGCTTGACAATAATATGATCCAAAACCCGGTATACCTGAGGGCAAATCAAGTGCTTACTTCGCATAATTAATTAAATCAAGCCATTTCATATTATTTCAAATTTAAGAAATTTTAATTACTTTAATATAGGCATTTGGCCTTCTTGCATCCCTCTCCCGATATATGACCTGGGCTGCATGGAATTTTTTATATCATTAAAAAAATGGTTTAGGTAATAATTACTTTATTGGAATTTTTTTTATCATGATTGAATAAAGACTCAATTAAGCACCAAATTCCATGAAAATAATCATAAAGGTAATACAATTATGACAACTTCAATAAAGAAAAGAAAAATAAAAAAGAGAGAGAGAATCACCTGACACCACCAAGATAAAAGTTTGCATACGCTCCAATTAGAGGTCTCGATATAACTCCCCACCGCCGGAACAAGATAAAGTGCCATGCTAATTGCACTGCTCATGAGGTACACCAGAACAAGTACCATGTACTGAGAGAGGCACAACTCTCCAATTATATTTCTGGTAGAACAAACAGGGTACTTTTGCGAAGTTGTATAAGATACTGGTAATGCAATTGCCCAAATGGAGGCATTTAATAATTTGATAATAAATCTTAGTTTTTGACTTTGACTCATGGTTCTCTTCGCTTTCCATGTGAATACCATGTCCATTACCACTGCAAAAAAATATACCATTAATCGCATAAATCGATAAAATATATTTTTTGAGTGCTATATATATAATGTATATTATGATTTTCTTTTCCTAGAAACCTTGGATGAGTCTAAGAACTGCATTTGTTATGAAAATGCTCAAAACATCTTCAAAGATTCGTGGGTTGAGTAATTCAAGAGGGGAGTCTAGCTCATGCCAAGCCATAATTACCATAACCTGAAAAATTAAAACAAAAATTAAAAAACAATCCAAAATAAAAGTATTACCATAAAATGATGGATAAAGTAGACTAAATGCCAAACACATAGAAAAAGAGAGAGAAAGAGGGTTGAACTGCAAATTCAGAAACCTGGAGGGCAAGTACGAAAAATGTCCACATCCTATCAAAGCTCCTAAAGATGTGCCAAAAGGATCGGATCTCTACAAAATTTGTTTTTCCCAGCCATTGTGGCTTAGCATTTTCAGTTGCTCTTCCCTGTATTGCATGAAAAAAAGATAAGTAGAAATAAAGAACAAACGTTAATAATAATGATGATGATGATGATTATGATAAGAAAAAGAATAATTATGAGAAATAATTAAGACCTGAGAATTAGCGCTTGGAATAGGGGAAGTCTGAGAAGTATTTGTACTAGGTCTACTTGAACTGATCTTAGTACAAAAGAAGTCGTTATTGATACGCAATGGCCACCCAAGTGTAAAGCAATCAACCGACCTTAAAACACACATTGATTAACTAAAATTTAAACAGAGAAAATAGAAATATTTTTTCAAACATAATCATTTATCATAATGTCTCACCAGAAAAACTCATTAAGGTCATCATAGTTCCTCCATATGGAATGATCAGATATGCCATTTTTGTTCTTTTGTGCTTCCTTCATTAACAAGATACATTAAAAAACCATTTATATATCATCAATTCGTACAATGAATTATATATATATATATATATATATATATATTAGTTAATATGACCTAACCTCGTATATGACATTATATATAGGGGTAACAACATTGTTAAGAAATGATTCATGTTCTCCACCATAAGCTGGCCTTACTTTCTCTCCAGTATTTAAACTCACTGCACCAGACAGTATCCCATACAGTTCATATGCCATCTGAAACAACAAGAAAGTACATGTCAAGGTTTTCCATGGGTGTGAATAAAAATAGAGAAGTTTCCAGGGGGATAGATGTAAAAAATCCACAAAATACATGGTGAAATATGTAACATAGACATTCTGGCATGAGTCTGAGATTTGAAGCTTCACCCCATATAAGGAAATAAAGCCCAATATATAATATTTTGTGTTGTTGCACCTCTTGCTTCACTGAAGGCAACCTGTACATAAAATTGTATGAAAATTATATATATATATATATAGGGTGTGGCTAAAAAACATACGTATGCATAACATACGTTTTTTAGCCACACCCAAAATACGTATTAAAAAAATAAAAATAAAAATTTCAACCGTACGGATGTAATATATATGGTATGAATATGTTGTGGATTAATTTTCACGGGAATCAGAATAATATATCATTTCCATCATGTATCATCAAAAATATGCAGCACTATTCAAAACATATATCGGAATAATAGTTTGATGATACATGATGGCAATGATATATTATTCCGATTCCTGTGAAAATTAATCCACAACATATTCATAACATATATATTACATCCATGCGGTTGAAATTTGAATTTTTACTTTTTATAACCACTTTACGGGTATTTTAAAAAAACGTATGTTCGAACATACATATGTTTTTTAGCATCTCCCATATATATATATATATATATATATATATATATATATATATATAAGTCGGAGTCGGTCGCTGACTCTTTATCGGAATCAGCCGAATCGTATCGGAGTGTCGGAATTTCTTAAAATATTATTTTCAAAATGAAAAGAATGTGAAGATATTAAAAAATTCTAAATAATAGAACTAAATATTGACCAAAAAGATGTACTAGTAGGACATTTATGTTACGTTGTTTATGCCAGAAATTTCAGCAGATGACTGTAATAGTTGTGAATAGTGCATATCATTTGCTCAGCTTTGCTTCAATTCAATATTGTCCAAGGGTATTTCAGTAAACAAAATCAAATTTTTGAAATAAAAATTGTACATTTTTTCGATTTTCTTTTGCACTTTTATGAGTGGCTGATTATATATATATGTGTGTGAATTTCATAGGATTTGAAATTATATATCTTCACCATCATTTGTCATCATAACATCAATATGATATAATATGATGGTAAAGATATAAAATTTGAAATATCATGAAACTTAAACAACATGCTAATATGATATAATTTACTACTGAAAAATCATATCAATGCAGTTGAAAATTAATTTACTGCTCCTGACTATGTGATATAATTAATGTTGGATATATACATACATACATATATATTATATATGTTTTAATTACCAAATGTTGCTCTTGCGAGACAAGAACTTGCACCAGCTGAAATAATTCTTGAAAACTTTCATCAATAATTCATTCACAGCTCTATCATCAAGCTGGTCAAATTATTAAAACATTATTATCAAAATAACTAATTAATTTTCTAACAAAAAGTTAGCGAAATTATATTATTATTATACCTTGGTCATAACAGAAGGGCTTGGATTCAGTCTTACTTGTATATTAGCCAACAATAGAATCAAATGCTCTCTTTGATTTGCTACACTTCCTTTCTGGAAACAAAATTATTAGTAAAAAACATATACATTGATTTGGTAAACAAAACTGCATAGCCATAAAAAAGTACCTGAAATCCAAACCAAGTTTGAAGCCATTCAAGTAAGTCAGTTGCATTTGTATTTTCTTCTTCACTATGCGCAGAAGGTAATCCTCTTACATTATATACAGCAGAAACTGCAGCTTTAATCTAATAATAAAAATATTTAATTAAGGGTTCGTTTGGAATCGATTTTATTTCCTTTTTTTCCTTTTTTTATTATTTTTTTTTTTTTTTTTGCTAAAGAAAAAATTGGAAACGAATATTAGGTGTTTCCAATTTTACTAGATCATATATTACTTCCATCTGTATTAATTTATATCATGGATCAAATAATTACTAAAAAAACCGTTATACATAAAGTTACAGAATAATTTCACACTAAACTAAATATAACAAATGAATTAAATTACTCATCTTCATAACTCGTCTTCACACTAAATATATCAAATGTATGAAGTAGATGTATTATAGAACAACAAACATGATGTACTAGTATATATACTTTCTTGTAAAAAGTTTCTTTTTTGTAATAATTTTAACTTTTTATGAAAATATTATGTTTGTATATTCTTAATTTGTTTTCTAAATATACTTTGAGTGTATTGGAACTATAATTATTTTGATTCTTAAAAACAGAAAATGGTTCTTTAAAAACATAAACAAAAAATTGGAAAACAAAATGATGTCAAACGACCCCTAAAATATGCAAATTAATTAAATTAAATATACCTCTAAAATATGCATGATAGGTTGCCGCTTGTCTCTCGTGTGTAGAGGAAGGATATTATATCGGCCATATTTTTCTTCGAGGTCCTCGACTCCAACAGTCTATTACCAGTTAAAATAGACATGTAAAGAATATTTCTGAACTTATGAACCATTTGTTCGTAAAGAAATTAATACCTCCTGAGCGACTCCTGAAACCACTGCTCTCCAGACTTCATGAAGAACCGCAGTGATTTCATGGACATTTGATTGCTTTTTACTACAAATTCAATTAATAAAGAAATAAAGCATATATAGAATTAATTATGGAAAATTACTCCCGCTAGTGCACTCCTAATATATATAATAACTATAATACCTTTCATAGAATGATTTAAGTTCTCTTGCATCACTTTTCTCCTTCCGCCTCAAGATAGTCATTTTCTCATCCTATTACGAAAAGAACAAAATGCCAAAAAGAAAATAGCATCAAAGAGAATATAATTTAGTAAATTTCATTTAAGTAGTACTATATAAGAACCTGTTCAAGGCGTTGCAAAAGTGCAGTCTTGAACTGCCTGACTCCTCTACTGCTTGAGCGGGGGTCCATTATATGTGCCTTCTCAAATGCATGAAACCGGCCTATCAAATTATTTGAAATAAAATAGGGGGGTTTCATATTGTCATTTTCACAAACACCTCTCAGACACTAAAATAACAGAGCAAAAAATACAATCTCTTCAGAACATTCAAAAAGAAAGTAAGCTCAGCTGACTTACAGAGATAAGCAACGCGAGGGGACTCAGCCTCGGTCTGATTAGCAACTCGTAAAAACGGTCTGATCTCTGATACAAGAGTAGGAGGCAATTTCTCACTATCAAACGGCTCTGAGACATATTCATTAGCTCTGCCAGGAGCCCGCATTTGATTGGACGAGGTAGACAGCTGACGCCAGAGAGAAGCTGCAGAGGGCGTACGGATCGGTCGGTATGAGGGGCCGACTGGCACAATCTCTTCCTCCATTGGCGTTGAATGAATAGGGGTTTGAGAGGTTTCAATTGCATTTTGCAGGTACTTTATGGAAGTTGAGCTGGTTAAGTATTGTGCGTGTGTGTGAGATTGCTTTTGCTTTGTTTGGGTGTCTTTTACTTTTTCGTTTTCAATTTGATTTAGCTTTAAAGTTGATTGAGTGGGATCTTTTGCCTTTTTGCTTTGTTTTCTCACGTCAGAGAGACAAGAGGGAAAAAAAAAGGAAGAAGACGGCTTTTTCTCCGCGGCCTTCTGTTTTTATAGCATTATTTTTAAAAATAATGGGGCAAATAGGACGGTTCTCAGCAAAAATTAGCTAACTAGCACTGTCGCCAGTCATGACTGTAGTGCCAATCCTAGTGACTATAGTGTCTAATTTACATGTTTTTCCCATCATCGGTTTTAAACAGATTAATTAAATACAAATTAGGCTCTACCGCCAGCCCCTCTGACGGTAGTGGTAATGTTGTAATTTTTTCTGATCTGATCGGGTATCAAACCCGTTAAGAGAAAAAAAATGAAAAAAACTTCTACTGCCAAGCTCCTGACAGTAGAGGTGGGGGAGTGCTCTCTGGACAGAGAGGTTGGGAAAAATAAATTTGGCTTCTACCGCCAGGCCCCCTGGCGGTAGAAGCTCTACCCTACTTTAAAACCCACCCAACCCCCTCTCTATCTCCCCATTTCTTCCCCAAAAAACTGAAGAAAAACCCCAAAAAGAAAACTATTTTCAGCCCAAAAAAGAAAAACAAAATTTGTGGAATTTGAAGTGAAAATATTTGAGAATTAGAAAGAATAAAGAAGAAAATAGAGAGAATTCAACAAAAGGTTAGTTATTTTAGTTTATTTTTTAGTATAGGGTTTAGGATTATTTGTTTAAATTGATAGAAATTAGTATGAAATAAGGTTGGATTTGTTGAAATTAGTTATATTTCTTTAAATAGATTGCTTCAAATTGCTTAGAATTAGTTTGATTTTGAGTTTTTAATTAGGTTTTTTTTTTTTGAGTTTTTAATTAGGATTTTTTTTTTTTTTTTTTTGGTTGATTTGTTTGTAGAAGGAGAGGAAGGAGACGGAGAAGAAATTGCTAATTTTTTGTCATTGAAATTTGAGGTATTTTTTTCATATTTATTTCTATTTATTTAATTACGTTAATTTAATGTATTTATTTTTTTTTTAAATTCATATTGTATTTGTATATGATTTGATTAGGTAATTTATTTATTTTTACTTGTTATTTAAATTATTTATTAGTAATTATTTTTAGTAGTTATTTATTATTATTTTTTGGGTTTAGTTTATGAATTTGTTTTTTAAAATAGCACTTTGTAACAAAAAAATTAATTAACTAGCACTCATATGGAAATATTATTTATATTTTTTTAGTATAATTAATTTTTTTAGTTATTTTACATAATAGTTTTTTTAGGAATATTTTTTAGATGTTTTTACTTGTAGGTAATTTTATTACAAATTAAAATACTTTATAGATATTTTTATTTTAGATAATTATAATTGTAGAATTGTAATCTTCATTTTAGTAATTATTTTAATTTTAGAAATAGCGACCGATGGCATCTAGAGGCGGACCTAGTCGACCTAGTCGGGCGGACAAAGGAAAAGGTCGTATGATCGACGAAAATAATCCTCCGCCATATTCGCTTAACACACTACAAGCCGAACATAGGACTAGGCATTTTGCGCAAGAAGACGGGTTCATATCATTCGAATCGTACCGTTTCAGGCAACATCATCTTGCGGTACTTATTTTTTAATTATATTATATAAATACTATTTGTAAATATATTTATTATTTTTCTTTTCTTTTATGAAGGTGCCTTGGAACGACCTTTATATCACTTATCTAAAAAAGGCTAATTTGTTCCAAGTAGCGAAGATTGGATATATATACCGCTAGACGGCATTTGTTTAACCGCATTGCAGGAACGGTGGAGAAAAGGAACGATTACATTGGAGGATGTGTCGTGTTTATTGGGTTTGAGAGTCGATGGAGCGGCCATGTGTGTAAGTAATAAGGATGTGAATTGGCACCAAAAAATTACGGATTTATTGGGGAGAACACCTGAGGCGAATGGTTACCGGCATGATATCGCGATATTGCTTAAAAGAAAATAGTTTAGCCATAATTTCTCCAATTTGGAGGTCGGAGCGCCTGAGTTGACGGTACAACAATATTGCCGTGCATTTATACTTGCTTTATGTGGTGATATTCTGTTCATGGAACCGTCGGGCGATAGTATATCAGTTATTCCACTGGTATTTTTAGAGGATATGGAGATATTGGATGAATGGGCATGGGGGAGTGCGGTGTTAGGATATTTATACCAGGACTTGTGCAAGAGTACGGTGCCTGAACAAAAGAATGTGGGGGGTTGTATTATGTTACTTCAGATGTGGGCTTGGACGCGTTTCAAGTTCGGACGACCGACTCCTCCCCTTGGCTCTAAGCCGGATGCTTTACACATCTTCAATGATTCGGATGAGAATGATACGGTGGGATTTATTTGGATTGGTGCTACGGTGAAGGAGAAACCCGGAGCGACACATTTATGGGGCAATCGAGACCAGTTGGATTACCTTCATGAGTCGCAGATTGAGTGAAGACCCTACAAGAAGTACCGCACGAGACTTCCACCCATTTGCAAGTTTGAGAGAGATTCCGCACTTATTCGGTCCAAATTAATTTACATGTGGATCGTCGAGCATTATCGCCCGCAACGGGTGATGCGACAGTTCGGGCTTTATCAGAGAATACCCCCTCAATGAAAGTGTGAATACAATCATCTCTTGGAAAAGATGATTAATGGCCGCGGAGGTGATTGGCCTACGGTTCACGCGATATATGTTCAGGATTGGGAGTTAGAAAAATGACAATATTGGACGAATAACTCAGAGAAATTTAAGAGAAGGGCATATAATCCGGACAGACATTTAAAGTATATGGAGTGGTACGGAAGAGTATCGGAGGCGAGATTGGTGCAGTCGACCATCTCGCATGATACATACTCATATCGTCCTCTTGTCCCCGACAAAAGAAAAACGGTATGTGAAATAATTCAATAGCTTAATAATTTGAATAATATTATATTTTAACAATATTACATTATTAATTTAATTTAGATGAAAAATTTTACGGAAGCGTGCGAAAAAAGGGTTAAAAGCCATTCGTAAGAGATGGAACGGGGTGAAGATGAGAAGTGTCATGCTGGATATGTTAGGATGCATGCGAAAAGAGTATATTGAGGCTAATGAATACCATGTCGGTCATCCATGGCATTATCTCGACACTCCTAATGTGTATGATGAAGATAGTGACGATGATGACGGTGGAAATGAGGACGATGACGAGGGCGTAGGCGTCAGCCAATTTACGTAAGAGCCTGTCAGACGACACACTACTAGACGGGGTGCTGGACGCGGTGTTACATGGTACACGCCTAATTAGGGGTTATGTGTTATGTTATGTATTATGTTTGGACTATTTATGTATTATGTTTGGATGGACTATTTATGTATTATGTTTGGGCTATTTATATATTATGTTTGTTTCAACAACAAACTACAAGTTCTTTAAAATAATACATAGTTCGAAACAAACTAAAACAACAAACTACAAGTTCTAACAAACAACAAGTTCTTAAAATAATACAAAGTTCGAAATAAACTAAAACAACAAACTACAAGTTCCGAGTTCTTAAAATAATGCAAAGTTCAAAACAAACTACGTCCCATTGTATCGACCTCCACCCCTTTGTGTGCATCTTGATTTTGTGTGACATGGCAACTTGCACACACTACAACACTTGCACGGACAGATGTGTGCATGGTATCCATACTGTTCTTGAAACGTATCTCCCGACGTCGTCCACGTTTCATCCTTCCGTTAGTATTTTTTCTTACGAGTTTATCACCCGGATATAATGTAAAATTACAAAATTCTTCGCGTGGCCTCCAATGTGATCTTTCCTTAACAGGATAAAAACTTCTTTCGTACGTATGTTTCAGATTATCTAAGGAATAACATGGATGAATAAAAGGCTCGGGTGATACTACTTTATGCATGCAAGCTGATATGATGTGAGAACACGGGTAGTGATATATCATCGGTTTCTGACACTCGCATTTACCTTCATTTAAGTTAACTTCCCAAGTCTTTCCCGAAATTCCAATACCACTCATCGTCCGCCGAGGTCATGTCTCCACTTGATAAACACCTTCGTCTAAATTGTAACACATAACGATATGCGTAGAAGCCTTATTTCTTCTCCGTTCCATTTTTTCCATCACAAAATCTTAAATATCATATTTGTCATTACAAAAACTTAATATATCATATTTGCCATCAAATTTACTCAAAACTTAGAATCATCTATTTTTTCCGTTAAAATTAACGGTCTGTAAATCGCGGTAAAACCGTCGTTGAATTTCACACAATTTAACAAAACAATTTATATTTCCCTATTAATCAATTACGAGTATGAGTGGTAATGAGTTTAGGGGTCGAACACAAGGAGAATGGCCTTGAGATATTACAATTCTTTTCAAAAGTATACCTTGTTTTTGTTCAGGTGTTGCAGACTGTTTTTAGAAGATTATTGATGTAATAGATAGAATTGAAGTAAATTCGTACACACTTCCTTTAAAAATTCTTTAATAATAGTTCCAAATATCCAAAAATTGCAAATGATATGTCAATGGAAAACAGAGAATGAGATCTTCACAATGCAAGGTGAAGCAATTATCACTTGAGTTCATATGTTTATATAATTTTCGTTTTAGTTCACACTTTTCAAAATCAGTCAGCAAGATTGTTCATAAAATCACAGAAAATCGATAGTTACTTTAAAAATCACCAAAATTTAACAGAAATTAGGGAAGCAAGTTCAGATTATGTGGTAAAAATCTCAGATCAAAATGATTGATATTCCAAAAATTATGGTCAAAACTGAGAACATATGACAGGATTGGACAGAGAATGGTATGTGTTGTCAAAAGAGGGTGGAATTCAAATTTTATCCAAATAATAACTCAATTAAAATTCAGATTAAGAAACTACACTTCAAAATGAATTACTGAGATCTAGATTTTTTATTTATAGGATTTTTCTACTAATTTCTAAAAATCGTAGAAAAACAGTCAGAATAAAAAATCAAGAACATGAAATTAAAAAGTCAAAACTTTGCACAGATTTTTTTCTTACAAATTTAACATAAAAGCATTGGGCACATATTATATGAAAGTTGTTCTAAAATATCTAAAGAAACACAGTATATTTGTTTTATAATTTTGTTTGATCAGATCTGAAATCTAACAATTTTTTACTGAAACTGACAGAAATAAAATGCAGAAAAATGTATTTTAGAATTATTAGGATAAAAGTAGGGATTTTTAAGGCAATTTGATCAAGAATTGTATCATTAATCACTAAATATTCAGTTTATCAGATTTGGCACAAGTTTGAATTATTTCCAACCAGAAAAAATTCAGCAAATAGATCAAAATTTCAGATCAAACACCAATCAACCAACTAGTGTTTGATCTCAATTTTTGAACTAAAAACTTCACTAAATCAAGCAAAAACCTTAACCAAGATTCAAGATGATAAAATGGACTAACATGCATGAAAAATTCAGTTCTAAATGACCTAATTAATTCAACCAAATCGATTAAATCAAGAAAAATCCAGATTTAACAACATATTATGAACAGTAACCAAATCAGTCAATTTAATTCAAATTAAAGCAAGATTTCAAACAATTCTATCACAAAAAGCCTATCCCTACAAGATTCTACTCACACATGATAAGATCAACCGAAATTAGGCATGTGTTCATCATGTTCTTTTACAAATTGGATCTTGTGATCTAAAATTAAATACAAGAGATTAAATGAAAATTTGATCGAACCGAGACGTGGAAGATCAACCAGAAACTTCCTTGAGCCGATTTGAACCTCCAACTGATGCTTGATTCCAGCCGAACCGATCAATTGCCTTTTTCACCCAAATCAGCTCGAATTGGTGAATTTCACTCAAACTCGAAAATTGAAGCTCGAAAAGCTCTGAGATTCAGTAATGGAGTTACTGAAGCTTAAAGAAGATGATTGGAGAGTAATGTGTTGAAAGAATTTGGAGAATGGAAGAATTATCTTTGATGAATGGGTTGATTGGTCGAATTTATAGAGAGGCTGGTCTGGAGAGTGGGGGACAAACCGAGCGATTCCATTGGCTCAGGCAGGTCAAGTGGGGTGTACTGAAGCTCTGGACGAAATTTCGTTGAATTCGGTTGAGATTTGATCCGGTTTTGAATCATCGAATTTTCATCTGTTTATCGCGCGAACTGAGTTCAGTTCAGCTACGATTTGAATCGTATTACTGAGACTGACAGTGGCCCCCTTCATAATAAGTTGTGGTGAAATGAGTCGTTATCGCGTGAAACGAGTCGCTGTTTCCATTACCACACTCTGCGTTTTTAACCATCTTTCTGATTTTCTGTGGCGAGACGGGTCGAAACATGCGAAACGAGTCATCTTCTTATTCATCCTTTGGCGCTGAGTTTTGAATTGATTATCCGGATTTCTTGCGACGAAACGAGCTGCAGCTTGCTTGAAACGAGTCACTTTTGTGTGAGCTGATGTTGACTCGTTATAACTCGTTCTTATGATCTGGTGTGGCGAACCGGTTTGAATTGCGTGAGACGAGTCATGACTGATGAAACGAGTCATCTTCTTCTTCAGAATTGGCGCTGAATCTCTTCTCTCGATCTCCTGTGGCTTGCGATCGTGTAAGTCGTCCTAAAACAATCCTCTTGACAGCCGTGTAAGTTGCGAATTTGGATTTTGGATCGATTTTTCTCTTGGATTTCGGACCCGTTTACCCGTTTCTCACTACCATCGATTAGAACTTGTGATTACGTACATTTTATTTGTAATTCATCAACACGAGATCTCTTCTCCATCTTTTCACGAATCTACGGGGTTTTGAATGGTTGAAAACCGTTGAGTAAAACTCGAGTTTTTCTTGTTTTGAGTATCATCGGTTCCGTTGTTCCGCCATTGCTGACCGAGTGTGCAAATCGATCTTTTTCTCGCATTTCACACAACGAAATCCAAAAACGTGACTCGGGCTTCGTTCTCAACTTCCTCACGATAATCCTCAACCATTATAGTTCCCCAATCCGCCTCGAATCCAGAGAATTTCTCCATTAACCAACTCGGTGTCAGTTTCGCGAAAAATAACCAAAAACTGCTGAACTCGTGAATCAAACTATGATTTTGAGTTATTTTTCCATCGAATTGAGGCTTCGGAATTCATTATGAACCTTTACTAAAGCTTAAAGACACAAAAAGAATCATCTTTGCTTGAGAAAAACTGAAATGGTTGATCGAATTCGATTCAGTTCAAAAACTTGACCGTTGGATCATCAGGTTTGAAAAGTTCATTGAGGATTTCGTCGAACAGTTGATTTAACTTCAGATTTCTCACTCGATTTTGCACCATTTGATGAGTTCTTCATACGGATAGAAAGGACAGGAAGAGAGGAAGAGAATATAGTTGGTTTTGGCTCGAATGGTGGACTGTAGAAGGCAAGGTTGCTCGAAGAAGCTTTCGCAGGTTAGAAACATGGCTGGTTGATTTTTGGTTGGCGGATTCCGGCGATCGCCGGCGTTTTCATAGGTGGAGAATAATACCAACCGATTCGTCTCGTCGTGCTGAATCCAAGGATATGCAGTTTGATCGATTTTGAGCTTGTTTGAAAATCGGTTATTTGGGTGAATTTGTGTAGGGTTTTGGTAGACTTGGTTGGCCATCTTTGGCACATGATTTGCAATTTGGGTCTAAATCTTCATCTTACGGCCTTTTCGCCTGTAAAATAATAAAAAAAATGTATTAAGAGGTTCCAAATCATGTTTTATGAATTATAAGTATTTTTCATACATTTAGTGAATTAAGGATGAATTTGAGATGATAAAAACCCTAAAAATGTGTATAAAAATACACATTACACGGTCCAATCTTATAATTATAATTATAACCCTAAATTTAGTTAATGAATTATATTTCATATTAAAAATTCATTTGATGATCTCTCTCTCTCTCTCTCTCTCTCTCTCTCTCTCTCTTTGTGATTGAAATTCATATATAAATAAAAATAATCTTCACTTCAATTTGTTAGTCAAAATAATTTGGCACAAGAGGAAAAATTTATTCAAAAAAAATAATCAATTCATTTTTCTCATATCAAATTCTTTTTACTTCAAATTAAAAGAAATAATTTTTTTTTTGCTTATATATGAATCTAAATCAAGAAGAGAGAGAGAGAGATATTTAATATGAATCTAATTCATGAAATGAATTTAGGGATATAATGGTAATTATAAGATTGAACCGTTAATTTTAACGAAAAAATAAATGGTGTTAACTTTTGAGTAAATTTAATGGCAAATTTGATATATTAAGTTTCCGTAATGGCAAATATGATATTTTAGATTTTGTAATGGCATATATGATATTTTTAAGTTTTTATGATGACAAATATGATATTTAAGTTTTTATAATGGTAAATATGATATTTCGAGATTTTCTAGTGGCATATATGAAATTATCCCATAAAAATATATTTACGGGTAAATTTCATATTAGTCAACTTTCAAAAATAACTAAATAAGTCACTTAACTTTCAAAAATGACCAAATAAATCAGTTTCAATTGTTCCCTATAGGTCATGAAAATTTCAAAAATTATCAAATAGGTCACCTAACTTTCAATTATCCCTTATAAGTCACTCAACTTTAAAAAAATGACCAAATACGTCACCCGATTATTAAAATTTGAGTGACCTATTTGATTATTTTTTAAAGTTTAGTGACCTATAGGGGACAATTGAAAGTTGGGTGACATATTTGATAATTTTTTAGAGTTAAGTGACCTATAGAGACAATTGAAAGTTAAGTCACTTATTTGGTCATTTTTGAAAGTTAAGTGACTTATGGGGAAATTTACCCTATATTTATTGATCTAGTATTTTCTTAGAGTTATTTATGATATTGTTTTTAGCATAATTGATATTATATTGTAAGATATAAGTATGATAATTTTTTTCCTTTCTTAAAGTTGTTTACAACATTTTTCATTGTATAAGGTTTGACATTTTAAATTTTTATGGTATCACATGAAATTATTACAGTATAATTTAGAATGCGAAAAAGCTAATTTTAATGAAATATTAATTCGTTGATATAAAAAAATAATATGCGTGATATTCCTTTTCATCAATTTATAAGAATGATTCTCATATATTTTGAGACAAAAGTTGTAAAAAAATAGAGCCTTAACCCTAAAAGTGATATTGTAATATCTTATGTTTTGGGGCAAAAGAAAAAAAATTCCAGTCAAACACATGATCTCTAGCTGTTCATATAGGCTACACATAAATTCTTGATATCAAAAATCAATAAAAATTGAATTAAATGTTATGCATCCCATGAAGGAATTATGTCTTAGGCCAAAGTTTGGACTAGACATTAGATTATGAGAAACACGTTTATTTATTTCATATATGATTGAATGTATGGGTGACTAATACACTTACATATATTAGATCGACCATGAATGACACTTCGGGTTCACATCATCGGAATATGTAATTTTGAGTAGAATTGTGAACCAACGAATGACATTTTAAACCGTCCCTAGTCATATGTGGGACGTTTATAGAGATAAACATACTTCAGGTAAGAAGTTACATATCTACACTAATATATTCGCAGACTGGATGATCATGTTCTGTTGATCATGGACATAGGAATGTCAAATATGGAATATAGGTACGTGTTAGAGAACACGTACTGGACTGACCACACTATGAGAATATGAATGATATATGTCAT
This sequence comes from Juncus inflexus, assembly GCA_024447665.1. Lineage (NCBI taxonomy): Eukaryota > Viridiplantae > Streptophyta > Magnoliopsida > Poales > Juncaceae > Juncus > Juncus inflexus. Next base: position 6,705,168 of record JAJHPC010000007.1, on the reverse strand, counting down.
TAGTGATTCTCATATGAATAATGTGCTTGTTCCTACAACCTAAGGTCACCATGGATTCCTGTATGTGAAACTGCATACTTTAATATGATCATATGTCATCCATAACGGGATGATCATTAGGATCATTGTTAGCTATGCACTGAATCATGATGAGGATTGTGAGTGACCAAGATGGAATTTGCTCCTCTTGTCAAGAGGGAGATATCTCTTTGTCCCCATGAACTAGGACTGAAGGAAATGCATGGTCATGCTCAAAATGGATTAACATGTGTTGTTAATATCATTTTGTATTTACTCAGTCTAATTATTGATAAGGAAAGAGATTTTGATCAAACTCAAGGATGACATACTTCCATGCCTTATGATCAAGACATATATCGTAGAACAAAAGGAATAAGCAAATGTCTATTCAAATAGGTTTATGATCACTGATCATTTCATTTAGCATGGATAATCATGACACCAGTCTAGAGGTTACTCATGACTTACGATCTTTAGAAGATCGTTGCCAACGTTAAATGGAACCTACATGGTCACACATAGAACAATGTCTAGTCGGGAAGGATACACTCTTAAAAGGTTATACATATGATGTATAAAAGGGTGAAGGAAATAATCAATCATTGGATGATTGATATGATGGATTGTGCAAATCTCAGCACCGTTTCGTTCGAGTCGAGCTTTAGGAGCACGAAGGAGAAGAAAGCGAGACGTAGCAGTTTAGACCTACATCCGCTATAATCTCCTGGATCAAGAAGATCCGAGTTGCAAATTTTAATAGTTAATCCCGTACTTTTATTCCCTTAACGATGATCCTAGGGAGGGTTGAACCCGTAGGTTCCGCTGCGCATGTAACGTACATGGCTACGGGTTTACCAACAGTGGCATCAGAGCGTTCGTTAAGGAAATAATCCTAGATTATATTTAAAATTTAGTAAATTCTATTATAATAAATTTTAGGGTTTTGAAAATTTTATTTCAAAACATCACGGAAATAGTTTCTAGAAATATAATATTGGATATTATGATTTTCTAGAGTTTCGAAAAATAGTTTTTTCGGAAACTGTTTTGGAAACACAACTGAAATTAAGGGAAACTGAAAATTCAGCGTTATTCCATTCTGAATGGAATACTTCCGTTCAAAACTGAAGAGGCAGAAATTTCATCTGAATTGTCCAGCGTTATTCCGTTGAGAACGGAATGGTTCTGTTCCCAATAGAATAAGGCTGAATTTTACAGAAACCCTAATTTTTGTTATACAAGGAATTTAATACGTAAATATGGTATGAGCCTTAGATATGTGATTGTTCTGTGATGTAATCTTGTGTGTGAATACTTGTAATATTATTTAATATCTATGGTAACTTGTAAGTTTTCCAAAGTAATAATTTATGGCAACCAGTGAGTTGTCCAAAGTTGTACTTTACTTTTCTAGCAATAGAATAATTGTTAGGATAGATATTATATGAAGACTACGAGACAAAGATCTTGGCGCAATCTTCAGAAGATGGCATTGGATCTTCGCACACACACAATGAAGGGTCCGTTGAATATTACAGCTACAATATGGAGATATATCTAGGATTAGGAACCTCTTGAGAATATATATGGAGTTTATTGTGTAATCGTGTAGTTTCATTTAACGCTAGCAACAATCTTTTAAAGACCGTAAGTCATGAGTGACCTCTAGACTGGTGTCATGACTACCCATGCTAAATGAAATGACCAGCGATCATAAACCTATCTGAATAGACATTTGCTTATTCCTTTTGTTCTATGAAATATGTCTTGATCACAAGGCATGGTTATATGTCATCCTTAAGTTTGATCATTGTCTCTTTCCAGATCGAGAATTAGACTGAGTAAATACAAAATGATATTAACAACATATGTTAATCTATTTTTAGCATGGCCATGCATTTTCTTCAGTCCTATTTCATCAAGGGCCCATAGATATCTCCCTCTTGACGAGAGGAACAAATCCCATCTTGGTCACTCACATTTCTTATCACGATTCAGTGCATACCTAATGATGACCCTAATGATCATCCCGTTACGGATGACGTAGGATCATATTAAAGTATGAAGTACCACATACAGGAATTCATGGTGACCTTAGGTCTTAGGAATAAGCACACTATTCATATGAGAATCACTAATAACATATACCATGCATATTCTCTAACAGTCCATTACGTGTTCTCTAACATGTATATATATTCCAGACTTGACATCCTTATATCCATGATCAACATAACATGGTCATCCACCATGCGAATATACTAGTGTGGATATGTAGCTTCCTACCTGAAGTATATTTATCTCTATAAGCATCCTACATATCATTCGTTGGTTCACAGTTCTACTATAAGAATAACATATTCTAATGACGTGGACCTGATGTGTATTCAGGGTTGATATAAGATATGTAAATGTACATTCACAACCCATACACATAGATATGTAAGAAACGATCTTTATTGAATAAATAAAAAATGTCTTAATACATAATCCATTTCCTAACACAAATTACATTTGGCCTAGGTCACTAATCCTACACTTCTAACCCGGTCCCTGCCTCCTTTGGCGGATCATCTCACTCTGGTCGCATCTATCATACTCGGACTTGATGCCATGCAGAGAGCCCTTTTACATATGTATTAATCATTCATTCACAACTAATAACCCTCTACTTGGTACCGTAAAGTTAGATTGCCTTTAACCGAGCGGTAAGAAATATCTCTCGAGCCGTACACCCCTGAGGGTCACCATAAGACTAGGTGTATGTAATGTGTATTTTCATACACAATTTTTGCGTTTTTATCATGTAATATTCACCCTTAAATTACATAAAATGTATGAAAAATATTTAAAATTCATAAATTTCAATTTCAAACTTCTTAATGCACTTTTATGTAATTTTTCAGGTAAATTAACCAAGAAAGACAGCTTTGGAGGACTTGGGTGAAAAGTCAACTCCAAATGAAGAGCCGATTTACAAATCCTCGGCCAAGGATGGCTGAATTCTCGATAAATCTCCACAAAAATCCTACAAAACCTTCAACGACCTTTTTTCTAACTAACCATCCAAGCCAAAAACAAGAAAACCCACAAAAAGATGACAGTCAAACCTGCTTGATTAAATCTCTAAAAAATCGAAATTCTCATACTAAGACATGCTTACTGTCGAACGACTCGTATCGATGAGCCAAGACTGCCAGTAGGATCCACTGGAATCAAAACACAAGCGATTGCCTGGAAAACGCGTAAAACCAATTTCTACCCCTTCAAACTGACCAAATATGGCTGAAAATCAAAGATAGAGCTACCGTTCCCCCTATGGTTGATAACTTTCAGCTAAACAAGAGCCATTCTTTTCTACTTTCTCCCTTCTTTCCATGGACACCAAGAACGCAAGAATGGTGAAGTATTCAGCTAGAAAAGTGAGTTTGAAGTGGTGGAGACAAGTTGTTCGATGAAATGCCAAACTGAAAATTCAAATCTTTATTATCCAACGGTCGAGTTCTAAGGGCTTCGAAGTCTGGTGTGAAATTGGATCAACCCTGCTCATTTTTCTGAAATAATCAATGTATATTTTTGTTCCTGAGTCTTCGTAGAAGGTTATTGATGGATTTTGGAGTGCTAATTTAATCGAAAAACGACTCTAAATCATGTTTGATTCATGACTTGGTGGTTTTCCGAGTATTTTTTAATGTTGTTGGTTAATGATGAAATTAAATGGATTGGATGAGAATTAGGAGCTAATATTCAATGGAGAGCTTAGTTTGGTAGTTTAGAAGATTTACCAAAAGATAGTTTGAGTTTTATTTCATAAATAAAGAATGATATTAAATACTAAATTATTCGGATACAAATAGAAAATTGTATACATTTTAAAATATTTCTCCACAATATTTGTTTTGCCCCTAAAACTTAAGTTTCGTGCGTTTGTCCGCTCGTTTAATTCAAAAAAAACTCGGATAGATTTTTCGTAAAGCATGATTGTAAATATTAAATTATTCAATTGCAAACCAAAATATGTATTCATTTTAAAATATTTTTCAACAATCTTTATTTGGCCCCTAAACTCATGTTTCATGCGTTTGTTCGTTCGTTTCATTAAAAAAAACTCGCATAGATTTTTCGTAAGGAATGATTGTAAATACTAAATTATTCAGATACAAATCAAAATTTGTATACATTTTAAAATATTTCTCCACAATATTGGTTTTTCCCCCTAAAACTCATGTTTCGTGCGTTTGTTCATTCGTTTCATTTAAAAAAAACTCGGATAGATTTTTCATAAAGAATGATATTAAATACTAAATTATTCAGATACAAATAGAAAATTGTATACATTTTAAAATATTTCTCCACAATATTTGTTTTGCCCCTAAAACTCAAGTTTCGTGCGTTTGTCCGCTCGTTTAATTCAAAAAAAACTCGGATAGATTTTTCGTAAAGCATGATTGTAAATATTAAATTATTCAATTGCAAACCAAAATATGTATTCATTTTAAAATATTTTTCAACAATCTTTATTTGGCCCCTAAACTCATGTTTCATGCGTTTGTTCGTTCGTTTCTTTAAAAAAAACTCGTATAGATTTTTCGTAAGGAATGATTGTAAATACTAAATTATTCAGATACAAATCAAAATTTGTATACATTTTAAAATATTTCTCCACAATATTGGTTTTTCCCCCTAAAACTCATGTTTCGTGCGTTTGTTCATTCGTTTCATTCAAAAAAAACTCGGATAGATTTTTCATAAAGAATGATATTAAATACTAAATTATTCAGATACAAATAGAAAATTGTATACATTTTAAAATATTTCTCCACAATATTTGTTTTGCCCCTAAAACTCAAGTTTCGTGCGTTTGTCCGCTCGTTTAATTTAAAAAAACTCGGATAGATTTTTCGTAAAGCATGATTGTAAATATTAAATTATTCAATTGCAAACCAAAATATGTATTCATTTTAAAATATTTTTCAACAATCTTTATTTGGCCCCTAAACTCATGTTTCATGCGTTTGTTCGTTCGTTTCATTTCAAAAAAAACTCGTATAGATTTTTCGTAACGAATGATTGTAAATACTAAATTATTCGGATACAAATCAAAATTTGTATACATTTTAAAATATTTCTCCACAATATTGGTTTTCCCCCTAAAACTCATGTTTCGTGCGTTTGTTCATTCGTTTCATTTAAAAAAAACTCGGATAGATTTTTCATAAAGAATGATATTAAATACTAAATTATTCGGGATACAAATAGAAAATTGTATACATTTTAAAATATTTCTCCACAATATTTGTTTTGCCCCTAAAACTCAAGTTTCGTGCGTTTGTCCGCTCGTTTAATTCAAAAAAAACTCGGATAGATTTTTCGTAAAGCATGATTGTAAATATTAAATTATTCAATTGCAAACCAAAATATGTATTCATTTTAAAATATTTTTCAACAATCTTTATTTGGCCCCTAAACTCATGTTTCATGCGTTTGTTCGTTCGTTTCATTCAAAAAAAACTCGTATAGATTTTTCGTAAGGAATGATTGTAAATACTAAATTATTCAGATACAAATCAAAATTTGTATACATTTTAAAATATTTCTCCACAATATTGGTTTTTCCCCTAAAACTCATGTTTCGTGCGTTTGTTCATTCGTTTCATTCAAAAAAAACTCGGATAGATTTTTCGTAAAGAATGATATTAAATACTAAATTATTCAGATACAAATCAAAAATTGTATACATTTTAAAATATTTCTCCACAATATTTGTTTTTTTTTAAAGATTTTTCGTAAAGAATGATTGTAAATACTAAATTATTCATTCGATTACAAACCAAAATTTGTATACATTTTAAAATATTTCTCCACAATCTTTGTTTTGCCCCTAAAACTCATGTTTCATGCGTTTGTTCGTTCGTTTATTTAAAAAAAACTCGGATAAATTTTTCGTAAAGAATGATTGTAAATACTAAATTATTCGAGATACAAATCAAAATTTGTATACATTTTAAAATATTTCTCCACAATATTTGTTTTGCCCCTAAAACTCATGTTTCGTGCGTTTGTTCGTTCGTTTCATTCAAAAAAACTCGGATAGATTTTTCGTAAAGAATGATTGTAAATACTAAATTATTCAGATACAAACCAAAATTTGTATACATTTTAAAATATTTCTCCACAATATTTTTTTGGCCCCTAAAACTCATGTTTCGTGCGTTTGTTCGTTCGTTTCATTCAAAAAAAACTCGGATAGATTTTTCGTAAAGAATGATTATTAAATACTAAATTATTCAAGATACAAATCAAAATTTGTATACATTTTAAAATATTTCTCCACAATATTTGTTTTGCCCCTAAAACTCATGTTTCGTGCGTTTGTTCGTTCGTTTCATTCAAAAAAAACTCGGATAGATTTTTCGTAAAGAATGATTGTAAATATTAAATTATTCAAGATACAAATCAAAATTTGTATACATTTTAAAATATTTCTCCACAATATTTGTTTTGCCCCTAAAACTCATGTTTCGTGCGTTTGTTCATTCGTTTCAAAAAAAAAAACTCGGATAGATTTTTCGTAGAAAGAATGATATTAAATACTAAATTATTCGAGATACAAATCAAAATTTGTATACATTTTAAAATATTTCTCCACAATATTTGTTTTTCCCCTAAAACTCATGTTTCGTGCGTTTGTTCATTCGTTTCATTAAAAAAAACTCGGATAGATTTTTCGTAAAGAATGATTGTAAATATTAAATTATTCAAATGCAAACCAAAATATGTATACATTTTAAAATATTTTTCCACAATCTTTTATTTGGCCCTAAAACTCATGTTTCATGCGTTTGTTCGTTCGTTTCATTCAAAAAAAACTCGTATAGATTTTTCGTAAAGAATGATTGTAAATACTAAATTATTCAGATACAAATCAAAATTTGTATACATTTTAAAATATTTCTCCACAATATTTGTTTTGCCCCTAAAACTCTAGTTTCGTGCGTTTGTCCGCTCGTTTAATTCAAAAAAAACTCGGATAGATTTTTTAAAAGAATGATATTAAATTATTTTTCGATTACAAATACAAAATATGTATACTCATTTTAAAATATTTCTCCACAATTTTTTTGCCCCCTAAAACTCATGTTTCTTTTTGTTTCATTAAAAAAAATTCGTAGATTTTTCGTAAAGTATGATTTAAATAACTAAAATTATTCAGATACAAATCAAAATTTGTATACATTTTAAAATATTTCTCCACAATATTGGTTTTCCCCCTAAAACTCATGTTTCGTGCGTTTGTTCATTCGTTTCTTTAAAAAAAACTCGGATAGATTTTTCATAAAGAATGATATTAAATACTAAATTATTCAGATACAAATCAAAAATTGTATACATTTTAAAATATTTCTCCACAATATTTGTTTTGCCCCTAAAACTCAAGTTTCGTGCGTTTGTCCGCTCGTTTAATTCAAAAAAAAACTCGGATAGATTTTTCGTAAAGCATGATTGTAAATATTAAATTATTCAATTGCAAACCAAAATATGTATTCATTTTAAAATATTTTTCAACAATCTTTATTTGGCCCCTAAACTCATGTTTCATGCGTTTGTTCGTTCGTTTCTTTAAAAAAAACTCGTATAGATTTTTCGTAAAGAATGATTGTAAATACTAAATTATTCAGATACAAATCAAAATTTGTATACATTTTAAAATATTTCTCCACAATATTGGTTTTTCCCCCTAAAACTCATGTTTCGTGCGTTTGTTCATTCGTTTCATTCAAAAAAAACTCGGATAGATTTTTCATAAAGAATGATATTAAATACTAAATTATTCAGATACAAATAGAAAATTGTATACATTTTAAAATATTTCTCCACAATATTTGTTTTGCCCCTAAAACTCAAGTTTCGTGCGTTTGTCCGCTCGTTTAATTAAAAAAAAACTCGGATAGATTTTTCGTAAAGCATGATTGTAAATATTAAATTATTCAATTGCAAACCAAAATATGTATTCATTTTAAAATATTTTTCAACAATCTTTATTTGGCCCCTAAACTCATGTTTCATGCGTTTGTTCGTTCGTTTCATTAAAAAAAACTCGTATAGATTTTTCGTAAAGAATGATTGTAAATACTAAATTATTCAGATACAAATCAAAATTTGTATACATTTTAAAATATTTCTCCACAATATTGGTTTTTCCCCCTAAAACTCATGTTTCGTGCGTTTGTTGTTTTCGTTTAAAGAATGATTTAAATACTAATTCATTCAAAAAAAATATTCGGATTTTAAAGATTTTTTCCAATTTGTTCTAAAAATGATATTTTTCATAAAGAATGATATTAAATACTAATTATAAATTATTCGGATACAAATAGAAAATTGTATACATTTTAAAATATTTCTCCACAATATTTGTTTTGCCCCTAAAACTCAAGTTTCGTGCGTTTGTCCGCTCGTTTTAATTAAAAAAAACTCGGATAGATTTTTCGTAAAGCTTGATTGTAAATATTAAATTATTCAATTGCAAACCAAAATATGTATTCATTTTAAAAATTTTTTTCAACAATCTTTATTTGGCCCCTAAACTCATGTTTCATGCGTTTGTTCGTTCGTTTCATTCAAAAAAAACTCGTATAGATTTTTCGTAAGGAATGATTGTAAATACTAAATTATTCAGATACAAATCAAAATTTGTATACATTTTAAAATATTTCTCCACAATATTGGTTTTTCCCCCTAAAACTCATGTTTCGTGCGTTTGTTCATTCGTTTCTTTAAAAAAAACTCGGATAGATTTTTCATAAAGAATGATATTAAATACTAAATTATTCAGATACAAATAGAAAATTGTATACATTTTAAAATATTTCTCCACAATATTTGTTTTGCCCCTAAAATTTAAGTTTCGTGCGTTTGTCCGCTCGTTTAATTCAAAAAAAACTCGGATAGATTTTTCGTAAAGCATGATTGTAAATATTAAATTATTCAATTGCAAACCAAAATATGTATTCATTTTAAAATATTTTTCAACAATCTTTATTTGGCCCCTAAACTCATGTTTCATGCGTTTGTTCGTTCGTTTCATTTAAAAAAACTCGTATAGATTTTTCGTAAAGAATGATTGTAAATACTAAATTATTCAGATACAAATCAAAATTTGTATACATTTTAAAATATTTCTCCACAATATTGGTTTTTCCCCTAAAACTCATGTTTCTGTTTTTCTTCAAAACTCATATTTTTCTAAAAATTTAATACTAATTATTTAAATAATTTTATCTTTTAAAATTTTAATTTTTTTTAAATAATGCGTTTGTTCATTCGTTTCATTCAAAAAAAAATTCGGATAGATTTTTCATAAAGAATGATATTAAATACTAAATTATTCAGATACAAATAAAAAATTGTATACATTTTAAAATATTTCTCCACAATATTTGTTTTGCCCCTAAAACTCAAGTTTCGTGCGTTTGTCCGCTCGTTTAATTCAAAAAAAACTCGGATAGATTTTTCGTAAAGCATGATTGTAAATATTAAATTATTCAATTGCAAACCAAAATATGTATTCATTTTAAAATATTTTTCAACAATCTTTATTTGGCCCCTAAACTCATGTTTCATGCGTTTGTTCGTTCGTTTCATTCAAAAAAAACTCGTATAGATTTTTCGTAACGAATGATTGTAAATACTAAATTATTCAGATACAAATCAAAATTTGTATACATTTTAAAATATTTCTCCACAATATTGGTTTTTCCCCCTAAAACTCATGTTTCGTGCGTTTGTTCATTCGTTTCATTCAAAAAAAACTCGGATAGATTTTTCATAAAGAATGATATTAAATACTAAATTATTCAGATACAAATAAAAAATTGTATACATTTTAAAATATTTCTCCACAATATTTGTTTTGCCCCTAAAACTCAAGTTTCGTGCGTTTGTCCGCTCGTTTAAATTAAAAAAAACTCGGATAGATTTTTCGTAAAGCATGATTGTAAATATTAAATTATTCAATTGCAAACCAAAATATGTATTCATTTTAAAATATTTTTCAACAATCTTTATTTGGCCCCTAAACTCATGTTTCATGCGTTTGTTCGTTCGTTTCTTTAAAAAAAACTCGTATAGATTTTTCGTAAAGAATGATTGTAAATACTAAATTATTCAGATACAAATCAAAATTTGTATACATTTTAAAATATTTCTCCACAATATTGGTTTTTCCCCCTAAAACTCATGTTTCGTGCGTTTGTTCATTCGTTTCATTCAAAAAAATTTCGGATAGATTTTTCATAAAGAATGATATTAAATACTAAATTATTCGATAGATACAAATAGAAAATTGTATACATTTTAAAATATTTCTCCACAATATTTGTTTTGCCCCTAAAAGTTAAGTTTCGTGCGTTTGTCCGCTCGTTTAAATCAAAAAAAACTCGGATAGATTTTTCGTAAAGCATGATTGTAAATATTAAATTATTCAATTGCAAACCAAAATATGTATTCATTTTAAAATATTTTTTCAACAATCTTTATTTGGCCCCTAAACTCATGTTTCATGCGTTTGTTCGTTCGTTTTCATTAAAAAAAACTCGTATAGATTTTTCGTAAGGAATGATTGTAAATACTAAATTATTCGGATACAAATCAAAATTTGTATACATTTTAAAATATTTCTCCACAATATTGGTTTTTCCCCCTAAAACTCATGTTTCGTGCGTTTGTTTCATTCGTTTCATTCAAAAAAAATTCGGATAGATTTTTCATAAAGAATGATATTAAATACTAAATTATTCAGATACAAATAGAAAATTGTATACATTTTAAAATATTTCTCCACAATATTTTTTTTTGCCCCTAAAACTTAAGTTTCGGTGCGTTTGTCCGCTCGTTTAAATAAAAAAAAACTCGGATAGATTTTTCGTAAAGCATGATTGTAAATATTAAATTATTCAATTGCAAACCAAAATATGTATTCATTTTAAAATATTTTTCAACAATCTTTATTTGGCCCCTAAACTCATGTTTCATGCGTTTGTTCGTTCGTTTCATTAAAAAAAACTCGTATAGATTTTTCGTAAGGAATGATTGTAAATACTAAATTATTCAGATACAAATCAAAATTTGTATACATTTTAAAATATTTCTCCACAATATTGGTTTTTCCCCCTAAAACTCATGTTTCGTGCGTTTGTTCATTCGTTTCATTCAAAAAAAACTCGGATAGTGTTTCATAAAGAATGATATTAAATACTAAATTATTCAGATACAAATAGAAAATTGTATACATTTTAAAATATTTCTCCACAATATTTGTTTTGCCCCTAAAACTTAAGTTTCGTGCGTTTGTCCGCTCGTTTAATATAAAAAAAAACTCGGATAGATTTTTCGTAAAGCATGATTGTAAATATTAAATTATTCAATTGCAAACCAAAATATGTATTCATTTTAAAATATTTTTCAACAATCTTTATTTGGCCCCTAAACTCATGTTTCATGCGTTTGTTCGTTCTCGTGTTTTTCATTAAAAAAAACTCGTATAGATTTTTCGTAAGGAATGATTGTAAATACTAAATTATTCGGGATACAAATCAAAATTTGTATACATTTTAAAATATTTCTCCACAATATTGGTTTTTCCCCTAAAACTCATGTTTCGTGCGTTTGTTCATTCGTTTCATTCAAAAAAAATTCGGATAGATTTTTCATAAAGAATGATATTAAATACTAAATTATTCAGATACAAATAGAAAATTGTATACATTTTAAAATATTTCTCCACAATATTTGTTTTGCCCCTAAAACTCAAGTTTCGTGCGTTTGTCCGCTCGTTTAATTCAAAAAAAACTCGGATAGATTTTTCGTAAAGCATGATTGTAAATATTAAATTATTCAATTGCAAACCAAAATATGTATTCATTTTAAAATATTTTTCAACAATCTTTATTTGGCCCCTAAACTCATGTTTCATGCGTTTGTTCGTTCGTTTCATTCAAAAAAAACTCGTATAGATTTTTCGTAAGGAATGATTGTAAATACTAAATTATTCAGATACAAATCAAAATTTGTATACATTTTAAAATATTTCTCCACAATATTGGTTTCTCCCCCTAAAACTCATGTTTCGTGCGTTTGTTCATTCGTTTCATTCAAAAAAAATTCGGATAGATTTTTCATAAAGAATGATATTAAATACTAAATTATTCAGATACAAATAGAAAATTGTATACATTTTAAAATATTTCTCCACAATATTTGTTTTGCCCCTAAAACTCAAGTTTCGTGCGTTTGTCCGCTCGTTTAAATAAAAAAAAACTCGGATAGATTTTTCGTAAAGCATGATTGTAAATATTAAATTATTCAATTGCAAACCAAAATATGTATTCATTTTAAAATATTTTTCAACAATCTTTTTTATTTGGCCCCTAAACTCATGTTTCATGCGTTTGTTCGTTCATTTCATTCAAAAAAAACTCGTATAGATTTTTTCGTAAGGAATGATTGTAAATACTAAATTATTCAGATACAAATCAAAATTTGTATACATTTTAAAATATTTCTCCACAATATTGGTTTTTCCCCCTAAAACTCATGTTTTGTGCGTTTGTTCATTCGTTTCATTCAAAAAAAATTCGGATAGATTTTTCATAAAGAATGATATTAAATACTAAATTATTCAGATACAAATAGAAAATTGTATACATTTTAAAATATTTCTCCACAATATTTGTTTTGCCCCTAAAATTTAAGTTTCGTGCGTTTGTCCGCTCGTTTAATTAAAAAAAAACTCGGATAGATTTTTCGTAAAGCATGATTGTAAATATTAAATTATTCAATTGCAAACCAAAATATGTATTCATTTTAAAATATTTTTCAACAATCTTTATTTGGCCCCTAAACTCATGTTTCATGCGTTTGTTCGTTCGTTTCTTTCAAAAAAACTCGTATAGATTTTTCGTAAGGAATGATTGTAAATACTAAATTATTCAGATACAAATCAAAATTTGTATACATTTTAAAATATTTCTCCACAATATTGGTTTTTCCCCTAAAACTCATGTTTCGTGCGTTTGTTGTTTGTTCATTCGTTTCATTCAAAAAAAACTCGGATAGATTTTTCATAAAGAATGATATTAAATACTAAATTATTCAGATACAAATAGAAAATTGTATACATTTTAAAATATTTCTCCACAATATTTGTTTTGCCCCTAAAACTTAAGTTTCGTGCGTTTGTCCGCTCGTTTAATTCAAAAAAAACTCGGATAGATTTTTCGTAAAGCATGATTGTAAATATTAAATTATTCAATTGCAAACCAAAATATGTATTCATTTTAAAATATTTTTCAACAATCTTTATTTGGCCCCTAAACTCATGTTTCATGCGTTTGTTCGTTCGTTTCATTAAAAAAAACTCGCATAGATAGATTTTTCGTAAAGAATGATTGTAAATACTAAATTATTCAGATACAAATCAAAATTTGTATACATTTTAAAATATTTCTCCACAATATTGGTTTTTCCCCCTAAAACTCATGTTTCGTGCGTTTGTTCATTCGTTTCATTCAAAAAAATTCGGATAGATTTTTCATAAAGAATGATATTAAATACTAAATTATTCAGATACAAATAGAAAATTGTATACATTTTAAAATATTTCTCCACAATATTTGTTTTGCCCCTAAAACTCAAGTTTCGTGCGTTTGTCCGCTCGTTTAATTCGAAAAAAACTCGGATAGATTTTTCGTAAAGCATGATTGTAAATATTAAATTATTCAATTGCAAACCAAAATATGTATTCATTTTAAAATATTTTTCAACAATCTTTATTTGGCCCCTAAACTCATGTTTCATGCGTTTGTTCGTTCGTTTCATTAAAAAAAACTCGCATAGATTTTCCGTAAGGAATGATTGTAAATACTAAATTATTCAGATACAAATCAAAATTTGTATACATTTTAAAATATTTCTCCACAATATTGGTTTTTCCCCTAAAACTCATGTTTCGTGCGTTTGTTCATTCGTTTCATTCAAAAAAAAACTCGGATAGATTTTTCATAAAGAATGATATTAAATACTAAATTATTCTAGATACAAATAAAAAATTGTATACATTTTAAAATATTTCTCCACAATATTTGTTTTTTGCCCCTAAAAACTCAAGTTTTTTAAAAAACTCGGATAGATTTTAATGATTGTAAATATTAAATTTTCATTGCAAATCAAAATTGTATTCATTTTAAAATATTTCTCCACCAATCTTTGTTTGCCCCTAAACTCATGTTTGTTCGTTTAATTTTAAAAAAAACTCGGATAGATTTTTTTTTCGTAAAGCATGATTGTAAATATTAAATTATTCAAATGCAAACCAAAATATGTATTCATTTTAAAATATTTTTCTCCACAATCTTTTCATTTGTTTGCCCCTAAAACTCATGTTTCATGCGTTTGTTCGTTCGTTTCATTCAAAAAAAACTCGTATAGATTTTTCGTAAAGAATGATTGTAAATACTAAATTATTCAGATACAAATCAAAATTTGTATACATTTTAAAATATTTCTCCACAATATTGGTTTTCCCCCCTAAAACTCATGTTTCGTGCGTTTGTTCATTCGTTTCATTCAAAAAAAAACTCGGATAGATTTTTCATAAAGAATGATATTAAATACTAAATTATTCAGATACAAATCAAAAATTGTATACATTTTAAAATATTTCTCCACAATATTTGTTTTGCCCCTAAAACTCATGTTTCAGTTGTGCGTTTGTCCGCTCGTTTAATTCAAAAAAACTCGGATAGATTTTTCGTAAAGCATGATTGTAAATATTAAATTATTCAATTGCAAACCAAAATATGTATTCATTTTAAAATATTTTTCCAACAATCTTTTTTTTGCCCCTAAACTCATGTTTTTTCATGCGTTTGTGTCGTTTCGTTTCATTAAAAAAAACTCGTATAGATTTTTCGTAAAGAATGATTGTAAATACTAAATTATTCAGATACAAATCAAAATTTGTATACATTTTAAAATATTTCTCCACAATATTGGTTTTCCCCCTAAAACTCATGTTTCATCGTGCGTTTGTTCATTCGTTTCTTTTAAAAAAACTCGGATAGATTTTTCATAAAGAATGATATTAAATACTAAATTATTCAGATACAAATAGAAAATTGTATACATTTTAAAATATTTCTCCACAATATTTGTTTTGCCCCTAAAACTCATGTTTCGTGCGTTTGTTCATTCGTTTTATTAAAAATCGGATAGATTTTTTCGTAAAGAATGATATTAAATACTAAATTATTCAGATACAAATCAAAATTGTATACATTTTAAAATATTTCTCCACAATTTTGTTTTTTCCTAAAACTCTAGCGTTTTGTTTTCGTTTAAATTTAAAAAAACTCGGATAGATTTTTCGTAAAGCATGATTGTAAATATTAAATTATTCAATTGCAAACCAAAATATGTATTCATTTTAAAATATTTTTCAACAATCTTTATTTGGCCCCTAAACTCATGTTTCATGCGTTTGTTCGTTCGTTTCATTAAAAAAAACTCGTATAGGTTTTTCGTAAGGAATGATTGTAAATACTAAATTATTCAGATACAAATCAAAATTTGTATACATTTTAAAATATTTCTCCACAATATTGGTTTTTCCCCCTAAAACTCATGTTTCGTGCGTTTGTTCATTCGTTTCATTCAAAAAAAACTCGGATAGATTTTTCATAAAGAATGATATTAAATACTAAATTATTCAGATACAAATAAAAAATTGTATACATTTTAAAATATTTCTCCACAATATTTGTTTTGCCCCTAAAACTCAAGTTTCGTGCGTTTGTCCGCTCGTTTAATTCAAAAAAAACTCGGATAGATTTTTCGTAAAGCATGATTGTAAATATTAAATTATTCAATTGCAAACCAAAATATGTATTCATTTTAAAATATTTTTCAACAATCTTTATTTGGCCCCTAAACTCATGTTTCATGCGTTTGTTCGTTCGTTTCATTTAAAAAAACTCGTATAGATTTTTTCGTAAAGAATGATTGTAAATACTAAATTATTCGGATACAAATCAAAATTTGTATACATTTTAAAATATTTCTCCACAATATTGGTTTTTCCCCTAAAACTCATGTTTCGTGCGTTGTTCGTTCGTTTCATAAAAAAAAACTCGATAGATTTTCCGTAAGGAATGATTGTAAATACTAAATTATTCAGATACAAATCAAAATTTGTATACATTTTAAAATATTTCTCCACAATATTGGTGTTTCCCCTAAAACTCATGTTTCGTGCGTTTGTTCATTCGTTTCATTCAAAAAAAACTCGGATAGATTTTTCATAAAGAATGATATTAAATACTAAATTATTCAGATACAAATAAAAAATTGTATACATTTTAAAATATTTCTCCACAATATTTGTTTTGCCCCTAAAATTTAAGTTTCGTGCGTTTGTTCGTTCGTTTCATTAAAAAAAACTCGGATAGATTTTTCGTAAAGCATGATTGTAAATATTAAATTATTCAATTGCAAACCAAAATATGTATTCATTTTAAAATATTTTTCAACAATCTTTATTTGGCCCCTAAACTCATGTTTCATGCGTTTGTTCGTTCGTTTCATTAAAAAAAAACTCGCATAGATTTTCCTCGTAAAGAATGATTGTAAATACTAAATTTATAAATTATTCAGATACAAATCAAAATTTGTATACATTTTAAAATATTTCTCCACAATATTGGTTTTTCCCCCTAAAACTCATGTTTCGTGCGTTTGTTCATTCGTTTCATTCAAAAAAAACTCGGATAGATTTTTCATAAAGAATGATATTAAATACTAAATTATTCAGATACAAATAGAAAATTGTATACATTTTAAAATATTTCTCCACAATATTTGTTTTGCCCCTAAAACTCAAGTTTCGTGCGTTTGTCCGCTCGTTTAATTCAAAAAAAACTCGGATAGATTTTTTGTAAAGCATGATTGTAAATATTAAATTATTCAATTGCAAACCAAAATATGTATTCATTTTAAAATATTTTTCAACAATCTTTATTTGGCCCCTAAACTCATGTTTCATGCGTTTGTTCGTTCGTTTCATTCAAAAAAAACTCGTATAGATTTTTCGTAAGGAATGATTGTAAATACTAAATTATTCAGATACAAATCAAAATTTGTATACATTTTAAAATATTTCTCCACAATATTGGTTTTTCCCCCTAAAACTCATGTTTCGTGCGTTTGTTCATTCGTTTCAATTAAAAAAAACTCGGATAGATTTTTCATAAAGAATGATATTAAATACTAAATTATTCAGATACAAATCAGAAAATTGTATACATTTTAAAATATTTCTCCACAATATTTTTTTTGCCCCTAAAATTCAAGTTTCGTGCGTTTGTCCGCTCGTTTAATTAAAAAAAACTCGGATAGATTTTTCGTAAAGCATGATTGTAAATATTAAATTATTCAATTGCAAACCAAAATATGTACTCATTTTAAAATATTTTTCAACAATCTTTATTTGGCCCCTAAACTCATGTTTCATGCGTTTGTTCGTTCGTTTCTTTCAAAAAAAACTCGTATAGATTTTCCGTAAGGAATGATTGTAAATACTAAATTATTCAGATACAAATCAAAATTTGTATACATTTTAAAATATTTCTCCACCATATTGGTTTTTCCCCCTAAAACTCATGTTTCGTGCGTTTGTTCATTCGTTTCATTAAAAAAAACTCGTATAGATTTTTCGTAAAGAATGATATTAAATCGTAAATTATTCGGATAAAATACAAAATTTGTATACATTTTAAAATATTTTCTCCACAATTTTGTTTTGCCCCTAAACTCATGTGCGTTTGTTCGCTCGTTTAATTAAAAAACTCGGATAGATTTTTTTTAAAGAATGATTGTAAATACTAAAT
Organism: Juncus inflexus; assembly: GCA_024447665.1. NCBI lineage: Eukaryota > Viridiplantae > Streptophyta > Magnoliopsida > Poales > Juncaceae > Juncus > Juncus inflexus. Next base: position 6,687,205 of record JAJHPC010000007.1, on the reverse strand, counting down.
TATTCGAATTCAAAATATATATGTTTCATTTTAAATATATTTATAGATTTTCTCATGTTTCTGCGTTTGTTATTTATTAAAAAAATATAAATTTTTAAAGTATTGTTTAAATACTAAATTTTTACAAATACAAAAAATTGTATACATTTTAAAATATTTCTCCACAATATTTGTTTTGCCCCTAAAACTCAAGTTTCGTGCGTTTGTCCGTTCGTTTAATTAAAAAAAAACTCGGATAGATTTTTCGTAAAGCATGATTGTAAATATTAAATTATTCAATTGCAAACCAAAATATGTATTCATTTTAAAATATTTTTCAACAATCTTTATTTGGCCCCTAAAACTCATGTTTCATGCGTTTGTTCGTTCGTTTCATTCAAAAAAAACTCGTATAGATTTTTCGTAAAGGAATGATTGTAAATTTATTTTTTAAAAAAATATTATATTTAAATTTTTTACAATTTTTTTAATTTTTTCTTTTTTTTTTTTATTTTTTTAAATTATTCAGATACAAATCAAAATTTGTATACATTTTAAAATATTTCTCCACAATATTGGTTTTTCCCCCTAAAACTCATGTTTCGTGCGTTTGTTCATTCGTTTCATTCAAAAAAAATTCGGATAGATTTTTCATAAAGAATGATATTAAATACTAAATTATTCAGATACAAATAAAAAATTGTATACATTTTAAAATATTTCTCCACAATATTTGTTTTGCCCCTAAAATTTAAGTTTCGTGCGTTTGTCCGCTCGTTTAATTCAAAAAAACTCGGATAGATTTTTCGTAAAGCATGATTGTAAATATTAAATTATTCAATTGCAAACCAAAATATGTATTCATTTTAAAATATTTTTCAACAATCTTTATTTGGCCCCTAAACTCATGTTTCATGCGTTTGTTCGTTCGTTTTTCATTAAAAAAAACTCGTATAGATTTTTCGTAAGGAATGATTGTAAATACTAAATTATTCAGATACAAATCAAAATTTGTATACATTTTAAAATATTTCTCCACAATATTGGTTTTTCCCCCTAAAACTCATGTTTCGTGCGTTTGTTCATTCGTTTCATTTTAAAAAAATTCGGATAGATTTTTCATAAAGAATGATATTAAATACTAAATTATTCGGATCACAAATAGAAAATTGTATACATTTTAAAATATTTCTCCACAATATTTGTTTTGCCCCTAAAATTTAAGTTTCGTGCGTTTGTCCGCTCGTTTAATTCAAAAAAAACTCGGATAGATTTTTCGTAAAGCATGATTGTAAATATTAAATTATTCAATTGCAAACCAAAATATGTATTCATTTTAAAATATTTTTCAACAATCTTTTTTTTGGCCCCTAAACTCATGTTTCATGCGTTTGTTCGTTCGTTTCATTATAAAAAAACTCGCATAGATTTTCCGTAAGGAATGATTGTAAATACTAAATTATTCAGATACAAATCAAAATTTGTATACATTTTAAAATATTTCTCCACAATATTGGTTTTTTCCCCTAAAACCTCATGTTTCGTGCGTTTGTTCATTCGTTTCATTCAAAAAAATTCGGAAAGATTTTTCATAAAGAATGATATTAAATACTAAATTATTTTAGATACAAATAGAAAATTGTATACATTTTAAAATATTTCTCCACAATATTTGTTTTGCCCCTAAAACTTTAAGTTTCGTGCGTTTGTGCGTTTGTCCGCTCGTTTAATTAAAAAAAATCTCGGATAGATTTTTCGTAAAGCATGATTGTAAATATTAAATTATTCAATTGCAAACCAAAATATGTATTCATTTTAAAATATTTTTCAACAATCTTTATTTGGCCCCTAAACTCATGTTTCATGCGTTTGTTCGTTCGTTTCATTTAAAAAAACTCGTATAGATTTTTCGTAAGGAATGATTGTAAATACTAAATTATTCAGATACAAATCAAAATTTGTATACATTTTAAAATATTTCTCCACAATATTGGTTTTTCCCCCTAAAACTCATGTTTCGTGCGTTTGTTCATTCGTTTCATTCAAAAAAATTCGGATAGATTTTTCATAAAGAATGATATTAAATACTAAATTATTCAGATACAAATAGAAAATTGTATACATTTTAAAATATTTCTCCACAATATTTGTTTTGCCCCTAAAACTCAAGTTTCGTGCGTTTGTCCGCTCGTTTAATTCAAAAAAACTCGGATAGATTTTTCGTAAAGCATGATTGTAAATATTAAATTATTCAATTGCAAACCAAAATATGTATTCATTTTAAAATATTTTTCAACAATCTTTATTTGGCCCCTAAACTCATGTTTCATGCGTTTGTTCGTTCGTTTCATTCAAAAAATGTATTATTTTAAATTTAAAAAAATCAAAAACTTGTATAGATTTTTCGTAAGGAATGATTGTAAATACTAAATTATTATTATCAAATCAATTTGTATACATTTTAAAAATTTTATAATTTTTAAAATTTTAAATTATTCGGATACAAATCAAAATTTGTATACATTTTAAAATATTTCTCCACAATATTGGTTTTTCCCCCTAAAACTCATGTTTCGTGCGTTTGTTCATTCGTTTCATTCAAAAAAAATTCGGATAGATTTTTCATAAAGAATGATATTAAATACTAAATTATTCAGATACAAATAGAAAATTGTATACATTTTAAAATATTTCTCCACAATATTTGTTTTGCCCCTAAAACTTAAGTTTCGTGCGTTTGTCCGCTCGTTTAATTAAAAAAAACTCGGATAGATTTTTCGTAAAGCATGATTGTAAATATTAAATTATTCAATTGCAAACCAAAATATGTATTCATTTTAAAATATTTTTCAACAATCTTTATTTGGCCCCTAAACTCATGTTTCATGCGTTTGTTCGTTCGTTTCATTCAAAAAAAACTCGTATAGATTTTTCGTAAGGAATGATTGTAAATACTAAATTATTCAGATACAAATCAAAATTTGTATACATTTTAAAATATTTCTCCACAATATTGGTTTTTCCCCCTAAAACTCATGTTTCGTGCGTTTGTTCATTCGTTTCATTCAAAAAAAACTCGGATAGATTTTTCATAAAGAATGATATTAAATACTAAATTATTCAGATACAAATAAAAAATTGTATACATTTTAAAATATTTCTCCACAATATTTGTTTTGCCCCTAAAACTCAAGTTTCGTGCGTTTGTCCGCTCGTTTAATTCAAAAAAAACTCGGATAGATTTTCGTAAAGCATGATTGTAAATATTAAATTATTCAATTGCAAACCAAAATATGTATTCATTTTAAAATATTTTTCAACAATCTTTATTTGGCCCCTAAACTCATGTTTCATGCGTTTGTTCGTTCGTTTCATTAAAAAAAACTCGCATAGATTTTCCGTAAGGAATGATTGTAAATACTAAATTATTCAGATACAAATCAAAATTTGTATACATTTTAAAATATTTCTCCACAATATTGGTTTTTCCCCCTAAAACTCATGTTTCGTGCGTTTGTTCATTCGTTTCATTCAAAAAAAACTCGGATAGATTTTTCATAAAGAATGATATTAAATACTAAATTATTCAGATACAAATAGAAAATTGTATACATTTTAAAATATTTCTCCACAATATTTGTTTTGCCCCTAAAAATTTAAGTTCCGTGCGTTTGTCCGCTCGTTTAAATTAAAAAAAACTCGGATAGATTTTTCGTAAAGCATGATTGTAAATATTAAATTATTAAATTATTCAATTGCAAACCAAAATATGTATTCATTTTAAAATATTTTTCAACAATCTTTATTTGGCCCCTAAACTCATGTTTCATGCGTTTGTTCGTTTTTTTCAAAAAAAAAATAGATTTTTCGTATAGATTTTGTAATGAATGATTGTAAATACTAAATTATTCAGATACAAATCAAAATTTGTATACATTTTAAAATATTTCTCCACAATATTGGTTTTTCCCCTAAAACTCATGTTTCGTGGTGCGTTTGTTCATTCGTTTCATTCAAAAAATTTCGGATAGATTTTTCATAAAGAATGATATTAAATACTAAATTATTTTAGATACAAATAAAAAATTGTATACATTTTAAAATATTTCTCCACAATATTTGTTTTGCCCCTAAAATTTAAGTTTCGTGCGTTTGTCCGCTCGTTTAATTCAAAAAAAACTCGGATAGATTTTTCGTAGTAAAGCATGATTGTAAATATTAAATTATTCAATTGCAAACCAAAATATGTATTCATTTTAAAATATTTTTCAACAATCTTTATTTGGCCCCTAAACTCATGTTTCATGCGTTTGTTCGTTCGTTTCATTCAAAAAAAAAACTCGCATAGATTTTTTCGTAAAGAATGATTGTAAATACTAAATTTATTCAGATACAAATCAAAATTTGTATACATTTTAAAATATTTCTCCACAATATTGGTTTTCCCCCCTAAAACTCATGTTTCGTGCGTTTGTTCATTCGTTTCATTAAAAAAAATTCGGATAGATTTTTCATAAAGAATGATATTAAATACTAAATTATTCGGATACAAATCAGAAAATTGTATACATTTTAAAATATTTCTCCAGAATATTTGTTTTGCCCCTAAAACTTAAGTTTCGTGCGTTTGTCCGCTCGTTTAATTTAAAAAAACTCGGATAGATTTTTCGTAAAGCATGATTGTAAATATTAAATTATTCAATTGCAAACCAAAATATGTATTCATTTTAAAATATTTTTCAACAATCTTTATTTGGCCCCTAAACTCATGTTTCGTGCGTTTGTTCGTTTCGTTTCTTAAAAAAAACTCGTATAGATTTTTCGTAAGGAATGATTGTAAATACTAAATTATTCAGATACAAATCAAAATTTGTATACATTTTAAAATATTTCTCCACAATATTGGTTTTTCCCCCTAAAACTCATGTTTCGTGCGTTTGTTCATTCGTTTCATTCAAAAAAAACTCGGATAGATTTTTCATAAAGAATGATATTAAATACTAAATTATTCGGATACAAATAGAAAATTGTATACATTTTAAAATATTTCTCCACAATATTTGTTTTGCCCCTAAAACTCAAGTTTCGTGCGTTTGTCCGCTCGTTTAATTCAAAAAAACTCGGATAGATTTTTCGTAAAGCATGATTGTAAATATTAAATTATTCAATTGCAAACCAAAATATGTATTCATTTTAAAATATTTTTCAACAATCTTTATTTGGCCCCTAAACTCATGTTTCATGCGTTTGTTTGTTCGTTCGTTTCAAAAAAAAAAAACTCGTATAGATTTTTTTCGTGAAAGAATGATTGTAAATACTAAATTATTCGAATACCAAATCAAAATTTGTATACATTTTAAAATATTTCTCCACAATATTGTTTTTCCCCCTAAAACTCATGTTTCGTGCGTTTGTTCATTCGTTTCATTCAAAAAAAATTCGGATAGATTTTTCGTAAAGAATGATATTAAATACTAAATTATTCGGATACAAAACCAAAATTGTATACATTTTAAAATATTTCTCCACAATCTTTGTTTTGCCCTAAAACTCATTTTCGTGCGTTTGTTCTCGTTTCATAAAAAAAAAAAATTTTTGTTTTTTAAAGAATGATTGTAAATATTAAATTATTCAGATACAAATCAAAATTTGTATACATTTTAAAATATTTCTCCACAATCTTGTTTTTTGCCCCTAAAACTCATGTTTCGTGCTGTTTGTTCATTCATTTTTGTTTAAAAATTTCTAAATTAGATTTTTCAAAAAAATATGATTGTAAATATTAAATTATTCAATTGCAAAAAACCAAAATTTGTATATTCATTTTAAAATTTAATATTTTTCAACAATATTTTTTTGGCCCCTAAAACTCATGTTTCATGCGTTTGCGTTTGTTCGTTCGTTTCATTAAAAAAAACTCGTATAGATTTTTCGTAAAGAATGATATGTAAATACTAAATTATTCGAGATACAAATCAAAATTTGTATACATTTTAAAATATTTCTCCACAATATTTGGTTTTCCCCCTAAAACTCATGTTTCGTGCGTTGCGTTTGTTCATTCGTTTCATTATTAAAAAAACTCGGATAGATTTTTCGTAAAGAATGATATTAAATACTAAATTATTCGAGATACAAATACAAAATTTGTATACATTTTAAAATATTTCTCCACAATATTTGTTTTGCCCCTAAAACTCAAGTTTCGTGCGTTTGTCGCTTCGTTTAATTTAAAAAAAACTCGGATAGATTTTTTTTAAAGCATGATTGTAAATATTAAATTATTCAATTGCAAACCAAAATATGTATTCATTTTAAAATATTTTTCAACAATCTTTATTTGGCCCCTAAACTCATGTTTCATGCGTTTGTTCGTTCGTTTCATTCAAAAAAAACTCGTATAGATTTTTCGTAAGGAATGATTGTAAATACTAAATTATTCAGATACAAATCAAAATTTGTATACATTTTAAAATATTTCTCCACAATATTGGTTTTTCCCCCTAAAACTCATGTTTCGTGCGTTTGTTCATTCGTTTCATTCAAAAAAAACTCGGATAGATTTTTCATAAAGAATGATATTAAATACTAAATTATTCAGATACAAATAGAAAATTGTATACATTTTAAAATATTTCTCCACAATATTTGTTTTGCCCCTAAAACTTAAGTTTCGTGCGTTTGTCCGCTCGTTTAATTAAAAAAAAAACTCGGATAGATTTTTCGTAAAGCATGATTGTAAATATTAAATTATTCAATTGCAAACCAAAATATGTATTCATTTTAAAATATTTTTCAACTCTTAATCTTTATTTGGCCCCTAAACTCATGTTTCATGCGTTTGTTCGTTCGTTTCATTCAAAAAAAACTCGTATAGATTTTTCGTAAAGAATGATTGTAATATAAATACTAAATTATTGCAGATACAAATCAAAATTTGTATACATTTTAAAATATTTCTCCACAATATTGGTTTTTCCCCCTAAAACTCATGTTTCGTGCGTTTGTTCATTCGTTTCATTCAAAAAAACTCGGATAGATTTTTCATAAAGAATGATATTAAATACTAAATTATTCAGATACAAATCAGAAAATTGTATACATTTTAAAATATTTCTCCACAATATTTGTTTTGCCCCTAAAACTCAAGTTTCGTGCGTTTGTCCGCTCGTTTAATTAAAAAAAACTCGGATAAATTTTTCGTAAAGCATGATTGTAAATATTAAATTATTCAATTGCAAACCAAAATATGTATTCATTTTAAAATATTTTTCAACAATCTTTATTTGGCCCCTAAACTCATGTTTCATGCGTTTGTTCGTTCGTTTCATTCAAAAAAAACTCGTATAGATTTTTCGTAAGGAATGATTGTAAATACTAAATTATTCAGATACAAATCAAAATTTGTATACATTTTAAAATATTTCTCCACAATATTGGTTTTTCCCCCTAAAACTCATGTTTCGTGCGTTTGTTCATTCGTTTCATTCAAAAAAAATTCGGATAGATTTTTCGTAAAGAATGATATTAAATACTAAATTATTCAGATACAAATAATTGTTCAAAAAAAATCGATAGATTTTTTAAAGATGATTTAATACTAATTATTGATACAAATAGAAAATTGTATACATTTTAAAATATTTCTCCACAATATTTGTTTTGCCCCTAAAACTCAAGTTTCGTGCGTTTGTCCGCTCGTTTAATTCAAAAAAAACTCGGATAGATTTTTCGTAAAGCATGATTGTAAATATTAAATTATTCAATTGCAAACCAAAATATGTATTCATTTTAAAATATTTTTCAACAATCTTTATTTGGCCCCTAAACTCATGTTTCATGCGTTTGTTCGTTCGTTTTCATTTAAAAAAACTCGTATAGATTTTTCGTAAGGAATGATTGTAAATACTAAATTATTCAGATACAAATCAAAATTTGTATACATTTTAAAATATTTCTCCACAATATTGGTTTTTCCCCCTAAAACTCATGTTTCGTGCGTTTGTTCATTCGTTTCATTCAAAAAAAACTCGGATAGATTTTTCATAAAGAATGATATTAAATACTAAATTATTCAGATACAAATCGAAAATTGTATACATTTTAAAATATTTCTCCACAATATTTGTTTTGCCCCTAAAACTCAAGTTTCGTGCGTTTGTCCGCTCGTTTAATTCAAAAAAAACTCGGATAGATTTTTCGTAAAGCATGATTGTAAATATTAAATTATTCAATTGCAAACCAAAATATGTATTCATTTTAAAATATTTTTCAACAATCTTTATTTGGCCCCTAAACTCATGTTTCATGCGTTTGTTCGTTCGTTTCATTATAAAAAAACTCGCATAGATTTTCCGTAAGGAATGATTGTAAATACTAAATTATTCAGATACAAATCAAAATTTGTATACATTTTAAAATATTTCTCCACAATATTGGTTTTTCCCCCTAAAACTCATGTTTCGTGCGTTTGTTCATTCGTTTCTTAAAAAAAACTCGGATAGATTTTTCATAAAGAATGATATTAATATATATTATTAATTATTATACAAATAGAAAATTTGTATACATTTTAAAATATTTCTCCACAATATTTGTTTTGCCCCTAAAACTCATATTTCATATTCGTTTCATTCAAAAAAAACTCGGATAGATTTTTCGTAAAGAATGATAGTAAAATACTAAATTATTCAGATACAAATACAAAATTGTATACATTTTAAAATATTTTCTCCACAATTTTTTGTTTTGCCCCTAAAACTCATGTTTCGTGCGTTTGTCCTCGTTCGTTTAATTAAAAAAAACTCGGATAGATTTTTCGTAAAGAATGATTGTAAATATTAAATTATTCAAATGCAAACCAAAATATGTATTCATTTTAAAATATTTTTCCACAATCTTTATTTGTGTTTCCCCCCTAAAACTCATGTTTCATGCGTTTGTTCGTTCGTTTCATTTAAAAAAACTCGGATAGATTTTTCGTAAAGAATGATAGTAAATACTAAATTATTCAGATACAAATCAAAATTTGTATACATTTTAAAATATTTCTCCACAATATTGGTTTTCCCCCCTAAAACTCATGTTTCGTGCGTTTGTTCATTCGTTTCATTCAAAAAAAAACTCGGATAGATTTTTCGTAAAGAATGATATTAAATACTAAATTATTCAAGATACAAATCAAAAATTGTATACATTTTAAAATATTTCTCCACAATATTTGTTTTGCCCCTAAAACTCATGTTTCGTGCGTTTGTCCGCTCGTTTAATTTAAAAAAAACTCGGATAGATTTTTTCGTAAAGAATGATATGTAAATACTAAATTATTCAAATACAAACCAAAATTTTATATGTCTTCATTTTAAAATATTTCTCCACAATTTGGTTTTGCCCCTAAAACTGATTGTTTTGCGTTTGTTCGTTCCTGTTTCATTTTAAAAAAAATTTTGTATAGATTTTTTATAAAGAATGATAGTAAATACTAAATTATTCGGATACAAATCAAAATTTGTATACATTTTAAAATATTTCTCCACAATCTTTGTTTTGCCCCAAAACTCATGTTTCATGCGTTTGTTCGTTCGTTTCATTCAAAAAAAACTCGTATAGATTTTTCGTAAAGAATGATTGTAAATACTAAATTATTCAGATACAAATCAAAATTTGTATACATTTTAAAATATTTCTCCACAATCTTTTTTTTGCCCCTAAAACTCATGTTTCATGCGTTTGTTCGTTCGTTTCATTAAAAAAAACTCGTGATAGATTTTTCGTAAAGAATGATAGTAAATACTAAATTATTCAGATACAAATCAAAATTTGTATACATTTTAAAAATATTTCTCCACAATATTGTGTTTGCCCCTAAAACTCATGTTTCGTGCGTTTGTTCATTCGTTTCATTTAAAAAAAACTCGGATAGATTTTTCGTAAAGAATGATATTAAATACTAAATTATTCGGGATACAAATCAAAAATTGTATACATTTTAAAATATTTCTCCACAATATTTGTTTTGCCCCTAAAACTCTATGTTTCGTGCGTTTGTCTCGTTTTGTTAATTCAAAAATTAAAAAAACTCGGATAGATTTTTCGTAAAGCATGATTGTAAATATTAAATTATTCAATTGCAAACCAAAATATGTATTCATTTTAAAATATTTTTCAACAATCTTTATTTGGCCCCTAAACTCATGTTTCATGCGTTTGTTCGTTCGTTTCATTTAAAAAAAACTCGGATAGATTTTTCGTAAAGAATGATTGTAAATACTAAATTATTCGGATACAAATCAAAATTTGTATACATTTTAAAATATTTCTCCACAATATTGGTTTTTCCCCCTAAAACTCATGTTTCGTGCGTTTGTTCATTCGTTTCATTTAAAAAAAACTCGGATAGATTTTTCATAAAGAATGATATTAAATACTAAATTATTCGGATACAAATCAAAAATTGTATACATTTTAAAATATTTCTCCACAATATTTGTTTTGCCCCTAAAACTCAAGTTTCGTGCGTTTGTCCGCTCGTTTAAATAAAAAAAAACTCGGATAGATTTTTCGTAAAGCATGATTGTAAATATTAAATTATTCAATTGCGCAAACCAAAATATGTATTCATTTTAAAATATTTTTCAACAATCTTTATTTGGCCCCTAAACTCATGTTTCATGCGTTTGTTCGTTCGTTTCATTTAAAAAAACTCGTATAGATTTTTCGTAAAGAATGATTGTAAATACTAAATTATTCGAATACAAATCAAAATTTGTATACATTTTAAAATATTTCTCCACAATATTGGTTTTTCCCCTAAAACTCATGTTTTCGTGCGTTTGTTCATTCGTTTCATTCAAAAAAAATTCGGAAAGATTGTTTTTTTGGATAGATTTTTCATAAAGAATGATATTAAATACTAAATTATTCGAGATACAAATAGAAAATTTTGTATACATTTTAAAATATTTCTCCACAATATTTGTTTTGCCCCTAAAACTCAAGTTTCGTTTGTTTGTCCCCTCGTTTAATTAAAAAAAAACTCGGATAGAGTTTTTTAAATAAAGTTGTAAATGATTGTAAATATTAAATTATTCAAATTTGCAAACCAAAATATGTATTCATTTTAAAATATTTTTCAACAATCTTTATTTGGCCCCTAAACTCATGTTTCATGCGTTTGTTCGTTCGTTTCATTCAAAAAAAACTCGTATAGATTTTTCGTAAGGAATGATTGTAAATACTAAATTATTCAGATACAAATCAAAATTTGTATACATTTTAAAATATTTCTCCACAATATTGGTTTTTCCCCCTAAAACTCATGTTTCGTGCGTTTGTTCATTCGTTTCTTTAAAAAAAACTCGGATAGATTTTTCATGAAAGAATGATATTAAATACTAAATTATTCGAATACAAATTAGAAAATTGTATACATTTTAAAATATTTCTCCACAATATTTGTTTTGCCCCTAAAACTCAAGTTTCGTGCGTTTGTCCGCTCGTTTAATTCAAAAAAAACTCGGATAGATTTTTCGTAAAGCATGATTGTAAATATTAAATTATTCAATTGCAAACCAAAATATGTATTCATTTTAAAATATTTTTCAACAATCTTTTTTTGGCCCCTAAACTCATGTTTCATGCGTTTGTTCGTTCGTTTCATTCAAAAAAAACTCGTATAGATTTTTCGTAACGAATGATTGTAAATACTAAATTATTCGGATACAAATCAAAATTTGTATACATTTTAAAATATTTCTCCACAATATTGGTTTTTCCCCTAAAACTCATGTTTCATGTTTCGTGCGTTTGTTCATTCGTTTCATTTTAAAAAAACTCTGGATAGATTTTTCGTAAAGAATGATATTAAATACTAAATTATTCAGATACAAATAAAAAATTGTATACATTTTAAAATATTTCTCCACAATATTTGTTTTGCCCCTAAAACTCTAGTTTCGTGCGTTTGTCCTCTCGTTTAATTCAAAAAAAACTCGGATAGATTTTTCGTAAAGCATGATTGTAAATATTAAATTATTCAATTGCAAACCAAAATATGTATTCATTTTAAAATATTTTTCAACAATCTTTATTTGGCCCCTAAACTCATGTTTCATGCGTTTGTTCGTTCGTTTCATTATAAAAAAACTCGCATAGATTTTTCGTAAAGAATGATTGTAAATACTAAATTATTCGAGATACAAATCAAAATTTGTATACATTTTAAAATATTTCTCCACAATATTGGTTTTTCCCCCTAAAACTCATGTTTCGTGCGTTTGTTCATTCGTTTCATTTTAAAAAAACTCGGATAGATTTTTCATAAAGAATGATATTAAATACTAAATTATTCGATACGATACAAAATGAAAATTGTATACATTTTAAAATATTTCTCCACAATATTTGTTTTGCCCCTAAAACTTAAGTTTCGTGCGTTTGTCCGCTCGTTTAATTCAAAAAAAACTCGGATAGATTTTTCGTAAAGCATGATTGTAAATATTAAATTATTCAATTGCAAACCAAAATATGTATTCATTTTAAAATATTTTTCAACAATCTTTATTTGGCCCCTAAACTCATGTTTCATGCGTTTTTGTTCGTTTCGTTTCATTAAAAAAAACTCGTATAGATTTTTCGTAAGGAATGATTGTAAATACTAAATTATTCAGATACAAATCAAAATTTGTATACATTTTAAAATATTTCTCCACAATATTGGTTTTTCCCCCTAAAACTCATGTTTCGTGCGTTTGTTCATTCGTTTCATTCAAAAAAAACTCGGATAGATTTTTCATAAAGAATGATATTAAATACTAAATTATTCAGATACAAATAGAAAATTGTATACATTTTAAAATATTTCTCCACAATATTTGTTTTGCCCCTAAAACTTAAGTTTCGTGCGTTTGTCCGCTCGTTTAATTAAAAAAAACTCGGATAGATTTTTCGTAAAGCATGATTGTAAATATTAAATTATTCAATTGCAAACCAAAATATGTATTCATTTTAAAATATTTTTCAACAATCTTTATTTGGCCCCTAAACTCATGTTTCATGCGTTTGTTTGTTCGTTCATTCGTTTCATTAAAAAAAACTCGTATAGATTTTTCGTAAAGAATGATTGTAAATACTAAATTATTCAGATACAAATCAAAATTTGTATACATTTTAAAATATTTCTCCACAATATTGGTTTTTCCCCCTAAAACTCATGTTTCGTGCGTTTGTTCATTCGTTTCATTCAAAAAAACTCGGATAGATTTTTCATAAAGAATGATATTAAATACTAAATTATTCAGATACAAATAAAAAATTGTATACATTTTAAAATATTTCTCCACAATATTTGTTTTGCCCCTAAAACTCAAGTTTCGTGCGTTTGTCCGCCTCGTTTAATTAAAAAAAAACTCGGATAGATTTTTCGTAAAGCATGATTGTAAATATTAAATTATTCAATTGCAAACCAAAATATGTATTCATTTTAAAATATTTTTCAACAATCTTTATTTGGCCCCTAAACTCATGTTTCATGCGTTTGTTCGTTCGTTTCATTTAAAAAAACTCCGTATAGATTTTTCGTAGTTTAAGAATGATTGTAAATACTAAATTATTCGGATACAAATCAAAATTTGTATACATTTTAAAATATTTCTCCACAATATTGGTTTTTCCCCCTAAAACTCATGTTTTCGTGCGTTTGTTCATTCGTTTCATTCAAAAAAACTCGGATAGATTTTTCATAAAGAATGATATTAAATACTAAATTATTCGGGATACAAATAGAAAATTTGTATACATTTTAAAATATTTCTCCACAATATTTGTTTTGCCCCTAAAACTCAAGTTTCGTGCGTTTGTCCGCTCGTTTAATTAAAAAAAAACTCGGATAGATTTTTCGTAAAGCATGATTGTAAATATTAAATTATTCAATTGCAAACCAAAATATGTATTCATTTTAAAATATTTTTCAACAATCTTTATTTGGCCCCTAAACTCATGTTTCATGCGTTTGTTCGTTCGTTTCATTCAAAAAAAACTCGTATAGATTTTTCGTAAGGAATGATTGTAAATACTAAATTATTCAGATACAAATCAAAATTTGTATACATTTTAAAATATTTCTCCACAATATTGGTTTTCCCCCTAAAACTCATGTTTCGTGCGTTTGTTCATTCGTTTCATTCAAAAAAAACTCGGATAGATTTTTCATAAAGAATGATATTAAATACTAAATTATTCAGATACAAATAGAAAATTGTATACATTTTAAAATATTTCTCCACAATATTTGTTTTGCCCCTAAAACTTAAGTTTCGTGCGTTTGTCCGCTCGTTTAATTAAAAAAAACTCGGATAGATTTTTCGTAAAGCATGATTGTAAATATTAAATTATTCAATTGCAAACCAAAATATGTATTCATTTTAAAATATTTTTCAACAATCTTTATTTGGCCCTTAAACTCATGTTTCATGCGTTTGTTCGTTCGTTTCATTAAAAAAAAACTCGTATAGATTTTTCGTAAGGAATGATTGTAAATACTAAATTATTCAGATACAAATCAAAATTTGTATACATTTTAAAATATTTCTCCACAATATTGGTTTTTCCCCTAAAACTCATGTTTAAAACTCATGTTTCGTGCGTTTGTTCATTCGTTTCATTCAAAAAAAACTCGGATAGATTTTTCATAAAGAATGATATTAAATACTAAATTATTCAGATACAAATAAAAAATTGTATACATTTTAAAATATTTCTCCACAATATTTGTTTTGCCCCTAAAACTCAAGTTTCGTGCGTTTGTCCGCTTCGTTTAATTCAAAAAAAACTCGGATAGATTTTTCGTAAAGCATGATTGTAAATATTAAATTATTCAATTGCAAACCAAAATATGTATTCATTTTAAAATATTTTTCAACAATCTTTATTTGGCCCCTAAACTCATGTTTCATGCGTTTGTTCGTTCGTTTCATTCAAAAAAAAAACTCGTATAGGATTTTTCGTAAAGAATGATAGTAAATAACTAAATTATTCGGATACAAATCAAAATTTGTATACATTTTAAAATATTTCTCCACAATATTGGTTTTTCCCCCTAAAACTCATGTTTCGTGCGTTTGTTCATTCGTTTCAATTAAAAAAAACTCGGATAGATTTTTCATAAAGAATGATATTAAATACTAAATTATTCAGATACAAATAGAAAATTGTATACATTTTAAAATATTTCTCCACAATATTTGTTTTGCCCCTAAAACTTAAGTTTCGTGCGTTTGTCCGCTCGTTTAATTCAAAAAAAACTCGGATAGAGATTTTTCGTAAAGCATGATTGTAAATATTAAATTATTCAATTGCAAACCAAAATATGTATTCATTTCAAAATATTTTTCAACAATCTTTATTTGGCCCCTAAACTCATGTTTCATGCGTTTGTTCGTTTGTTTCATTAAAAAAAACTCGCATAGATTTTTCGTAAAGAATGATTGTAAATACTAAATTATTCCGATACAAATCAAAATTTGTATACATTTTAAAATATTTCTCCACAATATTGGTTTTTCCCCCTAAAACTCATGTTTCGTGCGTTTGTTCATTCGTTTCATTCAAAAAAATCTCGGATAGATTTTTCGTAAAGAATGATATTAAATACTAAATTATTCAGATACAAATCAAAAATTGTATACATTTTAAAATATTTCTCCACAATATTTGTTTTGCCCCTAAAACTTTCAAGTTTTTCGTGCGTTTGTCCGTCTCGTTTAATTCAAAAAAAACTCGGATAGATTTTTCGTAAAGCATGATTGTAAATATTAAATTATTCAATTGCAAACCAAAATATGTATTCATTTCAAAATATTTTTCAACAATCTTTATTTTTGGCCCCTAAACTCATGTTTCATGCGTTTGTTCGTTCGTTTCATTTAAAAAAACTCGTATAGATTTTTCGAGTAAGGAATGATTGTAAATACTAAATTATTCAGATACAAATCAAAATTTGTATACATTTTAAAATATTTCTCCACAATATTGGTTTTCCCCCCTAAAACTCATGTTTCGTGCGTTTGTTCATTCGTTTCATTCAAAAAAAAACTCGGATAGATTTTTCATAAAGAATGATATTAAATACTAAATTATTCAGATACAAATAGAAAATTGTATACATTTTAAAATATTTCTCCACAATATTTGTTTTGCCCCTAAAACTCAAGTTTCGTGCGTTTGTCCGCTCGTTTAATTCAAAAAAAACTCGGATAGATTTTTCGTAAAGCATGATTGTAAATATTAAATTATTCAATTGCAAACCAAAATATGTATTCATTTTAAAATATTTTTCAACAATCTTTATTTGGCCCCTAAACTCATGTTTCATGCGTTTGTTCGTTCGTTTCATTAAAAAAAACTCGTATAGATTTTTCGTAAGGAATGATTGTAAATACTAAATTATTCAGATACAAATCAAAATTTGTATACATTTTAAAATATTTCTCCACAATATTGGTTTTTCCCCCTAAAACTCATGTTTCGTGCGTTTGTTCATTCGTTTCATTTCAAAAAAACTCGGATAGATTTTTCATAAAGAATGATATTAAATACTAAATTATTCGGATACAAATCGAAAATTGTATACATTTTAAAATATTTCTCCACAATATTTGTTTTTGCCCCTAAAAAATTTCAAGTTTCGTGCGTTTGTCCGCTCGTTTAATTCAAAAAAAACTCGGATAGATTTTTCGTAAAGCATGATTGTAAATATTAAATTATTCAATTGCAAACCAAAATATGTATTCATTTTAAAATATTTTTCAACAATCTTTATTTGGCCCCTAAACTCATGTTTCATGCGTTTGTTCGTTCGTTTCTTAAAAAAAAACTCGTATAGATTTTTCGTAACGAATGATTGTAAATACTAAATTATTCAGATACAAATCAAAATTTGTATACATTTTAAAATATTTCTCCACAATATTGGTTTTTCCCCCTAAAACTCATGTTTCGTGCGTTTGTTCATTCGTTTCATTTTAAAAAAACTCGGATAGATTTTTCATAAAGAATGATATTAAATACTAAATTATTCAGATACAAATCAAAAATTGTATACATTTTAAAATATTTCTCCACAATATTTGTTTTGCCCCTAAAACTTCAAGTTTCGTGCGTTTGTCCGCTCGTTTAATTAAAAAAAAACTCGGATAGATTTTTCGTAAAGCATGATTGTAAATATTAAATTATTCAATTGCAAACCAAAATATGTATTCATTTTAAAATATTTTTCAACAATCTTTATTTGGCCCCTAAACTCATGTTTCATGCGTTTGTTCGTTCGTTTCATTCAAAAAAAACTCGTATAGATTTTTCGTAAAGAATGATAGTAAATACTAAATTATTCGGGATACAAATCAAAATTTGTATACATTTTAAAATATTTCTCCACAATATTGGTTTTCCCCCTAAAACTCATGTTTCGTGCGTTTGTTCATTCGTTTCATTCAAAAAAACTCGGATAGATTTTTCGTAAAGAATGATATTAAATACTAAATTATTCAGATACAAATCGAAAATTGTATACATTTTAAAATATTTCTCCACAATATTTGTTTTGCCCCTAAAACTCAAGTTTCGTGCGTTTGTTCGTTCGTTTAATTCAAAAAAAACTCGGATAGATTTTTCGTAAAGCATGATTGTAAATATTAAATTATTCAATTAGCAAACCAAAATATGTATTCATTTTAAAATATTTCTCCACAATCTTTGTTTGCCCCTAAAACTCATGTTTCATGCGTTTGTTCGTTCGTTTCATTCAAAAAAAACTCGTATAGATTTTTCGTAAGGAATGATTGTAAATACTAAATTATTCAGATACAAATCAAAATTTGTATACATTTTAAAATATTTCTCCACAATATTGGTTTTTCCCCCTAAAACTCATGTTTCTTTGGTTTGTTCATTCGTTTAATTAAAAAAACTCGGATAGATTTTTCGTAAAGAATGATTGTAAATATTAAATTATTCAAATACAAACCAAAATATGTATTCATTTTAAAATATTTCTCCACAATCTTTGTTTTTTGGCCCCTAAACCTCATGTTTCATGCGTTTGTTCGTTCGTTTCATTATAAAAAAACTCGTATAGATTTTTCGTAAAGAATTGTAAATATTGTAAATACTATAATTATTCAGATACAAATCAAAATTTGTATACATTTTAAAATATTTCTCCACAATATTGGTTTTTCCCCCTAAAACTCATGTTTCGTGCGTTTGTTCATTCGTTTCATTTAAAAAAAACTCGGATAGATTTTTCGTAAAGAATGATATTAAATACTAAATTATTCAGATACAAATCAAAAATTGTATACATTTTAAAATATTTCTCCACAATATTTGTTTTGCCCCTAAAACTCAAGTTTCGTGTGCGTTTCGTCGTTCGTTTAATTCAAAAAAAACTCGGATAGATTTTTCGTAAAGCATGATTGTAAATATTAAATTATTCAATTGCAAACCAAAATATGTATTCATTTTAAAATATTTTTCAACAATCTTTATTTGGCCCCTAAACTCATGTTTCATGCGTTTGTTCGTTTGTTCGTTTCATTTAAAAAAAACTCGTATAGATTTTTCGTAAAGAATGATTGTAAATACTAAATTATTCAGATACAAATCAAAATTTGTATACATTTTAAAATATTTCTCCACAATATTGGTTTTTCCCCCTAAAACTCATGTTTCGTGCGTTTGTTCATTCGTTTCATTCAAAAAAAACTCGGATAGATTTTTCATAAAGAATGATATTAAATACTAAATTATTCAGATACAAATCGAAAATTGTATACATTTTAAAATATTTCTCCACAATATTTGTTTTGCCCCTAAAACTCAAGTTTCGTGCGTTTGTCCGCTCGTTTAATTAAAAAAAAAACTCGGATAGATTTTTCGTAAAGCATGATTGTAAATATTAAATTATTCAATTGCAAACCAAAATATGTATTCATTTTAAAATATTTTTCAACAATCTTTATTTGGCCCCTAAACTCATGTTTCATGCGTTTGTTCGTTCGTTTCATTCAAAAAAAACTCGTATAGATTTTTCGTAAGGAATGATTGTAAATACTAAATTATTCAGATACAAATCAAAATTTGTATACATTTTAAAATATTTCTCCACAATATTGGTTTTCCCCCTAAAACTCATGTTTCGTGCGTTTGTTCATTCGTTTCATTTTAAAAAAACTCGGATAGATTTTTCATAAAGAATGATATTAAATACTAAATTATTCGAGATACAAATCAAAATTTGTATACATTTTAAAATATTTCTCCACAATATTTGTTTTTCCCCCTAAAACTCAAGTTTCGTGCGTTTGTCCGCTCGTTTAATTCAAAAAAAACTCGGATAGATTTTTCGTAAAGCATGATTGTAAATATTAAATTATTCAATTGCAAACCAAAATATGTATTCATTTTAAAATATTTTTCAACAATCTTTATTTGGCCCCTAAACTCATGTTTCATGCGTTTGTTCGTTCGTTTCATTCAAAAAAAACTCGTATAGATTTTTCGTAACGAATGATTGTAAATACTAAATTATTCAGATACAAATCAAAATTTGTATACATTTTAAAATATTTCTCCACAATATTGGTTTTTCCCCCTAAAACTCATGTTTCGTGCGTTTGTTCATTCGTTTCATTCAAAAAAAACTCGGATAGATTTTTCATAAAGAATGATATTAAATACTAAATTATTCGGATACAAATCAAAATTTGTATACATTTTAAAATATTTCTCCACAATATTTGTTTTGCCCCTAAAACTCAAGTTTCGTGCGTTTGTCCCCTCGTTTCATTCAAAAAAAAAAAACTCGGATAGATTTTTCGTAAAGCATGATTGTAAATATTAAATTATTCAATTGCAAACCAAAATATGTATTCATTTTAAAATATTTTTCAACAATCTTTATTTGGCCCCTAAACTCATGTTTCATGCGTTTGTTCGTTCGTTTCATTCAAAAAAAACTCGTATAGATTTTTCGTAAAGAATGATAGTAAATACTAAATTATTCGGATACAAATCAAAATTTGTATACATTTTAAAATATTTCTCCACAATATTGGTTTTTCCCCCTAAAACTCATGTTTCGTGCGTTTGTTCATTCGTTTCATTCAAAAAAAACTCGGATAGATTTTTCATAAAGAATGATATTAAATACTAAATTATTCAGATACAAACAGAAAATTGTATACATTTTAAAATATTTCTCCACAATATTTGTTTTGCCCCTAAAACTCTAGTTTCGTGCGTTTGTCCGCTCGTTTAATTCAAAAAAAACTCGGATAGATTTTTCGTAAAGCATGATTGTAAATATTAAATTATTCAATTGCAAACCAAAATATGTATTCATTTTAAAATATTTTTCAACAATCTTTATTTGGCCCCTAAACTCATGTTTCATGCGTTTGTTCGTTCGTTTCATTAAAAAAAACTCGTATAGATTTTTCGTAAAGAATGATAGTAAATACTAAATTATTCAGATACAAATCAAAATTTGTATACATTTTAAAATATTTCTCCACAATATTGGTTTTTCCCCTAAAACTCATGTTTCGTGCGTTTGTTCATTCGTTTCATTCAAAAAAAACTCGGATAGATTTTTCATAAAGAATGATATTAAATACTAAATTATTCAGATACAAATAGAAAATTGTATACATTTTAAAATATTTCTCCACAATATTTGTTTTGCCCCTAAAACTCAAGTTTCGTGCGTTTGTCCGCTCGTTTAATTCAAAAAAAACTCGGATAGATTTTTCGTAAAGCATGATTGTAAATATTAAATTATTCAATTGCAAACCAAAATATGTATTCATTTTAAAATATTTTTCCACAATCTTTGTTTGGCCCCTAAACTCATGTTTCATGCGTTTGTTCGTTCGTTTCATTCAAAAAAAACTCGTATAGATTTTTTCGTAAAGAATGATAGTAAATACTAAATTATTCAGATACAAATCAAAATTTGTATACATTTTAAAATATTTCTCCACAATATTGGTTTTTCCCCCTAAAACTCATGTTTCGTGCGTTTGTTCATTCGTTTCATTCAAAAAAAACTCGGATAGATTTTTCGTAAAGAATGATATTAAATACTAAATTATTCAGATACAAATCAAAAATTGTATACATTTTAAAATATTTCTCCACAATCTTTGTTTGCCCCTAAAACTCATGTTTCGTGCGTTTGTTCGCTCGTTTCATTCAAAAAAAACTCGGATAGATTTTTCGTAAAGCATGATTGTAAATATTAAATTATTCAAGATACAAACCAAAATATGTATTCATTTTAAAATATTTTTCCACAATCTTTGTTTTGCCTCTTTTTGGTTTGTTCCCCTAAAACTCATGTTTCGTGCGTTTGTTCTTTGTTTCATTTTTTCAAAAAAAACTCGTATAGATTTTTCGTAAAGAATGATTAGTAAATACTAAATTATTCGGATACAAATCGAAAATTGTATACATTTTAAAATATTTCTCCACAATATTTGTTTTGCCCCTAAAACTCATGTTTCGTGCGTTTGTTCATTCGTTTCATTCAAAAAAAACTCGGATAGATTTTTCGTAAAGAATGATATTAAATACTAAATTATTCAGATACAAATCGAAAATTGTATACATTTTAAAATATTTCTCCACACCATATTTTTTTTTTTTGCCCCTAAAACTCATGTTTAGTTTGTTTCGTTTTCATATTAAAAAAAACTCGTATAGATTTTTCGTAAAGAGCATGATTGTAAATATTAAATTATTCAATTACAAACCAAAATTTGTATACATTTTAAAATATATTTCTCCACAATCTTTGTTTTGCCCCTAAAACTCATGTTTCGATGCGTTTGTTCATTCGTTTCATTCAAAAAAAACTCGGATAGATTTTTCGTAAAGAATGATAGTAAATACTAAATTATTCGAGATACAAATCAAAATTTGTATACATTTTAAAATATTTCTCCACAATATTTGTTTTTGCCCCTAAAACTCATGTTTCGTGCGTTTGTTCGCTCGTTTCATTCAAAAAAAACTCGGATAGATTTTTCAGTAAAGAATGATTGTAAATACTAAATTATTCAAATGCAAAACCAAAATATGTATACATTTTAAAATATTTCTCCACAATCTTTGTTTTGCCCCTAAAACTCATGTTTCATGCGTTTGTTCGTTCGTTTCATTCAAAAAAAACTCGGATAGATTTTTCGTAAAGAATGATTGTAAATATTAAATTATTCAAATACAAACCAAAATTTGTATACATTTTAAAATATTTCTCCACAATCTTTATTTGGCCCCTAAAACTCATGTTTCATGCGTTTGTTCGTTCGTTTCATTCAAAAAAAACTCGGATAGATTTTTCGTAAAGAATGATTGTAAATACTAAATTATTTCAGATACAAATCAAAATTTGTATACATTTTAAAATATTTCTCCACAATATTTGTTTTTCCCCTAAAACTCATGTTTCGTGCGTTTGTTCATTCGTTTCATTCAAAAAAAACTCGGATAGATTTTTCGTAAAAGAATGATAGTTAAGTTAGTTGGAACTTTTGGGTAATTTGTATAAATTCACCATTTTAAAATTTTGGGAGAATAGTATCAAAAACAAAAAATTGCATTGCTTTTTGGGAAAAGGTTTATATTTGAAATGATCGGGGAATTTTAAATAAATTTGAATTTAAAATTATTAATGGATATTCATCGACCCTCGTGTATTATTATAATAATCAAATATTAAGTATATAACATTCATGGCAATAACTAAATTTCTTTTCAAAATACTTTACAATCTTTGATTCTAAAAACCCTAAGACTTAATTTTAATTTACGCTTGAGGGCAAGCTTGGTTTAAGTGTGTGGAATTTGTAATGTGTATTTTTATACACATTTTTAGGGTTTTTATCATCTCAAATTCATCCTTAATTCACCTAAATGTATAAAAAAAATACTTATAATTCATAAAACATGATTTGGAACCTCTTAATACATTTTTTATATTATTTTACAGGCGAAAAGGCCATAAGATGAAGATTTCTACCCAAATTGCAAATCATGGGCCAAAGATGGCCAACCAAGTCTACCAAAACCCTACACAAATTCACCCAAATAACCGATTTTCAAACAAGCTCAAAATCGATCAAACTGCATATCCTTGGATTCAAGCACGACGAGACGAATCGGTTGGTATTATTCTCCACCTTTCAAAACGCCGGCGATCGTCGCGGAATCCGCCAACCAACAATCAACCAGCCATGTTTCGACCCGAGAAAGCTTCTTCGAGCAACCTTGCCTTCTAAAAGTCCACCATTCGAGCCAAAACCAACTCTCATTCTCTTCCTCCATCGTCTACCCTTTCTAACCGTATGAAGAACTCATGGAATGGTGCGGAATCGAGCGAGAAATCTGTGTTTGAGTCAACTGTTCGACGAAATCCTCAATGAACTTTTCAAACTTGGATGATCCAACGGTCGGAATTTCGGCTGTATGATGAATTCGATCGGTCTTCTCGCATTTTTCCCACACAGTGATGATGTTTGACGAGTCGAATAGCTTCAGTGGGGCCTCTTAATGAATTCCGAAGCCTCAATTCGATAGAAAAACAACTTGAAATCTCGTTTTGATTCACGATTTTTTTGTTCCTTTGGGTTATTTTTTCGCACCGAGTTCGGTTAATGGCGGAAATTCATGAATTCAAGGGAAGAATTGACGCATAAAATGGTTGAGGAGCATCGTGAGGAAGTTGAGGAAGGAAGCCTGAGCTCGGATTGTTTTGGATTCCGTTGTCTCAAATGCAAAAAAGACGTTTTGCACGCTCGAACAGCCATCAATGGCGGAAATGAACCGAGACGGGATATTAAAATGAGGAGAACTCGATGAACTCTCAACCATTTTTTGCGTTTCAAAGCTCTGTAGATTCGTGGCAGATGAGAGGAAGCCATTGGGAGTGAGAATCACGAGCAGTGAAGTGAAGAATCGTGCAAGCTCAACTCAATGGATTGAAGAAGAAGCGAATACGGGTCCGAAAATCAATGCGAAAATGGATCCAAAATACATATTCGTTTCACACCCGAGCGAGGAACTTCGTTTTAGGACGGAACTTACATGCTCGCATGCCACGGAAGATCGAGAGAAATCTTTATTCAAACTCAGCACTATTCCGAAGAAGAAGATGACTCGTTTCACCAATTATGACTCGTCTCACGCGATTCAAACCGGTTCGCCACACCGGATCGGTGGAACGAGTTAAAACGAGTCAAGTACCCAGCTCACACAAAAGTGACTCGTTTCAAGCAAGCCGCATATCGTTTCGTCACATGAAATCCGGAAAATTAATTCAAAACTCGGCGCCAAAAGTGTGAATAAGAAGACGACTCGTTTCACGTGATAATGACCCGATTCGCCACGGAAAATCAAAACGAAAGTTTAAAAACTCGAGAGATTAATAACGGAAATCAGCGACTCGTTTCACGCGACTTATGACCCGTTTCACCGCGTAGCAAATCCAAGTGGGGACCCCTTGTCGGTCGGACTCTCGGTAATATGATTAACCGCGTTTTCAAATCGCAGATCCGATCCGAATCCCTCGCGCCAAATAAACAGAGTGAAAAATTCGACGGTTCAAAACCGGTTCAATTCTCAACCAAATTCAACGAAATTTCGTCCAGATCTTCAGTACACCCCACTTGATCTGCCTGAGCCAATGGAATCGCTCGGTTTGTCCCCCACTCTCCAGACCAGACCTCTCTATAAATTCGACCGATCAACCCATTCATGAGAAATCATTCTTCCATTCTCCAAATTCTTTCAACACATTACTCTCCAATCATCTTCTTTAAGCTTCGGTAACTCCATTCTCGAATCTCGAGCTTTTCGAGCTTCAATTTTCGAGTTTGAGTGAAATTCACCAATTCGGGCCGATTTGGGTGAAAAAGGCAATTGATTGGTTCGGCTGGAATCAAGCATCAGTTGGAGGTTCAAATCGGCTCAAGGAAGTTTCTGGTTGATCTTCCACGTCTCGGTTCGATCCAATTTTCATTTAATCTCTTGTATTCAATTTTAGATCACAAGATCCAATTTGTAAAAGAACATGATGAACACATGCCTAATTTCGGTTGATCTTATCATGTGTGAGTAGAATCTTGTAGGGATAGGCTTTTTGTGATAGAATTGTTTGAAATCTTGCTTTAATTTGAATTAAATTGACTGATTTGGTACTGTTCATAATATGCTGTTAAATCTGGATTTTTCTTGATTTAATCGATTTGGTTGAATTAATTAGGTCATTTAGAACTGAATTTTTCATGCATGTTAGTCCATTTTATCATCTTGAATCTTGGTTGAGGTTTTTGCTTGATTTAGTGAAGTTTTTAGTTCAAAAATTGAGATCAAACACTAGTTGGTTGATTGGTGTTTGATCTGAAATTTTGATCTATTTGCTGAATTTTTCTGGTTGGAAATAATTCAAACTTGTGCCAAATCTGATAAACTGAATATTTAGTGATTAATGATACAATTCTTGATCAAATTGCCTTAAAAATCCCTACTTTTATCCTATTAATTCAAAAATACAATTTTCTGCATTTTATTTTTATCAGTTTCAGTAAAGAAATTGTTTGACTTCAGATCTGATCAAAGAAAATCATAAAAAAAATATTTTGTGTTTCTTTAGATATTTTAGAACAACTTTCATATAATATGTGCCCAATGCTTTTATGTTAAATTTGTAAGAAAAAAATCTGTGCAAAGTCTTGACTTTTTAATTTCATGTTCTTGATTTTTGATTCTGACTGTTTTTCTACGATTTTTAGAAATTAGTAGAAAAATCCTATAAATAAAAAATCTAGATCTCAGTAATTCATTTTGAAGTGTAGTTTCTTAATCTGAATTTTAATTGAGTTGTTATTTGGATAAAATTTGAATTCCACCCTCTTTTGACAACTAATACCATTCTCTGTCCAATCCTGTCATATGTTCTGAGTTTTGACCATAACTTTTGGAATATCAATCATTTTGATCTGAGATTTTTACCACATAATCTGAACTTGTTTTCCTAATTTCTGTTAATTTTTGGTGATTTTTGAAGTAATTTTCGATTTTCTGTGATTTTTTGAATAACTCTGTTGACTGATTGTGAAAAGTGAGGACTAAAACGAAAATTACATAAAAAATATGAACAAAAGTGATAATTGATTCACCTTGCATTGTGAAGATCTCATTCTCTATTTTCCATTGACATATCATTTGCAACTTTTGGATATTTGGAAATATTATTAAAGAATTTTCAAAGGATTTGTGTACGAATTTACTTCAATATATCAATAACCTTCTAAAAATAGTCTGCAACATCTGAACAAAAACAAGACCTACTTTTGAAAAGAATTGTAATACCTCAAGGCCATTCTCCTTGTGTTCGACCCCTAAACTCATTACCACTCATACTCGTAATTGATTAATAGGGAAATATAAATTGTTTTGTTAAATTGTGTGAAACTCAACGACGGTTTTAACGCGATTTACAAATGGCGCCGTTGCCGGGGAGACGGCTTTAATTGAGTTTATTACTAACCTCTCATCAATTGTCTAGTGTTTTTGTTTCATTTGAATTTTGAAGGTGCATGAGAAAGACAAGATCGCAAGGCGAAGTGCACACACCTGTAAAGAAGGACATCAACAAACATCTAAGGAAGGTCAAGAAAGATAAGGCACAAAACAAGCAAGAAGAAATTTACTCAAGGCAAAAAGGACGTAACGAGGCTTCTCCTTTCATCCAAGGGCCTCAAGAGGAAGAAGAACAAAATTGGGAGCAACAACGAGTGGAAGAGCCACAAGAAAGAATTCCAACCTCTCCAATCATTCACTCATTATCATCAAGGCTAAACTCTCAAACTCTTTTTAATTCTAATTCTCATTCAAAACCATCATCATCTCAAACTCATAAAATGGCTCAAGAAAGAACATTAGGGGAACTTTTAGACCATCAAATCCCTCGAAATCCTGGAAATATTGTTATACCAACTGTGCCAAATTTTAAACTAAGTCCATCTATATTAAATGTATTACCCATATTTGAAGGACATAAAAATGAGAACCCATATGCACATTTAGATAATCTAGATCGTAAATGTACCGCATTGTTTGGTAAATCTGATAACTTGGATAATATCAAATTGATCCTCTTCTCCCACACACTTGGGGAAGCACCAAGGGATTGGCTAACCCACTTGCAAGGAGGTCCTTTTACAACATTTCAGGAGGTAGGAACGCGTTTTCTCAAACGATACTACCCGAGCACTTTGACGGCCAAAATCCGCAAGGAAATCACAGGGATCCAACAAGGAGGAGGAGAGACACTTCAAGAATATTACGAGCGATTTGTGCGATTATGCGCATCATGCCCCAACCATAACCTCGACGAGACCTCACTTATCGACCAATTTCTACAAGGGATGAATGATCTCGATGCGCGATTACTCCAATGCTCGGCTGGAGGATCGTTCAATAACATGACTCCATCGGAAGTGCGAGCTCTTATCGAAACCATGGCCGAAGGAAACCAAGGACGCGGGGGAAGAATGGGTCAAGTAAACATGACAAGTACGGTTGACCTCAAGGCAATGGAATCAAGAATCACACAAAATTTCGAGACAAGATTTAGTCAAATGCTCAAGGCTGTGGGCGCGAAAATCGAACCAAAGAAGTGCGAGTTTTGTGGGGACACAAGTCATGCGACCGATGAGTGCGATAGGCTACAAGAAGATGTCAATGCCATCGGAAACTATTCAAACCAACGCCAACCTTTCTCGCAAACCTACAATGAGTCATGGAAGAAACATCCAAATTTCCGTTGGAGGAATGACGATGCGCCACCTCAATTCTCACAATCCAGGTTATCAAAAACCGAATGTGTATGTTCATCCAAATGCACAAGCGCCACAACAACCTCAAGCTCATCAACAACCTCCTCAACCCTCCACATCGAATTCCCAAACCTCTTCTCTTGATGAAAAGCTTGATAAAATGATGGCATTAATGGCGGGGAATTTCACAAACATCACAACGGAGTTGGGAACCGTCAAGAATGATGTAAGCTCGCTTACCCAAAACCAAGCTACGCAAGGGCGTCAAATGCAAAACTTGGAAATGCAAATCAAGCAAATCGCGGGTGAAGTCAACTTATTGAAAGGACAAGGGGGCAATCGGTTGCCTTCTCAAGGTTCGGGACCGTTTGGAGTACAAACCCATCAACGCGATACGCCTAAGAAGTGGGAAAGAGGTTGGCTCACACGACGAAGAAGAAGAGCTAATGGTTACAAGAAAGCAAAATGGGGAAACAAGTTCAAGCGCGCGAGAACAAGACGAGGCACAAGAAGAAATCAAGAAAGAGGAAGAACCAATTCACGAGAAAGAACAAGGAAAGAACGAAGAAAGGGAAATCGCGCAAGAAAAGGAAAAGAGGCGCGCACCATTCCCAACTCGACTAGCGGTTAACTCTCGGAAGGATGAGCTCGATAAAGATATTTTGGAGGTGTTCAAGAAGGTGGAGGTAAATATTCCAATTATCGATGCTATACGAATGCATCCTCCATATGCCAAGTTCTTCAAGAATCTATGCACAAACAAGAGAAAATTAAAGGGGAACGAGACGATAAACCTACCCTCTGTGATGAGCATCAACACGCGAGTAGCACAAAAAAGAGAAAGACCCTGGAGTTTTCGCCATTCCGTGCACCATTGGTCTTCAACAACTCGCGAGGTGTATGCTCGACTTGGGAGCCTCCATAAATGTAATGCCTAGGTCTGTTTACGAGACCTTGGGTTTGGGCGACCTAAAGGAGACAAGGGTGATGGTGCAACTCGCCGACCGTTCAACGGCCGCCGTCCTCGGTGTCGCGGAAGATGTACTCGTCAAGGTGAATGGTTTGGTTTTCCCAGCCGACTTCTACATTCTTGAAATGGGCGACAACGCCGACTCATCCGCCATCCTCTTAGGAAGACCCTTTTTGAGGACCGCGCGAACATGCATAGATTGCCACTCAGGAACGTTGTCCATGGAATTCGACAACGAGAAAATCACCTTCAACATATTTGACACCATAAAATACCCTAACGACTACAATGTATCAAGCATAACCATTATTGATGAGATCGATGGGATGGTTGAAGAACAATTGGAAGAAGAGTACTCGAAGGAATACGATGCGATTTTTGAGGATGTTTGGGGAGAGATCGACCAAGCAAATGAGAAGCAAGAAATAGAGCAAGAACATAATGAAGAAATAAAATTCATTTCGGGTTCCCCTCACAACGAACTCCAAATATCGCAAGAACGCGTTAAGCCATCAATAGAGGAAGCTCCTATTCTCGAACTCAAACCTCTTCCCGATCACCTTAAATACGCATACCTCGGACCAAACAACACATTACCCGTTATCATCGCATCGAACCTAACTCTTGACCAGGAAACCCGATTGGTGGAAACTCTTGGAAAACACAAGAAGGCAATCGGATGGACATTGGCCGATATGCCAGGTATAAGCCCCTCGACATGTATGCACAAAATTGTTTTGGAGGAGGGATCAAAACCGTCAAGAGAAGCACAAAGAAGGTTAAATCCAGTCATGATGGAGGTGGTGAAAAAGGAGCTTCTCAAGCTTCTCGATGCGGGGATCATTTACGCGGTAGCCGACTCGGAATGGGTATCTCCAATTCATGTAGTTCCCAAGAAGACGGGAATCACGATTGTGGAAAATGCCGAAGGAGAGAAGGTGCCAACGCGAGTGCAGAACGGATGGCGAGTTTGTATCGACTATCGGAAACTTAACGCGGCAACAAAGAAGGACCACTTCCCTCTTCCCTTCATCGATCAAATGCTCGAAAGATTAGCAGGACGACCTTACTATTGCTTCTTGGATGGCTATTCGGGATATTTCCAAATCGCCATCGACCCCGACGACCAAAAGAAGACAACATTCACGTGTCCCTTTGGTACATTCGCCTATCGAAGGATGCCGTTCGGGTTGTGCAATGCACCTGGTACATTTCAAAGGTGTATGATCTCTATTTTTTTCTGAATATATTTCTAAATTCATTGAGGTGTTTATGGATGACTTTTCCATTTATGGCAACTCTTTTGACGAGTGTCTCCATAATTTGGGCCTAATAATGGAAAAGTGTGTGGAAGCTAATCTTGTCTTGAATTTTGAAAAGTGCCACTTTATGGTGAGCCAAGGAATTGTTTTAGGTCATTTAATTTCAGAAAAAGGGTTGGAAGTCGACAAGGCGAAAATTGACGTTATCAAGACACTTCCATACCCTCGTAATGTGAAAGATGTCCGCTCATTCCTTGGACACGCCGGCTTCTATCGGCGTTTCATTCAAGACTTCTCAAAAATCGCACAACCAATGTGCAGGCTTCTCCAAAAAGAGATCAAATTCGAGTTCAACGATGCGTGCAAGGCGGCATTCGACAAACTAAAGGGGAAACCGTGCGAAGCGCCCATTATCCAACCACCCGATTGGAATCTTCCCTTTGAGATCATGTGCGACGCAAGTGATCTAAGTGTCGGGGGCGGTTTTGGGGCAGCGCATCGGGAAGGTACCCCACGTAATTTACTACGCTTCTAAAACTTTAGATGACGCCCAACGGAATTACACAACAACGGAAAAAGAATTATTAGCAATTGTTTTTGCATTGGAAAAGTTCCGATCATACTTGGTCGGGACAAAAGTTGTTGTATTTTCGGATCATGCTTGCGCTCAAGCACTTAATGAAAAAGAAGGAATGCAAGCCGCGCCTCCTCCGATGGATCCTTCTCCTTCAAGAGTTCAACGTGGAGATTCGGGATAAAAAAGGAGCCGAAAACTTGGTGGCCGATCATCTTAGCCGACTCCCAACAAACGAAGGCGATATCATTCCGATCAACGAACTCTTTCCCGACGAGCAACTCTATACTATCCATGGCATGGCACCTTGGTACGCAGACATCGTCAACTACCTCGAAACTCGCGAATTGCCAAACACTCTCTCTCGAGCTCAAAAGGACAAGATAAAAAATGACTCACGATATTACCTCTGGGAAGACCCCTACCTCTACAAGGTTTGTTCCGATCAAATGGTGCGCAAATGCGTGCCCGACCACGAGATAAATTCGGTACTCTCTTTTTGTCACACTTTAGAATGTGGGGGACACTTTGGAGGGCAACGCACAAGTCATAAGGTACTCCAAAGTGGATTATATTGGCCAACTCTTTATAAAGATGCTCATTCCTTTGTAAAGAGTTGTGAAAATTGCCAAAAAACGGGCAATCTAACCCGCAAAAAACGAAATGCCTCTTAAAGCTTTATTGTTTTTTGAGCTTTTCGATGTTTGGGGGATAGACTTCATGGGGCCTTTCCCTCAATCAAATGGGTATTTATATATTCTTGTGTGTGTTGATTATGTTTCAAAATGGGTTGAGGCCATACCAACAAGGGATGCCAACTCCAAAACGGTGATTGAATTCCTTAAAAAGAATATCTTTCGGCGTTTTGGGGTACCTAAAGCTATCATTAGCGATAGGGGTTCGCATTTCAATAATAAGTATCTCGAATCTCTTTTGAAAAATTATCACGTACAACACCGCATGTCAACCGCTTATCATCCCCAAACTAATGGGCAAGCCGAAATATCCAATCGGGAAATAAAATCAATCCTTGAGAAAGTGGTTAATCCCTCTCGCAAGGATTGGAGTCAGAGGCTTGGGGATGCTCTATGGGCCTACCGCACCGCATACAAAACACCGATAGGGATGACTCCTTTTAAACTCGTTTATGGAAAGAGTTGTCACCTACCGGTGGAAATTGAGCACAAAGCATTTTGGGCAATCAAAAAGGTAAATCAAGATTATCCAAAAGATGCGGGATTGCGGAAATTGCAAATTCAAGAATTAGAAGAGCTTCGCATTGAGGCTTATGATAATTCTCGTATTTACAAAGAAAAATTAACCATCGCTCACGACAAACTTATTCGCAAAAAGGAATTTAAAATTGGCGATAAGGTTTTGTTATTCAATTCTCGGTTGAGATTACATCCCGGGAAATTGAAGAGCCGATGGACAAGTCCTTACATAATTACCCATATCTTGCCATTTGGAGTATTTGAAATTTCTAGGGGCGAAGACATCAAATTCAAGGTTAATGGTCATCGCTTGAAGGCCTTTTACGAGAATCATGATACAAGATGGTTCGATGAGCAGAATTTGGAAGCGGTGCCACAAAGCGAGGAAAGGAAAGAATGAAAGCATAAATGCGTCGAGCTCAAGACGTAAAACAAGGGCGCTTGGCGAGAGGCAACTCGTCGTGTCAGGTCGTATTTTTCCTTTCTTTATTTTTATTTTCTTATTTTTACAAAACTTCTCTTTCACACTTAAACATTTGCTACACAAAAGTTTAAGTGTGGTGGGGGAGGTTTTGCATAAAACCCCAATAATTTTTCCAATTTCCACAAATTTTCTCATTTTTGAACTTTTTGTTTGAGGACAAACAAAGGTTTAAGTGTGGTGGGGTGGTTTTGTGCAAAACCAAGTTTTGTTTTCTTGTAAAAATGTGAAAACTCTTAAAAATTGGAAAATTTAAAAATTTCAAAAATATTTAAAAACTCATTTTCTTTATTTGTGTTTGTAATAAGTTTGTGTGTGTGAGGATTTTAAAATGAAAAGCAGGTTTTGAAAAATGGAAACGATTTTTAAAACTAAGCCCTCTCAAGCAATTTTTGAAAAAATACTTAGGGTTTTGGAAAATGAAGAAAAGATTTGAAAAACTTCAAAAGGGATTTAACTTTTATCATGAATGCCACATTTCACCTCATTTCCATTTATAATATTCATGTAAAATCCATTAAGCGTTTCGAAAATTCATAAATATTTCACTTGCCCCTTTAACGAAATTATAAATCGTTTTCTTTAAAGTAATGCTGTGATTAAAACTTTTGAGAAATCAAACCTTATTTTTAATACCACTAGTTTCGCAAAAAATTTTCTAACTCAACCTATCTTTCATGGCATAGCTAATGACTCG
The DNA here is from genome assembly GCA_024447665.1 of Juncus inflexus. Classification (NCBI taxonomy): domain Eukaryota; kingdom Viridiplantae; phylum Streptophyta; class Magnoliopsida; order Poales; family Juncaceae; genus Juncus; species Juncus inflexus. The sequence goes on along the minus strand of JAJHPC010000007.1, from coordinate 6,654,132 downwards.
TATGTCCATCTCTAATTTTCGCACTAAAAGCAAGTGACCGAAATCGTAACCTGTTATCCCTTCACAAAAAGAATTCAAAAATGTGAAAAATTATTTTTAAACCCTTGAAAAAAAAAAAAATTTTACATATCCGCAATAGAAAATGAAGGATTTTTGTACGTGCAAAGCACACACTTGTCTTTTGATAACATGAGTGGATCGCATACCAACTTTTACGTGTTTATAAAAGAGAAAGTTGAGTTAGTTGGAACTTTTGGGGTAATTTGTATAAATTCACCATTTTAAAATTAGGGGGAGAAAGTATCAAAAACAAAATTAGGGCATTGCTTTTTGGGAAAAGGTTCGTATTTGAAGGATGGGGGAATTTTAAATAAATTTGAATTTAAAATTATTAATGGATATTCATCGACCCTCGTGTATTATTATAATAATCAAATATTAAGTATATAACATTCATGGCAATAACTAAATTTCTTTTCAAAATACTTTAAACTGATTCTAAAAACCCTAAGACTTAATTTTAATTTACGCTTGAGGGCAAGCTTGGTTTAAGTGTGGTGGAATTTGTAATGTATATTTTTATACACATTTTTAGGGTTTTTATCATCTCAAATTCATTCTTAATTCACCTAAATGTATAAAAAAATACTTATAATCCATAAAACATGATTTGGAACCTCTTAATACATTTTTTATATTATTTTTTTAGGCGAAAAGGCCATAAGATGAAGATTTCTACCCAAATTGCAAATCATGGGCCAAAGATGGCCAACCAAGTCTACCAAAACCCTACACAAATTCACCCAAATAACCGATTTTCAAACAAGCTCAAAATCGATCAAACCGCATATCCTTGGATTCAAGACGACGAGACGAATCGGTTGGTATTATTCTCCACCTCTGAAAACGCCGGCGATCGCCGGAATCCGCCAACCAACAATCAACCAGCCATGTTTCTGACCTGAGAAAGCTTCTTCGAGCAACCTTGCCTTCTACAGTCCACCATTCGAGCCAAAACCAATCTCATTTCTCTTCTCCATCGTCTACCCTTTCTAACCGTATGAAGAACTCATGGAATGGTGCGGAATCGAGCGAGAAATCTGTGTTTGAGTAACTGTTCGACGAAATCCTCAATGAACTTTTCAAACTTGGATGATCCAACGGTCGGAATTTTGGCGTATGATGAATTCGATCGGTCTTCTCGCATTTTTTCCACACAAAGATGATGATGTTTGATGAGTCGAATAGCTTTATGGTGGGGCCTCTTAATGAATTCCGAAGCCTCAATTCGATAGAAAAACAACTTGAAATCTCGTTTTGATTCACCTTTTTTGTGTTTCGATGGGTTATTTTTTCGACCGAGTTCGGTTAATGGCGGAAATTCATGAATTAAGGGAAGAATTGACGCATAAAACGAAATGGTTGAGCATCGTGAGGAAGTGAGGAAGGAAGCCTGAGCTCGGTTTTGGATTTCGTTGTTCTGCAAAAAAATGAGTTTTAAGCTCGAACAGCCATCAATGGCGGAAATGAACTGAGACGGGAGAAAAATGAGGAGAACTCGATGAACTCTCAACCATTTTTTGCGTTTCAAAGCTCTGTAGATTCGTGGCAATGAGAGGAAGCCATTGGGAGTGAGAACACGAGCGAAAGTGAAGAATCGTGCAAGCTCAACTCATGGATTGAAGAAGAAGCGAATACGGGTCTGAAAATCAATGCGAAATTGGATCCAAAATACATATTCGTTTCACACCCGAGCGTCAGAACTTCGTTTTAGGACGGAACACATGCTCGCATGCCACGGAAGATCGAGAGAAATCTTTATTCAAACCGCACTATTCTGAAGAAGAAGATGACTCGTTTCACCAATTATGACTCGTCTCACGCGATTCAAACCGGTTCGCCACACCAGATCAGTGGAACGAGTTAAAACGAGTCAGTACCCAGCTCACACAAAAGTGACTCGTTTCAAGCAAGCTGCAGATCGTTTCGTCACATGAAATCCGGAAAATTAATTCAAAACTCAGCGCCAAAAGTGTGAATAAGAAGACGACTCGTTTCACGTGATAATGACCCGATTCGCCACGTAAAATCAAAACGAAAGTTTAAAAACTCGAGAGATTAATAACGGAAATAGCGACTCGTTTCACGCGACTTATGACCCGTTTCGTCAACGTAAAACCAAGTGGGGACCTGTCGTCTCGGTGACTATGATCAAATTAACCGCGCGCTTTTCAAATCGCAGATCCGATCCGAATCCCTCCGCCAAAATGAAAAGCGAGTGAAAAATTCAACCGTTCAAAACCGTTCAATTCTCAACCAAATTCAACGAAATTTCGTCCGGATCTTCAAGTACACCCCACTTGATCTGCTCCGAGCCAATGGAATCGCTCGGTTTGTCCCCCACTCTCCGACCAGCCTCTCTATAAATTCGACCGATCAACCCATTCATGAGAAATCATTCTTCCATTCTCCAAATTCTTTCAACACATTACTCTCCAATCATCTTCTTTAAGCTTCAGTAACTCCATTACCGAATCTCGAGCTTTTCGAGCTTCAATTTTCGAGTTTGAGTGAAATTCACCAATTCGGGCTGATTTGGGTGAAAAAGGCAATTGATTGGTTCGGGCTGGAATCAAGCATCGGTTGGAGGTTCAAATCGGCTCAAGGAAGTTTCTGGTTGATCTTCCACGTCTCGGTTCGATCCAATTTTCATTTAATCTCTTGTATTCAATTTTAGATCACAAGATCCAATTTGTAAAAGAACATGATGAACACATGCCTAATTTCGGTTGATCTTATCATGTGTGAGTAGAATCTTGTAGGGATAGGCTTTTTGTGATAGAATTGTTTGAAATCTTGCTTTAATTTGAATTAAATTGACTGATTTGGTACTGTTCATAATATGCTTTGTTAAATCTGGATTTTTCTTGATTTAATCGATTTGGTTGAATTAATTAGGTCATTTAGAACTGAATTTTTCATGCATGTTAGTCCATTTTATCATCTTGAATCTTGGTTGAGGTTTTTTTGCTTGATTTAGTGAAGTTTTTAGTTCAAAAATTGAGATCAAACACTAGTTGGTTGATTGGTGTTTGATCTGAAATTTTGATCTATTTGCTGAATTTTTCTGGTTGGAAATAATTCAAACTTGTGCCAAATCTGATAAACTGAATATTTAGTGATTAATGATACAATTCTTGATCAAATTGCCTTAAAAATCCCTACTTTTATCCTATTAATTCAAAAATACAATTTTCTGCATTTTATTTTTATCAGTTTCAGTAAAGAAATTGTTTGACTTCAGATCTGATCAAAGAAAATCATAAAAAAAATATTTTGTGTTTCTTTAGATATTTTAGAACAACTTTCATATAATATGTGCCCAATGCTTTTATGTTAAATTTGTAAGAAAAAATCTGTGCAAAGTCTTGACTTTTTAATTTCATGTTCTTGATTTTTGATTCTGACTGTTTTTCTACGATTTTTAGAAATTAGTAGAAAAATCCTATAAATAAAAAATCTAGATCTCAGTAATTCATTTTGAAGTGTAGTTTCTTAATCTGAATTTTAATTGAGTTGTTATTTGGATAAAATTTGAATTCCACCCTCTTTTGACAACTAATACCATTCTCTGTCCAATCCTGTCATATGTTCTGAGTTTTGACCATAACTTTTGGAATATCAATCATTTTGATCTGAGATTTTTACCACATAATCTGAACTTGTTTTCCTAATTTCTGTTAATTTTTGGTGATTTTTGAAGTAATTTTCGATTTTCTGTGATTTTTTGAATAACTCTGTTGACTGATTGTGAAAAGTGAGGACTAAAACGAAAATTACATAAAAAATATGAACAAAAGTGATAATTGATTCACCTTGCATTGTGAAGATCTCATTCTCTATTTTCCATTGACATATCATTTGCAACTTTTGGATATTTGGAAATATTATTAAAGAATTTTCAAAGGATTTGTGTACGAATTTACTTCAATATATCAATAACCTTCTAAAAATAGTCTGCAACATCTGAACAAAAACAAGACCTACTTTTGAAAAGAATTGTAATACCTCAAGGCCATTCTCCTTGTGTTCGACCCCTAAACTCATTACCACTCATACTCGTAATTGATTAATAGGGAAATATAAATTGTTTTGTTAAATTGTGTGAAACTCAACGACGGTTTTAACGTTATTAAAAAAGAGATATTGTAAAGAATGATAGTAAATACTAAATTATTCAGATACAAATCAAAATTTGTATACATTTTAAAATATTTCTCCACAATATTGGTTTTTCCCCCTAAAACTCATGTTTCGTGCGTTTGTTCATTCGTTTCATTCAAAAAAAACTCGGATAGATTTTTCGTAAAGAATGATAGTAAATACTAAATTATTCAGATACAAATCAAAAATTGTATACATTTTAAAATATTTCTCCACAATATTTGTTTTGCCCCTAAAACTCAAGTTTCGTGCGTTTGTCCGCTCGTTTAATTCAAAAAAAACTCGGATAGATTTTTCGTAAAGCATGATAGTAAATATTAAATTATTCAAATGCAAACCAAAATATGTATTCATTTTAAAATATTTCTCCACAATCTTTGTTTGGCCCCTAAACTAATGTTTCATGCGTTTGTTCGTTCATTTCATAAAAAAAAACTCGGATAGATTTTTCGTAAAGAATGATAGTAAATACTAAATTATTCAGATACAAATCAAAATTTGTATACATTTTAAAATATTTCTCCACAATCTTTGTTTGCCTCGAAACCGCATGTTTCGTGCGTTTGTTCGCTCGTTTCATTCAAAAAAAACTCGGATAGATTTTTCGTAAAGAATGATAGTAAATACTAAATTATTCAGATACAAATCAAAATTTGTATACATTTTAAAATATTTCTCCACAATCTTTGTTTGCCTCGAAAACGCATGTTTCATGCGTTTGTTCCCTCGTTTCATTAAAAAAAAAAACTCTATAGATTTTTCGTAAAGAATGATTGTAAATATTTAATTATTCAAATGCAAACCAAAATATGTATTCATTTTAAAATATTTTTCAACAATCTTTATTTGGCCCCAAAACTCATGTTTCATGCGTTTGTTCGTTCGTTTCATTAAAAAAAACTCGTATAGATTTTTCGTAAAGAATGATAGTAAATACTAAATTATTCAGATACAAATCAAAATTTGTATACATTTTAAAATATTTCTCCACAATATTGGTTTTTCCCCCTAAAACTCATGTTTCGTGCGTTTGTTCATTCGTTTCATTCAAAAAAAACTCGGATAGATTTTTCGTAAAGAATGATATTAAATACTAAATTATTCAGATACAAATCGAAAATTGTATACATTTTAAAATATTTCTCCACAATATTTGTTTTGCCCCTAAAACTCTAGTTTCGTGCGTTTGTCCGCTCGTTTAATTCAAAAAAAACTCGGATAGATTTTTCGTAAAGCATGATTGTAAATATTAAATTATTCAAATGCAAACCAAAATATGTATTCATTTTAAAATATTTCTCCACAATCTTTGTTTGGCCCCTAAACTCATGTTTCAAGCGTTTGTTCGTTTCGTTTCATTAAAAAAAACTCGTATAGATTTTTCGTAAAGAATGATAGTAAATACTAAATTATTCAGATACAAATCAAAATTTGTATACATTTTAAAATATTTCTCCACAATCTTTGTTTGCCTCGAAAACGCATGTTTCGTGCGTTTGTTCGCTCGTTTCATTAAAAAAAACTCGGATAGATTTTTCGTAAAGAATGATAGTAAATACTAAATTATTCAGATACAAATCAAAATTTGTATACATTTTAAAATATTTCTCCACAATCTTTGTTTGTCTCGACTTTTCCAAAACGCATGTTTCATGCGTTTGTTCCCTCGTTTCAAAAAAAAAAAACTCTATAGATTTTTCGTAAAGAATGATTGTAAATATTTAATTATTCAAATGCAAACCAAAATATGTATTCATTTTAAAATATTTTTCAACAATCTTTATTTGGCCCCAAAACTCATGTTTCATGCGTTTGTTCGTTCGTTTCATTCAAAAAAAACTCGTATAGATTTTTCGTAAAGAATGATAGTAAATACTAAATTATTCAGATACAAATCAAAATTTGTATACATTTTAAAATATTTCTCCACAATATTTGTTTTTCCCCCTAAAACTCATGTTTCGTGCGTTTGTTCATTCGTTTCATTCATTCAAAAAAAAAACTGGATAGATTTTTCGTAAAGAATGATATTAAATACTAAATTATTCAATTTACAAATCAAAAATTGTATACATTTTAAAATATTTCTCCACAATATTTGTTTTGCCCCTAAAACTCAAGTTTCGTGCGTTTGTCCCGTTCGTTTCATTTAAAAAAAACTCGGATAGATTTTTCGTAAAGCATGATTGTAAATATTAAATTATTCAATTGCAAACCAAAATATGTATTCATTTTAAAATATTTCTCCACAATCTTTGTTTGGCCCCTAAACTCATGTTTCATGCGTTTGTTCGTTCGTTTCTTTAAAAAAAACTCGTATAGATTTTTCGTAAAGAATGATAGTAAATACTAAATTATTCGAGATACAAATCAAAATTTGTATACATTTTAAAATATTTCTCCACAATCTTTGTTTTGCCTCTAAAACTCATGTTTCGTGCGTTTGTTCGTTCGTTTCATTCAAAAAAAATCTCGGATAGATTTTTCGTAAAGAATGATAGTAAATACTAAATTATTCAGATACAAATCAAAATTTGTATACATTTTAAAATATTTCTCCACAATCTTTGTTTTGCCTCCAAAACTCATGTTTCGTGCGTTTGTTCGTTCGTTTCATTCAAAAAAAAACTCGGATAGATTTTTCGTAAAGAATGATAGTAAATATTAAATTATTCAAATACAAACCAAAATTTGTATACATTTTAAAATATTTCTCCACAATCTTTGTTTGTTTTAAATATTCATAAAAAAAAAAAAAACTCGGTATGATTTTTCGTAAAGAATGATTGTAAATTTTTAATTATTCAAATGCAAACCAAAATATGTATTCATTTTAAAATATTTCTCCACAATCTTTGTTTGGCCCCTAAAACTCATGTTTCATGCGTTTGTTCGTTCGTTTCATTTAAAAAAAACTCGTATAGATTTTTCGTAAAGAATGATAGTAAATACTAAATTATTCAGATACAAATCAAAATTTGTATACATTTTAAAATATTTCTCCACAATATTGGTTTTTCCCCTAAAACTCATGTTTCGTGCGTTTGTTCATTCGTTTCATTCAAAAAAAACTCGGATAGATTTTTCGTAAAGAATGATATTAAATACTAAATTATTCAGATACAAATCAAAAATTGTATACATTTTAAAATATTTCTCCACAATATTTGTTTTTCCCCTAAAAACATAGTTTCGTGCGTTTGTCCCCTCGTTTTTTAAAAAAAAACTCGGATAGATTTTTTCGTAAAGCATGATTGTAAATATTAAATTATTCAAATGCAAACCAAAATATGTATTCATTTTAAAATATTTCTCCACAATCTTTGTTTGGCCCCTAAACTCATGTTTCAATGCGTTTGTTCGTTCGTTTCATAAAAAAAACTCGTATAGATTTTTCGTAAAGAATGATAGTAAATACTAAATTATTCAAGATACAAATCAAAATTTGTATACATTTTAAAATATTTCTCCACAATCTTTTTTTGCCTCTAAAACTCATGTTTCGTGCGTTTTTCGTTCATTCGTTTCATTCAAAAAAAACTCGGATAGATTTTTCGTAAAGAATGATAGTAAATACTAAATTATTCAGATACAAATCAAAATTTGTATACATTTTAAAATATTTCTCCACAATCTTTGTTTGCCCCTAAAACTCATGTTTCGTGCGTTTGTTCTCGTTTTTCGTTTCATTTAAAAAAAAAAACTCGTATAGATTTTTCGTAAAGAATGATTGTATTGTAAATATTAAATTATTCAAATGCAAACCAAAATATGTATTCATTTTAAAATATTTTTCCACAATCTTTATTTGGCCCCAAAACTCATGTTTCATGCGTTTGTTCGTTCGTTTCATTAAAAAAAAACTCGTATAGATTTTTCGTAAAGAATGATAGTAAATACTAAATTATTCGGGATACAAATCAAAATTTGTATACATTTTAAAATATTTCTCCACAATCTTTTTTTGCCCCTAAAACTCATGTTTCGTGCGTTTGTTCATTCGTTTCTAAAAAAAAACTCGTATAGATTTTTCGTAAAGAATGATAGTAAATACTAAATTATTCAGATACAAATCAAAATTTGTATACATTTTAAAATATTTCTCCACAATATTTGTTTTGCCCCCTAAAACTCATGTTTCGTGCGTTTGTTCGTTCGTTTATTTCATGAAAAAAAAACTCGGATAGATTTTTCGTAAAGAATGATTGTAAATATTAAATTATTCAAATGCAAACCAAAATATGTATTCATTTTAAAATATTTCTCCACAATCTTTGTTTGGCCCCTAAACTCATGTTTCATGCGTTTGTTCGTTCGTTTCATTAAAAAAAAACTCGTATAGATTTTTTCGTAAAGAATGATAGTAAATACTAAATTATTCGGATACAAATCAAAATTTGTATACATTTTAAAATATTTCTCCACAATCTTTGTTTTGCCCCTAAAACTCATGTTTCGTGCGTTTGTTCATTCGTTTCATTCAAAAAAATCTCGGATAGATTTTTCGTAAAGAATGATAGTAAATACTAAATTATTCAGATACAAATCAAAATTTGTATACATTTTAAAATATTTCTCCACAATATTGGTTTTGCCCCTAAAACTCATGTTTCGTGCGTTTGTTTCCCCTCGTTTCATTAAAAAAAACTCGGATAGATTTTTCGTAAAGAATGATTGTAAATATTAAATTATTCAAATGCAAACCAAAATATGTATTCATTTTAAAATATTTCTCCACAATCTTTGTTTGGCCCCTAAACTCATGTTTCATGCGTTTGTTCGTTCGTTCGTTTCATAAAAAAAAACTCGTATAGATTTTTCGTAAAGAATGATAGTAAATACTAAATTATTCAGATACAAATCAAAATTTGTATACATTTTAAAATATTTCTCCACAATCTTTTTTTTGCCTCTAAAACTCATGTTTCGTGCGTTTGTTCGTTCGTTTCATTCAAAAAAAACTCGGATAGATTTTTCGTAAAGAATGATAGTAAATACTAAATTATTCGAGATACAAATCAAAATTTGTATACATTTTAAAATATTTCTCCACAATATTTTTTTTTGCCCTCAAAACTCATGTTTCGTGCGTTTGTTCCCTCGTTTCATTAAAAAAAAAACTCGGATTAAATTTTTCGTAAAGAATGATTGTAAATATTAAATTATTCAAATAGCAAACCAAAATATGTATTCATTTTAAAATATTTCTTCCACAATCTTTGTTTGGCCCCTAAAACTCATGTTTCTTGCGTTTGTTCATTCGTTTCATTAAAAAAAACTCGTATAGATTTTTCGTAAAGAATGATAGTAAATACTAAATTATTCAGATACAAATCAAAATTTGTATACATTTTAAAATATTTCTCCACAATCTTTGTTTTGCCCCTAAAACTCATGTTTCGTGCGTTTGTTCATTCGTTTCATTTAAAAAAAACTCGGATAGATTTTTCGTAAAGAATGATAGTAAATACTAAATTATTCAGATACAAATCAAAATTTGTATACATTTTAAAATATTTCTCCACAATCTTTGTTTGCCCTGAAAACTCATGTTTCGTGCGTTTGTTCCCTCGTTTCATTGAAAAAAAAAACTCGGATAGATTTTTCGTAAAGAATGATTGTAAATATTAAATTATTCAAATGCAAACCAAAATATGTATTCATTTTAAAATATTTCTCCACAATCTTTGTTTGGCCCCTAAACTCATGTTTCAAGCGTTTGTTCGTTCGTTTCATTAAAAAAAACTCGTATAGATTTTTCGTAAAGAATGATAGTAAATACTAAATTATTCAGATACAAATCAAAATTTGTATACATTTTAAAATATTTCTCCACAATCTTTGTTTCCCCCTAAAACTCATGTTTCGTGCGTTTGTTCATTCGTTTCATTCAAAAAAACTCGGATAGATTTTTCGTAAAGAATGATATTAAATACTAAATTATTCAGATACAAATCAAAAATTGTATACATTTTAAAATATTTCTCCACAATATTTGTTTTGCCCCTAAAACTCTAGTTTCGTGCGTTTGTCCGCTCGTTTAATTCAAAAAAACTCGGATAGATTTTTCGTAAAGATGATTGTTTAATTCAAAAAAAAAAACTCGGATAGATTTTTCGTAAAGCTTGATTGTAAATATTAAATTATTATTCAAATGCAAACCAAAATATGTATTCATTTTAAAATATTTCTCCACAATCTTTGTTTTTGGCCCCTAAACTCATGTTTCATGCGTTTGTTCGTTCGTTTCTAAAAAAAAAACTCGTATAGATTTTTCGTAAAGAATGATAGTAAATACTAAATTATTCGAGATACAAATCAAAATTTGTATACATTTTAAAATATTTCTCCACAATCTTTGTTTTGCCCCTAAAACTCATGTTTCGTGCGTTTGTTCATTCGTTTCATTCAAAAAAAACTCGGATAGATTTTTCGTAAAGAATGATAGTAAATACTAAATTATTCAGATACAAATCAAAATTTGTATACATTTTAAAATATTTCTCCACAATCTTTGTTTTGCCCCTAAAACTCATGTTTCGTGCGTTTGTTCCGCTCGTTTCATTCAAAAAAAAAACTCGTATAGATTTTTCGTAAAGAATGATTGTAAATATTAAATTATTCAAATGCAAACCAAAATATGTATTCATTTTAAAATATTTTTCCACAATCTTTGTTTTGGCCCCTAAACTCATGTTTCATGCGTTTGTTCGTTCGTTTCATTAAAAAAAACTCGTATAGATTTTTCGTAAAGAATGATAGTAAATACTAAATTATTCGAGATACAAATCAAAATTTGTATACATTTTAAAATATTTCTCCACAATATTGGTTTTGCCCCTAAAACTCATGTTTCGTGCGTTTGTTCATTCGTTTCATTCAAAAAAAACTCGGATAGATTTTTCGTAAAGAATGATATTAAATACTAAATTATTCAGATACAAATCAAAAATTGTATACATTTTAAAATATTTCTCCACAATATTTGTTTTTGCCCCCTAAAACTCTAGTTTCGTGCGTTTGTCCCCTCGTTTAAATAAAAAAAACTCGGATAGATTTTTCGTAAAGCATGATTGTAAATATTAAATTATTCAAATGCAAACCAAAATATGTATTCATTTTAAAATATTTCTCCACAATCTTTGTTTGGCCCCTAAACTCATGTTTCATGCGTTTGTTCGTTCGTTTCATTAAAAAAAAACTCGTATAGATTTTTCGTAAAGAATGATAGTAAATACTAAATTATTCAGATACAAATCAAAATTTGTATACATTTTAAAATATTTCTCCACAATCTTTGTTTGCCTCGAAAACTCATGTTTCGTGCGTTTGTTCGTTCGTTTCATTAAAAAAAACTCGGATAGATTTTTCGTAAAGAATGATAGTAAATACTAAATTATTCAGATACAAATCAAAATTTGTATACATTTTAAAATATTTCTCCACAATCTTTGTTTTTGCCCCTAAAACTCATGTTTCGTGCGTTTGTTCTTCGTTTCGTTTAAAAAAAAAAACTCGGATAGATTTTTCGTAAAGAATGATTGTAAATATTTAATTATTCAAATGCAAACCAAAATATGTATTCATTTTAAAATATTTTTCAACAATCTTTATTTGGCCCCTAAACTCATGTTTCATGCGTTTGTTCGTTCGTTTCAAATAAAAAAAACTCGTATAGATTTTTCGTAAAGAATGATAGTAAATACTAAATTATTCAGATACAAATCAAAATTTGTATACATTTTAAAATATTTCTCCACAATATTGGTTTTTCCCCCTAAAACTCATGTTTCGTGCGTTTGTTCATTCGTTTCATTCAAAAAAAACTCGGATAGATTTTTCGTAAAGAATGATATTAAATACTAAATTATTCAGATACAAATCAAAAATTGTATACATTTTAAAATATTTCTCCACAATATTTGTTTTGCCCCTAAAACTCTAGTTTCGTGCGTTTGTCCCCTCGTTTAATTCAAAAAAAACTCGGATAGATTTTTCGTAAAGCATGATTGTAAATATTAAATTATTCAAATGCAAACCAAAATATGTATTCATTTTAAAATATTTCTCCACAATCTTTGTTTGGCCCCTAAACTCATGTTTCAAGCGTTTGTTCGTTCGTTTCATTAAAAAAAACTCGTATAGATTTTTCGTAAAGAATGATAGTAAATACTAAATTATTCCAGATACAAATCAAAATTTGTATACATTTTAAAATATTTCTCCACAATCTTGGTTTTTTGCCCCTAAAACTCATGTTTCGTGCGTTTGTTCATTCGTTTCATTCAAAAAAAACTCGGATAGATTTTTCGTAAAGAATGATAGTAAATACTAAATTATTCAGATACAAATCAAAATTTGTATACATTTTAAAATATTTCTCCACAATATTTGTTTTGCCCCTAAAACTCGTGTTTCGTGCGTTTGTTCATTCGTTTCATTCAAAAAAAACTCGGATAGATTTTTCGTAAAGCTGGATTGTAAATATTAAATTATACAATAACAAACCAAAATATGTATTCATTTTAAAATATTTCTCCACAATCTTTGTTTGGCCCCAAAAACTCATGTTTCATGCGTTTGTTCGTTTGTTTCATTCAAAAAAAACTCGGATAGATTTTGTTTTTTAAGAATGATAGTAAATACTAAATTATTCGAGATACAAATCAAAATTTGTATACATTTTAAAATATTTCTCCACAATCTTTGTTTGCCCCTAAAACTCATGTTTCATGCGTTTGTTCGTTCGTTTCATTAAAAAAAAACTCGGATAGATTTTTCGTAAAGAATGATAGTAAATACTAAATTATTCAGATACAAATCAAAATTTGTATACATTTTAAAATATTTCTCCACAATCTTTGTTTGCCCCCTAAAACTCATGTTTCGTGCGTTTGTTCGTTCGTTTCATTCAAAAAAAACTCGGATAGATTTTTCGTAAAGAATGTATAGTAAATACTAAATTATTCGAGATACAAATCAAAATTTGTATACATTTTAAAATATTTCTCCACAATCTTTGTTTTGCCCCCTAAAACGCATGTTTCGTGCGTTTGTTCTTCGTTTCATTCAAAAAAAACTCGGATAGATTTTTCGTAAAGAATGATTGTAAATATTTAATTATTCAAATACAAACCAAAATATGTATTCATTTTAAAATATTTTTCAACAATCTTTATTTGGCCCCAAAACTCATGTTTCATGCGTTTGTTCGTTCGTTTCATTCAAAAAAAACTCGTATAGATTTTTCGTAAAGAATGATAGTAAATACTAAATTATTCAGATACAAATCAAAATTTGTATACATTTTAAAATATTTCTCCACAATATTTGGTTTTCCCCCTAAAACTCATGTTTCGTGCGTTTGTTCATTCGTTTCATTCAAAAAAAACTCGGATAGATTTTTCGTAAAGAATGATATTAAATACTAAATTATTCAGATACAAATCGAAAATTGTATACATTTTAAAATATTTCTCCACAATATTTGTTTTGCCCCTAAAACTCTAGTTTCGTGCGTTTGTCCCCTCGTTTAATTAAAAAAAACTCGGATAGATTTTTCGTAAAGCATGATTGTAAATATTAAATTATTCAAATGCAAACCAAAATATGTATTCATTTTAAAATATTTCTCCACAATCTTTGTTTGGCCCCTAAACTCATGTTTCATGCGTTTGTTCGTTCGTTTCAAAAAAAAAACTCGTATAGATTTTTCGTAAAGAATGATAGTAAATACTAAATTATTCGAGATACAAATCAAAATTTGTATACATTTTAAAATATTTCTCCACAATCTTTGTTTGCCTCTAAAACGCATGTTTCGTGCGTTTGTTCGTTTCGTTTCATTAAAAAAACTCGGATAGATTTTTCGTAAAGAATGATAGTAAATACTAAATTATTCAGATACAAATCAAAATTTGTATACATTTTAAAATATTTCTCCACAATCTTTGTTTTTTGCCCCTAAAACGCATGTTTCATGCGTTTGTTCCCTCGTTTCTTAAAAAAAAAAACTCTATAGATTTTTCGTAAAGAATGATTGTAAATATTTAATTATTCAAATGCAAACCAAAATATGTATTCATTTTAAAATATTTTTCAACAATCTTTATTTGGCCCCTAAAACTCATGTTTCATGCGTTTGTTCGTTCGTTTCATTAAAAAAAACTCGTATAGATTTTTCGTAAAGAATGATAGTAAATACTAAATTATTCCGATACAAATCAAAATTTGTATACATTTTAAAATATTTCTCCACAATATTGGTTTTTCCCCCTAAAACTCATGTTTCGTGCGTTTGTTCATTCGTTTCATTCAAAAAAAACTCGGATAGATTTTTCGTAAAGAATGATAGTAAATACTAAATTATTCAGATACAAATCAAAATTTGTATACATTTTAAAATATTTCTCCACAATATTTGTTTTGCCCTAAAACTCAAGTTTCGTGCGTTTGTTCCCTTCGTTTAATTAAAAAAAACTCGGATAGATTTTTCGTAAAGCATGATTGTAAATATTAAATTATTCAAATGCAAACCAAAATATGTATTCATTTTAAAATATTTCTCCACAATCTTTGTTTGGCCCCTAAACTCATGTTTCAAGCGTTTGTTCGTTCGTTTCATTAAAAAAAACTCGTATAGATTTTTCGTAAAGAATGATAGTAAATACTAAATTATTCAGATACAAATCAAAATTTGTATACATTTTAAAATATTTCTCCACAATATTTTTTTGGCCCTAAAACTCATGTTTCGTGCGTTTGTTCGTTCGTTTCATTAAAAAAAACTCGGATAGATTTTTCGTAAAGAATGATAGTAAATACTAAATTATTCAGATACAAATCAAAATTTGTATACATTTTAAAATATTTCTCCACAATCTTTGTTTTGCCCCTAAAACTCATGTTTCATGCGTTTGTTCGTTCGTTTCATTAAAAAAAACTCGGATAGATTTTTCGTAAAGAATGATAGTAAATATTAAATTATTCAAATACAAACCAAAATTTGTATTCATTTTAAAATATTTCTCCACAATCTTTGTTTGCCCCTAAAACTCATGTTTCATGCGTTTGTTCGTTCGTTTCATTAAAAAAAACTCGTATAGATTTTTCGTAAAGAATGATAGTAAATACTAAATTATTCAGATACAAATCAAAATTTGTATACATTTTAAAATATTTCTCCACAATCTTTGTTTTGCCCCTAAAACTCATGTTTCGTGCGTTTGTTCCCTCGTTTCATTAAAAAAAAAAACTCGGATAGATTTTTCGTAAAGAATGATTGTAAATATTAAATTATTCAAATGCAAACCAAAATATGTATTCATTTTAAAATATTTCTCCACAATCTTTGTTTTGCCCCTAAAACTCATGTTTCATGCGTTTGTTCGTTCGTTTCATTAAAAAAAACTCGTATAGATTTTTCGTAAAGAATGATAGTAAATACTAAATTATTCAGATACAAATCAAAATTTGTATACATTTTAAAATATTTCTCCACAATATTTGTTTTTCCCCCTAAAACTCATGTTTCGTGCGTTTGTTCATTCGTTTCATTAAAAAAAACTCGGATAGATTTTTCGTAAAGAATGATGTAAATTAATTATTCGATCAAATCAAATTTGTTATTTTAAAATATTTTCCACAATATTGTTTATTTATTAAAAATAAATATTAAATATTAAATTATTCAATGCAAACCAAAATATGTATACATTTTAAAATATTTCTCCACAATCTTTGTTTTGCCCCTAAAACTCATGTTAGTTTATATGCGTTTGTTCGTTCGTTTCATTAAAAAAAAACTCGGATAGATTTTTCGTAAAGAATGATAGTAAATACTAAATTATTCGGATACAAATCAAAATTTGTATACATTTTAAAATATTTCTCCACAATCTTTGTTTGCCCCGAAAACTCATGTTTCGTGCGTTTGTTCGTTCGTTTCATTAAAAAAAACTCGGATAGATTTTTCGTAAAGAATGATAGTAAATACTAAATTATTCAGATACAAATCAAAATTTGTATACATTTTAAAATATTTCTCCACAATCTTTGTTTTGCCCCTAAAACGCATGTTTCGTGCGTTTGTTCGCTTCGTTTCTAAAAAAAAAAACTCTATAGATTTTTCGTAAAGAATGATTGTAAATATTTAATTATTCAAATACAAACCAAAATATGTATTCATTTTAAAATATTTTTCAACAATCTTTATTTGGCCCCAAAACTCATGTTTCATGCGTTTGTTCGTTCGTTTCTTTAAAAAAAACTCGTATAGATTTTTCGTAAAGAATGATAGTAAATACTAAATTATTCAGATACAAATCAAAATTTGTATACATTTTAAAATATTTCTCCACAATATTGGTTTTTCCCCCTAAAACTCATGTTTCGTGCGTTTGTTCATTCGTTTCATTCAAAAAAAACTCGGATAGATTTTTCGTAAAGAATGATATTAAATACTAAATTATTCAGATACAAATCGAAAATTGTATACATTTTAAAATATTTCTCCACAATATTTGTTTTGCCCCTAAAACTCTAGTTTCGTGCGTTTGTCCCCTCGTTTAATTCAAAAAAAACTCGGATAGATTTTTCGTAAAGCTTGATTGTAAATATTAAATTATTCAATAGCAAACCAAAATATGTATTCATTTTAAAATATTTCTCCACAATCTTTGTTTGGCCCCTAAACTCATGTTTCAAGCGTTTGTTCGTTCGTTTCATTAAAAAAAACTCGTATAGATTTTTCGTAAAGAATGATAGTAAATACTAAATTATTCAGATACAAATCAAAATTTGTATACATTTTAAAATATTTCTCCACAATCTTTGTTTTGCCTCGAAAACTCATGTTTCGTGCGTTTGTTCGCTCGTTTCATTTTAAAAAAAATCTCGTAGATATTTTTTCGTAAAGAATGATAGTAAATACTAAATTATTCGATATACAAATCAAAATTTGTATACATTTTAAAATATTTCTCCACAATCTTTGTTTGCCCCCCTAAAACGCATGTTTCATGCGTTTGTTCCTTCGTTTCATTGAAAAAAAAACTCGTATAGATTTTTCGTAAAGAATGATTGTAAATATTTAATTATTCAAATACAAACCAAAATATGTATTCATTTTAAAATATTTTTCAACAATCTTTATTTGGCCCCTAAACTCATGTTTCATGCGTTTGTTCGTTCGTTTATTCAAAAAAGTTCGTATAGATTTTTCGTAAAGAATGATAGTAAATTCAAATTAAAAATAAAATTTGTATACATTTTATAGATTTTTTAAAAAGAATGATATTAAATACTAAATTATTCGTTGTATACAAATTAAAAATTTGTATACATTTTAAAATATTTCTCCACAATATTTGTTTTGCCCCTAAAACTCATGTTTCGTGCGTTTGTTCGTTCGTTTATAAAAAAAAACTCGGATAGATTTTTCGTAAAGCTTGATTGTAAATATTAAATTATTCAAATGCAAACCAAAATATGTATTCATTTTAAAATATTTCTCCACAATCTTTGTTTGGCCCCTAAACTCATGTTTTTTGTGCGTTTGTCTCGTTTCATTAAAAAAAAAACTCGGATAGATTTTTCGTAAAGAATGATAGTAAATACTAAATTATTCGGATACAAATCAAAATTTGTATACATTTTAAAATATTTCTCCACAATCTTTGTTTTGCCCCGAAAACTCATGTTTCGTGCGTTTGTTCATTCGTTTCATTAAAAAAACTTGTATAGATTTTTCGTAAAGAATGATAGTAAATACTAAATTATTCAGATACAAATCAAAATTTGTATACATTTTAAAATATTTCTCCACAATTTTTGTTTGCCCCCAAAACGCATGTTTCGTGCGTTTGTTCCTCGTTTCGTTTATTGAAAAAAAAACTCTATAGATTTTTCGTAAAGAATGATTGTAAATATTTAATTATTCAAATACAAACCAAAATATGTATTCATTTTAAAATATTTTTCAACAATCTTTATTTGGCCCCAAAACTCATGTTTCATGCGTTTGTTCGTTCGTTTCATTTAAAAAAAACTCGTATAGATTTTTCGTAAAGAATGATAGTAAATACTAAATTATTCAGATACAAATCAAAATTTGTATACATTTTAAAATATTTCTCCACAATATTTGGTTTTTTTTCCCCTAAAACTCATGTTTCGTGCGTTTGTTCATTCGTTTCATTAAAAAAAACTCGGATAGATTTTTCGTAAAGAATGATATTAAATACTAAATTATTCAGATACAAATCAAAAATTGTATACATTTTAAAATATTTCTCCACAATATTTGTTTTGCCCCTAAAACTCAAGTTTCGTGCGTTTGTCCGCTCGTTTAATTCAAAAAAACTCGGATAGATTTTTCGTAAAGCATGATTGTAAATATTAAATTATTCAAATGCAAACCAAAATATGTATTCATTTTAAAATATTTCTCCACAATCTTTGTTTGGCCCCTAAACTCATGTTTTCGTTGCGTTTGTTCGTTCGTTTCATTAAAAAAAACTCGTATAGATTTTTCGTAAAGAATGATAGTAAATACTAAATTATTCAGATACAAATCAAAATTTGTATACATTTTAAAATATTTCTCCACAATCTTTTTTTGCCTCTAAAACTCATGTTTCGTGCGTTTGTTCGTTCGTTTCATTCAAAAAAAACTCGTATAGATTTTTCGTAAAGAATGATAGTAAATACTAAATTATTCAGATACAAATCAAAATTTGTATACATTTTAAAATATTTCTCCACAATATTTGTTTTTGCCCCTAAAACTCATGTTTCGTGCGTTTGTTCATTCGTTTCATTTAAAAAAAACTCGGATAGATTTTTCGTAAAGAATGATATTAAATACTAAATTATTCAAATACAAATCAAAAATTGTATACATTTTAAAATATTTCTCCACAATATTTGTTTTGCCCCTAAAACTCATAGTTTCGTGCGTTTGTCCGCTCGTTTAATTAAAAAAACTCAAAAAAACTCGGATAGATTTTTTCGTAAAGCATGATTGTAAATATTAAATTATTCAATAGCAAACCAAAATATGTATTCATTTTAAAATATTTCTCCACAATCTTTGTTTGGCCCCTAAACTCATGTTTCAAGCGTTTGTTCGTTCGTTTCATTAAAAAAAACTCGGTATAGATTTTTCGTAAAGAATGATAGTAAATACTAAATTATTCGGATACAAATCAAAATTTGTATACATACATTTTTAAAATATTTCTCCACAATCTTTGTTTGCCTCGAAACCGCATGTTTCGTGCGTTTGTTCGTTTCGTTTCATTAAAAAAAACTCGGATAGATTTTTCGTAAAGAATGATAGTAAATACTAAATTATTCAGATACAAATCAAAATTTGTATACATTTTAAAATATTTCTCCACAATCTTTGTTTTCCTCCAAAACGCATGTTTCATGCGTTTGTTCGTTCGTTTCATTAAAAAAAACTCGTATAGATTTTTCGTAAAGAATGATTGTAAATATTTAATTATTCAAATGCAAACCAAAATATGTATTCATTTTAAAATATTTTTCAACAATCTTTATTTGGCCCCTAAACTCATGTTTCATGCGTTTGTTCGTTCGTTTCATTCAAAAAAAACTCGGATAGATTTTTCGTAAAGAATGATAGTAAATACTAAATTATTCAGATACAAATCAAAATTTGTATACATTTTAAAATATTTCTCCACAATATTTGGTTTCCCCCTAAAACTCATGTTTCGTGCGTTTGTTCATTCTTCGTTTATAAAAAAAACTCGGATAGATTTTTCGTAAAGCATGATTGTAAATATTAAATTATTCAATTGCAAACAATCAAAATATGTATTCATTTTAAAATATTTCTCCACAATCTTTGTTTTGCCCCTAAAACTCAAGTTTCATGCGTTTGTTCGTTCGTTTCATTCAAAAAAAACTCGGATAGATTTTTCGTAAAGAATGATAGTAAATACTAAATTATTCGGATGCAATACAAATCAAAATTTGTATACATTTTAAAATATTTCTCCACAATCTTTGTTTGCCCTCAAAACTCATGTTTCGTGCGTTTGTTCGTTCGTTTCATTAAAAAAAACTCGGATAGATTTTTCGTAAAGAATGATAGTAAATACTAAATTATTCGGATACAAATCAAAATTTGTATACATTTTAAAATATTTCTCCACAATCTTTTGTTTGCCCCTAAACGCATGTTTCGTGCGTTTGTTCGCCGTTTCGTTTAATAAAAAAAAACTCTATAGATTTTTCGTAAAGAATGATTGTAAATATTTAATTATTCAAATGCAAACCAAAATATGTATTCATTTTAAAATATTTTTCAACAATCTTTATTTGGCCCCTAAACTCATGTTTCATGCGTTTGTTCGTTCGTTTCATTCAAAAAAAACTCGTATAGATTTTTCGTAAAGAATGATAGTAAATACTAAATTATTCAGATACAAATCAAAATTTGTATACATTTTAAAATATTTCTCCACAATATTGGTTTTTCCCCCTAAAAGCTCATGTTTCGTGCGTTTGTTCATTCGTTTCATTCAAAAAAAACTCGGATAGATTTTTCGTAAAGAATGATATTAAATACTAAATTATTCAGATACAAATCGAAAATTGTATACATTTTAAAATATTTCTCCACAATATTTGTTTTGCCCCTAAAACTCTAGTTTCGTGCGTTTGTCCGCTCGTTTAATTCAAAAAAACTCGGATAGATTTTTCGTAAAGCATGATTGTAAATATTAAATTATTCAATTGCAAACCAAAATATGTATTCATTTTAAAATATTTCTCCACAATCTTTGTTTGGCCCCTAAACTCATGTTTCAAGCGTTTGTTCGTTCGTTTCATAAAAAAAAACTCGTATAGATTTTTCGTAAAGAATGATAGTAAATACTAAATTATTCGAGATACAAATCAAAATTTGTATACATTTTAAAATATTTCTCCACAATCTTTGTTTGCCTCGAAACCGCATGTTTCGTGCGTTTGTTCGCTCGTTTCATTCAAAAAAAACTCGGATAGATTTTTCGTAAAGAATGATAGTAAATACTAAATTATTCAGATACAAATCAAAATTTGTATACATTTTAAAATATTTCTCCACAATCTTTGTTTTGCCCCAAAACTCATGTTTCATGCGTTTGTTCATTCGTTTCAAAAAAAAAAAACTCGGATAGATTTTTCGTAAAGAATGATTGTAAATATTTAAATTATTCAAATACAAACCAAAATATGTATACATTTTAAAATATTTCTCCACAATCTTTGTTTTGGCCCTAAAACTCATGTTTCATGCGTTTGTTCGTTCGTTTCATTCAAAAAAAACTCGGATAGATTTTTCGTAAAGAATGATAGTAAATACTAAATTATTCAAATACAAATCAAAATTTGTATACATTTTAAAATATTTCTCCACAATCTTTGTTTGCCCCTAAAACTCATGTTTCGTGCGTTTGTTCGTTCGTTTTTCAAAAAAAAACTCGGATAGATTTTTGTAAAGAATGATAGTAAATATTAAATTATTCAAATACAAATCAAAATTTGTATACATTTTAAAATATTTCTCCACAATCTTTGTTTTGCCCCAAAACTCATGTTTCATGCGTTTGTTCGTTCGTTTCCAAAAAAAAACTCGGATAGATTTTTCGTAAAGAATGATAGTAAATACTAAATTATTCGAGATACAAATCAAAATTTGTATACATTTTAAAATATTTCTCCACAATCTTTTTTTTCCCCTCGAAAACTCATGTTTCGTGCGTTTGTTCGTTCGTTTCATTTAAAAAAAACTCGGATAGATTTTTCGTAAAGAATGATAGTAAATACTAAATTATTCGAGATACAAATCAAAATTTGTATACATTTTAAAATATTTCTCCACAATCTTTTTTTGCCCCCTAAAACTCATGTTTCGTGCGTTTGTTCCGTTCGTTTCATATAAAAAAAACTCGGATAGATTTTTCGTAAAGAATGATTGTAAATATTTAATTATTCAAATGCAAACCAAAATATGTATTCATTTTAAAATATTTTTCCACAATCTTTGTTTGGCCCCTAAACTCATGTTTCAAGCGTTTGTTCGTTCGTTTCATTAAAAAAAACTCGTATAGATTTTTCGTAAAGAATGATAGTAAATACTAAATTATTCAGATACAAATCAAAATTTGTATACATTTTAAAATATTTCTCCACAATCTTTGTTTTGCCCCTAAAACTCATGTTTCGTGCGTTTGTTCATTCGTTTCATTAAAAAAAACTCGGATAGATTTTTCGTAAAGAATGATAGTAAATACTAAATTATTCGAGATACAAATCGAAAATTTGTATACATTTTAAAATATTTCTCCACAATCTTTGTTTTGCCCCTAAAACTCAAGTTTCGTGCGTTTGTTCGCTCGTTTCATTAAAAAAAAAAACTCGGATAGATTTTTCGTAAAGAATGATTGTAAATATTAAATTATTCAAATGCAAACCAAAATATGTATTCATTTTAAAATATTTCTCCACAATCTTTGTTTGGCCCCTAAACTCATGTTTCATGCGTTTGTTCGTTCGTTTCATTCAAAAAAAACTCGTATAGATTTTTCGTAAAGAATGATAGTAAATACTAAATTATTCAGATACAAATCAAAATTTGTATACATTTTAAAATATTTCTCCACAATCTTTGTTTTGCCCCTAAAACTCATGTTTCGTGCGTTTGTTCGCTCGTTTCATTCAAAAAAAACTCGGATAGATTTTTCGTAAAGAATGATAGTAAATATTAAATTATTCAAATACAAACCAAAATTTGTATTCATTTTAAAATATTTCTCCACAATCTTTGTTTGCCCCCTAAAACTCATGTTTCATGCGTTTGTTCGTTCGTTTCAATAAAAAAAAACTCGGATAGATTTTTCGTAAAGAATGATAGTAAATACTAAATTATTCAAGATACAAATCAAAATTTGTATACATTTTAAAATATTTCTCCACAATCTTTTTTTTGCCCCTAAAACTCATGTTTCGTGCGTTTGTTCGTTCGTTTCATTCAAAAAAAACTCGTATAGATTTTTCGTAAAGAATGATTGTAAATATTTAAATTATTCAAATGCAAACCAAAATTATGTATACATTTTAAAATATTTTTCCACAATCTTTGTTTGGCCCCTAAACTCATGTTTCAAGCGTTTGTTCGTTCGTTTCATTAAAAAAAACTCGTATAGATTTTTCGTAAAGAATGATAGTAAATACTAAATTATTCAAATACAAATCAAAATTTGTATTCATTTTAAAATATTTCTCCACAATCTTTGTTTTTGCCCCTAAAACTCATGTTTCGTGCGTTTGTTCGTTCGTTTCAATAAAAAAAACTCGGATAGATTTTTTCGTAAAGAATGATAGTAAATACTAAATTATTCAGATACAAATCAAAATTTGTATACATTTTAAAATATTTCTCCCACAATCTTTTTTTTGCCCCTAAAACTCATGTTTCGTGCGTTTGTTCGTTCGTTTCTTAAAAAAAAACTCGGATAGATTTTTGTAAAGTGAAAGAATGATAGTAAATACTAAATTATTCAAATACAAATCAAAATTTGTATACATTTTAAAATATTTCTCCACAATCTTTGTTTGCCCCTAAAACTCATGTTTCGTGCGTTTGTTCGTTTCGTTTCATAAAAAAAAAACTCGTATAGATTTTTCGTAAAGAATGATAATGTAAATATTTAATTATTCAAATACAAACCAAAATATGTATACATTTTAAAATATTTTTCCACAATCTTTGTTTGCCCCTAAAACTCATGTTTCATGCGTTTGTTCGTTCGTTTCATTTAAAAAAAACTCGTATAGATTTTTCGTAAAGAATGATAGTAAATACTAAATTATTCCGATACAAATCAAAATTTGTATACATTTTAAAATATTTCTCCACAATATTGGTTTTTCCCCTAAAGCTCATGTTTCGTGCGTTTGTTCATTCGTTTCATTCAAAAAAAACTCGGATAGATTTTTCGTAAAGAATGATATTAAATACTAAATTATTCGTATACAAATCAAAAATTGTATACATTTTAAAATATTTCTCCACAATATTTGTTTTGCCCCTAAAACTCATGTTTCGTGCGTTTGTTCGTTCGTTTAATTCAAAAAAACTCGGATAGATTTTTCGTAAAGCATGATTGTAAATATTAAATTATTCAATTGCATACCAAAATATGTATTCATTTTAAAATATTTCTCCACAATCTTTGTTTGGCCCCTAAACTCATGTTTCAAGCGTTTGTTCGTTCGTTTCATTAAAAAAAACTCGTATAGATTTTTCGTAAAGAATGATAGTAAATACTAAATTATTCAGATACAAATCAAAATTTGTATACATTTTAAAATATTTCTCCACAATCTTTGTTTGCCTCGAAACCGCATGTTTCGTGCGTTTGTTCGCTCGTTTCATTAAAAAAAAACTCGGATAGATTTTTCGTAAAGAATGATAGTAAATACTAAATTATTCAGATACAAATCAAAATTTGTATACATTTTAAAATATTTCTCCACAATCTTTGTTTGTCTCGAAAACGCAAGTTTCATGCGTTTGTTCCGTCGTTTCATTGAAAAAAAAAACTCTATAGATTTTTCGTAAAGAATGATTGTAAATATTTAATTATTCAAATGCAAACCAAACTATGTAATCATTTTAAAATATTTTTCAACAATCTTTATTTGGCCCCTAAACTCATGTTTCATGCATTTGTTCGTTCGTTTCATTCAAAAAAAACTCGGATAGATTTTTTGTAAAGAATGATAGTAAATACTAAATTATTCAGATACAAATCAAAATTTGTATACATTTTAAAATATTTCTCACAATATTGGTTTTCTAATGCACAAAAAATTTTTTTTAAAATATTGGTATTAATATTAAATTATTCAATCAAATACAAACCAAAATTTGTATACATTTTAAAATATTTCTCCACAATCTTTGTTTTGCCCCTAAAACTAAAGTTTTATGCGTTTGTTCGTTCATTTCATAAAAAAAACTCGGATAGATTTTTCATAAAGAATGATAGTAAATACTAAATTATTCAAATACAAATCAAAATTTGTATACATTTTAAAATATTTCTCCACAATCTTTGTTTGCCCCTAAAACTCATGTTTCGTGCGTTTGTTCGCTCGTTTCATTTAAAAAAAACTCGGATAGATTTTTCGTAAAGAATGATAGTAAATACTAAATTATTCAGATACAAATCAAAATTTGTATACATTTTAAAATATTTCTCCACAATCTTTGTTTGCCTCGAAAACGCATGTTTCGTGCGTTTGTTCGCTCGTTTCATTAAAAAAAAAAACTCTATAGATTTTTCGTAAAGAATGATTGTAAATATTTAATTATTCAAATGCAAACCAAAATATGTATTCATTTTAAAATATTTTTCATCAATCTTTATTTGGCCCCTAAACTCATGTTTCATGCGTTTGTTCGTTCGTTTCATTCAAAAAAAACTCGTATAGATTTTTCGTAAAGAATGATTGTAAATACTAAATTATTCAGATACAAATCAAAATTTGTATACATTTTAAAATATTTCTCCACAATATTGGTTTTTCCCCCTAAAGCTCATGTTTCGTGCGTTTGTTCATTCGTTTCATTCAAAAAAAACTCGGATAGATTTTTCGTAAAGAATGATATTAAATACAAAATTATTCATATACAAATCGAAAATAGTATACATTTTAAAATATTTCTCCACAATATTTGTTTTGCCCCTAAAACTCTAGTTTCGTGCGTTTGTCCGCTCGTTTAATTCAAAAAAACTCGGATAGATTTTTCGTAAAGCATGATTGTAAATATTAAATTATTCAATTGCATACCAAAATATGTATTCATTTTAAAATATTTCTCCACAATCTTTGTTTGGCCCCTAAACTCATGTTTCAACCGTCTGTTCGTTCGTTTCATTAAAAAAAACTCGTATAGATTTTTCGTAAAGAATGATAGTAAATACTAAATTATTCAGATACAAATCAAAATTTGTATACATTTTAAAATATTTCTCCACAATCTTTGTTTGCCTCGAAACCGCATGTTTCGTGCGTTTGTTCGCTCGTTTCATTAAAAAAAACTCGGATAGATTTTTCATAAAGAATGATAGTAAATACTAAATTATTCAGATACAAATCAAAATTTGTATACATTTTAAAATATTTTCATTTTTTTGCCAACAATGTTTTGTTTTCGTTTTCTAAAACGCAAGTTTTCATGCGTTTGTTCGCTCTTTTCATTTAAAAAAAAAAACTCTATAGATTTTTTTTTAAAGAATGATTGTAAATATTTAATTATTCAAATGCAAACCAAACTATGTAATCATTTTAAAATATTTTTCAACAATCTTTATTTGGCCCCTAAACTCATGTTTCATGCATTTGTTCGTTCGTTTCATTCAAAAAAAACTCGGATAGATTTTTTGTAAAGAATGATAGTAAATACTAAATTATTCAGATACAAATCAAAATTTGTATACATTTTAAAATATTTCTCTACAATATTGGTTTTCCCCTAAACTCTGTTTTGCGTTTGTTCTTGTTTCTAAAAAACTCATAATTTTTTAAGATAATTTAAATTATTAAAATTATTGCAAACCAAAATATGTATTCATTTTAAAATATTTATCCACAATCTTTGTTTGGCCCCTAAACTAAAGTTTTATGCGTTTGTTCGTTCATTTCATTAAAAAAAACTCGGATAGATTTTTCATAAAGAATGATAGTGAATACTAAATTATTCAGATACAAATCAAAATTTGTATACATTTTAAAATAATTCTCCACAATCTTTGTTTGCCTCGAGACCACATGTTTCGTGCGTTTGTTCGCTCGTTTCTATAAAAAAACTCGGATAGATTTTTCGTAAAGAATGATAGTGAATACTAAATTATTCAGATACAAATCAAAATTTGTATACATTTTAAAATATTTCTCCACAATCTTTGTTTGCCTCGAAAACGCATGTTTCGTGCGTTTGTTCGCTCGTTTCAAAAAAAAAAAACTCTATAGATTTTTCGTAAAGAATGATTGTAAATATTTAATTATTCAAATGCAAACCAAAATATGTATTCATTTTAAAATATTTTTCAACAATCTTTATTTGGCCCCTAAACTCATGTTTCATGCGTTTGTTCGTTCGTTTCATTCAAAAAAAACTCGTATAGATTTTTCGTAAAGAATGATTGTAAATACTAAATTATTCCGATACAAATCAAAATTTGTATACATTTTAAAATATTTCTCCACAATATTGGTTTTTCCCCCTAAAGCTCATGTTTCGTGCGTTTGTTCATTCGTTTCATTCAAAAAAACTCGGATAGATTTTTCGTAAAGAATGATATTAAATACAAAATTATTCAGATACAAATCAAAAATAGTATACATTTTAAAATATTTCTCCACAATATTTGTTTTGCCCCTAAAACTCTAGTTTCGTGCGTTTGTCCGCTCGTTTAATTCAAAAAAACTCGGATAGATTTTTCGTAAAGCATGATTGTAAATATTAAATTATTCAATTGCATACCAAAATATGTATTCATTTTAAAAATATTTCTCCACAATCTTTGTTTGGCCCCTAAACTCATGTTTCAAGCGTTTGTTCGTTCGTTTCATTAAAAAAAACTCGTATAGATTTTTCGTAAAGAATGATAGTAAATACTAAATTATTCAGATACAAATCAAAATTTGTATACATTTTAAAATATTTCTCCACAATCTTTGTTTGCCTCGAAACCGCATGTTTCGTGCGTTTGTTCGCTCGTTTCATTAAAAAAAACTCGGATAGATTTTTCATAAAGAATGATAGTAAATACTAAATTATTCAGATACAAATCAAAATTTGTATACATTTTAAAATATTTCTCCACAATCTTTGTTTGTCTCGAAAACGCAAGTTTCATGCGTTTGTTCCGTCGTTTCATTGAAAAAAAAAACTCTATAGATTTTTCGTAAAGAATGATTGTAAATATTTAATTATTCAAATGCAAACCATACTATGTAATCATTTTAAAATATTTTTCAACAATCTTTATTTGGCCCCTAAACTCATGTTTCATGCATTTGTTCGTTCGTTTCATTCAAAAAAAACTCGGATAGATTTTTTGTAAAGAATGATAGTAAATACTAAATTATTCCAGATACAAATCAAAATTTGTATACATTTTAAAATATTTCTCCACAATATTGGTTTTCCCTAAAGCTCTTTTCGTGCGTTTGTTTTCGTTTCATTAAAAAAACTCATATTTTTCGTAAGTGAATTGTAAATATTAAATTATTCAATTGCAAACCAAAATATGTATTCATTTTAAAATATTTATCCACAATCTTTGTTTGGCCCCTAAACTAAAGTTTTATGCGTTTGTTCGTTCATTTCATTAAAAAAAAACTCGGATAGATTTTTCATAAAGAATGATAGTGAATACTAGATTATTCAGATACAAATCAAAATTTGTATACATTTTAAAATAATTCTCCACAATCTTTGTTTGCCTCGAGACCCCGTGTTTCGTGCGCTTGTTCGCTCGTTTCATTCAAAAAAACTCGGATAGATTTTTCGTAAAGAATGATAGTGAATACTAAATTAGCCAGATACAAATCAAAATTTGTATACATTTTAAAATATTTCTCCACAATCTTTGTTTGCCTCGAAAACGCATGTTTCGTGCGTTTGTTCGCTCGTTTCATTGAAAAAAAAAACTCTATAGATTTTTCGTAAAGAATGATTGTAAATATTTAATTATTCAAATGCAAACCAAAATATGTATTCATTTTAAAATATTTTTCAACAATCTTTATTTGGCCCCTAAACTCATGTTTCATGCGTTTGTTCGTTCGTTTCATAAAAAAAACTCGTATAGATTTTTCGTAAAGAATGATTGTAAATACTAAATTATTCCGATACAAATCAAAATTTGTATACATTTTAAAATATTTCTCCACAATATTGGTTTTTCCCCTTAAAGCTCATGATTCGTGCGTTTGTTCATTCGTTTCATTCAAATCATTCAAATAAAAATAGGGTTTTTTTTTTCCCCAAAAACTATATAAAAATAATAATTTTTTTAAAAAAAAAAAAAATTAAAAATTTTTAAATTAAAAATTTTTTTTTAAAAAAAAATATTTTAAAAAAAAAAAACCTTTTTTTTTTATTAAAATTTTTTTAAAAAAAAAAAAAAAAAAAAAAAAAAAAAAAAAAAATTTTTTTTTTCAAAAACCCCTCCCCCTTCAAAAAATAAAAAAAAAATAAAAATATATTAAAACCAAAATTTAATTTTAAATTAAAAAAAAAAAAAAAAAAAAAATGGCTAGCTTCATTGTAACAAGGTTGGAGAGAAGGTTCTTGTGTGTCGGGCCCCTCGGGCCTGTTTTTGCGTTTGGGATGTGGCATTTTATTCAAAAAAATCGTCGACAAATCCACAAAGCGTGTTAGACATTATTGTTGAGGTCTTCCAGCATGGCGTTCATCATTTTGGAATAATTGGCCATATGAAGAGTTTTGTGGTTGTTGATATCCATGATTTGGAGGGTTATGCTCGTTTGGGTAAGAGTAAGGTTGGGGATAGATTTGTTGGCAAGACGGGTGTAGTACGGGTTTTGGTGGTTCAATTCAAGGTTGAAAACCCCAAGATTGGCTACAACATTTCATCCATCGACTCCTGAATAAACGAGTGGTTGAACAACGCTCCTTGCTCATTAAAAAAATTGCCCGTAGATTCAGGTTGTGTAAAACGAAATAGCCCTCGCCATTTTGCCATGAATAGCCCTCGTTTTACCATATTCCCGTCCATGTTTGTCTTCCCTAACTCATTTAAACCTTTCCTTTGTTTCTCGCCTTGCCAATCCATAAACATATCTTTTGACCTAAAACCTTCAAAGATAAGATGAGACATTAAAACATCTAGACAAAATATGAGATTGGTTAGTTAATAACTTGATACAAGCCGCCTCCCCGCAACGAACGTTCACCATTTTGTAAATCGCGTTAAAACCGTCGTTGAGTTTCACACAATTTAACAAAACAATTTATATTTCCCTATTAATCAATTATGAGTATGAGTGGTAACGAGTTTAGGGGTCGAACACAAGGAGGTGTGGCCTCAAGTATTAACTAGTCTCAATGATTATTCTTTAGTGTAAAATCTTTTATTTCAAAGTTTATTAGGTAAATTTCCAAGTTTAAATTTTCTTTTCAGCCTTATCGTAAAAATTCAGCACGTCACACTTCGGTGTTTTAATTCGTAACTTGACCAAATAAACTCCGAATCCAGCTCACGAGATACCGTTGGAAACTACAAAGAGAGATCTATACTGTGGTTCTTTACTGTTATTACTATTTTATTAAAGATTTTCGAGTTATTTGCAATTCAGTCCAGAACTTATCTCAGATTCAAAATCGGTTCAGCAGTAACTTCAGAAAATTATAGAAAAATCACCAAAACTTGAAAAATCCCAAAATTCATACAAAAATTCAATTATCACGTTTTTGATTATCTGTTAAAATTTCATATAATGATGTTTTGTAGTTTGAGATTTATAATGAAAAGTCATATATGGATCAGAAACTGGTTCTGACAGACCAGTACTCATAAAAATTATAATATCTCGTAATCTGTCTTAACAACTATAATTTTAAAATTCATATTTGGATTCTACACTTCAAAATACTTCCAGTAGGACTATTTTTGTATTTTTAGTATTTACTTTTATATTTTTAAAAATTCAGAAGAAAAGAAACAGTAAATCTGGACTGAAAGTATAAAAACAGAAATATTACAAACTTAGAAAATTAATATCTCACAAATTATAAATCGGAATTGGGCAAAATTTGATTTGAAATTTATCTACTAAATGAGAAATAAATTTTAAAAATATTTATTTAATTTTTAAGATCTGAATTAGACACGAATTTAAGGGAAAAATACTGAAAAAACAGAGATGAAACAGCAGCAAACAGAAACTGATTAGGGTTTGATTTTTGGTTTAAAAGTAGGGATTTTTAAGAGTATTTGATCAAGAATACCATCCTTAATCACTGAATATTCAATCTTCAAGATTTGTACAACAAGTTTAAGTAAATTCAAGCTAGAAAAACTCAATTAATGGACCGAAAATTGGATCTAAACAAAAATCAGCCAACTCATGTTCAAATCATAAAATTCAATCCAAAACTTCAATTAATCAATCAAAATTCTCAGCCAAGACCTTGATTGACTAATTGGTCATAATACACACGCAATTATAGGTCTAATTGATCTAATAAATTCAGCCAAATTAATCAAATCAACGATTTTCATTTTTAATAGTGATATATGAACAATTACACAAATCGGTCAAATTGATTCAAAATAAAGCAAGATTTCAAGTGATTCCTTCACAAATATCTATCCCTACACAGATCTACTCAATCATGATTAAACAAACACGATTCGATCTCAAATTCATCATTTTACACCAAAAATTCGGATTTGAAAAATTAGGAGAAAAAGAAAGAATTTAAGGAGGATTTAATCAAACCACAATGAGAAATCCAAGCTAGGACCTTCGTTGAGTTGATTTGAAGCTCCAATTGCACCTCGATTTAAGCTAGAATCGACCGATTCGACTTTTCCCCAAATCAGCCCCGAATTGCATGATTTCACTCAAAAACGAAAATTAGAGCTCAAGAAAGCTTGAAACTCATTAATGAAGATTTTAGAGGTTAGAGAAGATGAATGGAGAGTGGTTTATAAGTTAAGGAGAGTGGGAGAATGAGTGATTTGAGAGAATGGATGAAAGAGCGTGTTTTGATGGATTGAAATACGGTTCTTTATATAGAGAGTTGAGGGATATTTTGGGGCTTGTGATTGGCTTAGGAGGATCAAGGAACTGTACTGAAGATCTGGACCGAATTTCGTTGTATTCCGTTGAAAAATGAGGGAGAATTTCGAATTTTAGTATTTGGCGGTTATTTTGAAATCTGGAATTTCGTCGAACGGTTTAGTGGCATCATTTCAAACTCAAATATCTCTCTCATTTCTTCATCGTTTTTGGTGTTCTTCATATCCATGGAAAGAGGAAAGAGAGAAGAAGAGAATGGAATTGGTTTTACATGAAACGGAGCTCTGTG
Organism: Juncus inflexus; assembly: GCA_024447665.1. Lineage (NCBI taxonomy): Eukaryota > Viridiplantae > Streptophyta > Magnoliopsida > Poales > Juncaceae > Juncus > Juncus inflexus. Next base: position 6,621,758 of record JAJHPC010000007.1, on the reverse strand, counting down.
GAGTGAGTTATGGACTTGAGAAGTTTCAGCTCGAATTGAGTTATTTCAGCAAAAACAGAATTCAATTTCATCGAATACTTATTTCAAACTCGATTATCTCACTCAATTCTTCATCATTTTATGAGTTCTTTATATGGTTGGAAAGAGGGGATCAATAAGAAGAGAATGGTGTTGGAATTTTGTCAATTAGAGGTCTGTGGAGGGAATGGAAAGCTCGAGAATTCCTCAGCTCAAACGGTCTATTTTCATGGCTGACAGGAGGTTTTTCGCGTTTTCCGGCCAGCTCCGGCCGTTCCAGCGGTGACTAATCATACGGTTGTGCTTGTCTTGTCAAGACGAGTCAAATGGTGGTGAATTTGTTCAATTCCGAGCATTTCGGAAAATCAGCGCTTTGAGAGAGAAAGAGTTGACTTTGACTGCGACGGTTGACCAGAATTTTGATGCGTCATTTTTCTCTGTTCTTTTGCTGCTAGGTTTATGTTGAGGTGTAAAACGATGGTTAGGATCCACTTGATCGGAACGTCACATTCCGATATGAAACGTCACATTCCGATACGAAACGTCACATTCCGATACGAAACGTCATAGAAAACGTGGACGTTTCTTCTCTGTTTTGGGACCGAACGTGGTCGGTTCACGTATCGGTTTGGCTGAAGAACGTCATGAGACAGTGGATGTTTTCATAACGTTTTGTGGTCGTTTCTTACTCGTTCCATTGTTTGCTCTTTTCCAACAATGTTTTCCATCGTTTAGGGTTAGGAAATTATATGTATGGGAAATGTGAGCGTTTTTAGGGAGAATTTGGCCATCATTGGCCCATTATTTACATTTTTGTCCAATTCTTCATTTTATGGCCTTGTGCCCTGTAAAATAGCACAAAAATGTATTAAGAGGTTTCAAATTATGTTTTATGAGTTATGAGTCTTTTTCATACGTTTTATGTGAAATTTGATTGAATTTGTGATGATTTAAACCCTAAAAATGTGTATAAAAATACACATTACAAATCCCACCACACTTAAACTAAGCTTGCCCTCAAGCGCAAATTAAAATCAAGTTTTAGGATTTTTAGAATCAGTTTAAAGCGTTTTTTGAAAAAAAAAGATTTAGTTATTGCCATGAATGTTATATACTAATATTTGATTATTATAATAATACACGAGGGTCGATGACTATCCATTAATAATTTCAAATTCAAATTTATTTAAAATTCCCCAATTCTTCAAATACGAACCTTTTTCCAAAAAGCAATGCCCTAATTTCATTTTTGATACTTTCTCCCCCTAAATTTAAAATGGTGAATTTATACAAATTACCCCAAAAGTTCCAACTAACTCAACTTTCTCTTTTATAAACATGTAAAAGTTGGTATGCTATCCACTCATGTTATCAAAAGACAAGCTGTGCTTTGCACGTACAAAAAAAATCCTTCATTTTCTATTGCGGATATGTAAATTTTTTTTTTTCAAGGGTTTAAAAATAATTTTTCACATTTTTGAATTCTTTTTGCGAAGGGATAACAGGTTACGATTTCGGTCACTTGCTTTTAGTGCGAAAATTAGAGATGGACATACGAGTCATTAGCTATGCCATGAAAGATAGGTTGAGTTAGAAATTTTTTGCGAAACTAGTGGTATTAAAAGTAAGGTTTGATTTTTCAAAAGTTTTAATCACAGCATTACTTTAAAGAAAACGATTTATAATTTCGTTAAAGGGGCAAGTGAAATATTTATGAATTTTCGAAACGCTTAATGGATTTTACATGAATATTATAAATGGAAATGAGGTGAAATGTGGCATTCATGATAAAAGTTAAATCCCTTTTGAAGTTTTTCAAATCTTTTCATCATTTTCCAAAACCCTAAGTATTTTTCAAAAATTGCTTGAGAGGGCTTAGTTTTAAAATCTTTTCCATTTTTCAAAACCTTTTACTTTTTACTAATAATTCTCTTGCTTTTCTTTAAATCACACAAAATTTTATGTACAAAAATAACAAAACAAAAAATGAAAGAAAAACAAGTAAAAAGTTTAAAAATTTTGTTGTATTTATGAGTTTTTTTTTTTTTTTTTTTTTCAATTTTTATGAATTTTCACATTTTTACAAGAAAACAAAACTTGGTTTTGCACAAAACCACCCCACCACACTTAAACCTTTGTTTGTCCTCAAACAAAAAGTTCAAAAATGAGAAAATTTGTGGAAATTGGAAAAATTATTGGGGTTTTATGCAAAACCTCCCCCACCACACTTAAACTTTTGTGTAGCAAATGTTTAAGTGTGAAAGAGAAGTTTTGTAAAATTAAGAAAATAAAATAAAGAAAGGAAAAATACGACCTGACACGACGAGTTGCCTCTCGCCAAGCGCTCCCATTTTACGTCTCGAGCCCGACGCCTTTGTGTTAGCCTCTCTCGAACGGGTCGTAAACGTGAACAAATCCTTGTAGGAGCTCACTTGGTGGTAAGAGATTCGGTCCGTGTTGCCTATCCTTGGTTTTGCGAGATAGAAATGACTGGTCTTCCCTGGTTTTGAAAGGAGTTTGAGATCGCTTTTCGTTGAGAGGGGCAATTCAATACCCAAGTTTACTCCTTCTTGATTGGTTGGCAGGTCGATGTACATCACACCGCTTATCTCAAGGTTGGTGTAATGTATTGTTTGGCAAAAGATAGGATGTCGGGAATTTGGTGAAGTTGGCTCGTGATTTAGGGTGCTTGACTCGTCGTATGTTTCAACCATTGAGTCATGGTTTGACTCATTCTCGTCCTTAACACATGACTCCTTGATTTCTAAACTCAGGTTAGTATCGCTCGACTCGTCGCAAGATTCACTTTTGGAGTCATGATTTGACTCGCATTCCACATTATTCCAAAAGTCCTCTAAGTCGAAACTAGGGTTTGTAGCACTCAAAATTTCGCCTGATTCAATCTTTGAGTCATGGTTTGACTCATCCTCGTTCTCGACCCATAGTTTCTCAAAAATATTTATAATTTCTTTAACAAATTCTTTGGTTTTGGTGGCACTCGACTCGTCGAAAGGTTCAACCAGTGAGTCATCACATGACTCACATTCCACATCGCTCGAAACCTTACAAAAATCAACCATTGAGTCCCCTTTTAATTCACATTCCACAACACCCGTATTTTCACAAAACTCACTCCCTGATTCCCTGTTTGACCCACATTCCCCATCAAACAAATTCTCTTCAAACCCAAAAATAGGGTTTTCTTCTTCCACAACTTCTATGAACATTTCCTCATTTCTTTGAGATTCCTCAAATTCCGATTTTTCAAATTTGAAAATTATTTTTGTAGTGCTCGACTCGTCACTAGATTCAATCCCCTCTTCTTGGTCTAACTCACTTTCCCCGTAACACCCATACTCTTCAAATTCAAAACTAGGATTCTCTACTTCCACAACTTCTTCCCCTTCCGACATTTCTGCAACATTTGAACATTCTTCCATCCCCAATTTTTGATTCCCATGTTGAACCCAAGAACACTCGTCAGAATGGCTAGCTTCATTGTAACAAGGTTGGAGAGAAGGTTCTTGTGTCAGGGGCCCCTCAGTTTGCACTTGGGATGTGGTATTGGCTTGTCTGATATCGTCGACAAATCCACCAAGCGTGTTAGACATTTTGTTGAGGTCTTCCTGCATGGCGTTCATCATTTGGAATAATTGGCCATATGAAGAGTTTTGTGGTTGTTGATATCCATGATTTCGAGGGTTATGCTCGTTTGGGTAAGAGTAAGGTTGGGAGAATTCGGATGGCAAGACGGGTGTGTACGGGTTTTGGTGGTTCATTTGAGGTTGAAAACCCCAAGATTGGCTCAACATTTCATCCATCGACTCCTGAATAGACGAGTGGTTGAACAACGCTCCTTGCTCATAAAATTGCCCGTAGACAGGTTGTGTCTGCACGAAATAGCCCTCGCCATTTTGCCATGAATAGCCCTCGTTTGACCATCCCGTCCATGTTTGTCTTCCCGTCATTAAACCTTCCTTTGTTTCTCGCCTTGCCAATCCATAGACATATCTTTTGACCTAAAACCTTCAAAGATAAGAGAGACAAAAACACTAGACAAAATATGAGATTGGTTAGTTAATAACTTGATACAAGCCGCCTCCCCGGCAACGGCGCCATTTGTAAATCGCGTTAAAACCGTCGTTGAGTTTCACACAATTTAACAAAACAATTTATATTTCCCTATTAATCAATTATGAGTATGAGTGGTAACGAGTTTAGGGGTCGAACACAAGGAGGTGTGGCCTCAAGTATTAACTAGTCTCAATGATTATTCTTTAGTGTAAAATCTTTTATTTCAAAGTTTATTAGGTAAATTTCCAAGTTTAAATTTTCTTTTCAGCCTTATCGTAAAAATTCAGCACGTCACACTTCGGTGTTTTAATTCGTAACTTGACCAAATAAACTCCGAATCCAGCTCACGAGATACCGTTGGAAACTAGAAAGAGAGATCTATACTGTGGTTCTTTACTGTTATTATTATTTTATTAAAGATTTTTGAGTTATTTGCAATTCAGTCCAGAACTTATCTCAGATTCAAAATCGGTTCAGCAGTAAATTCAGAAAATTATAGAAAAATCACCAAAACTTGAAAAATCCCAAAATTCATACAAAAATTATATTATCACGTTTTTTATTATCTGTTAAAATTTCATATAATGATGTTTTGTAGTTTGAGATTTATAATGAAAAGTCAGATATGGATCAGAAACTGGTTCTGACAGACCAGTACTCATAAAAATTATAATATCTCGTAATCTGTCTTAACAACTATAATTTTAAAATTCATATTTGAATTCTACACTTCAAAATACTTCCAGTAGGACTATTTTTGTATTTTTAGTATTAATTTTTATATTTTTAAAAATTCAGAAGAAAAGAAACAGTAAATCTGGACTGAAAGTTTAAAAACAGAAATATTACAAACTTAGAAAATTAATATCTCACAAATTATAAATCGGAATTGGGTAAAATTTGATTTCAAAATTATCTACAAAATGAGAACTAAATTTTAAAAATATTTATTTAATTTGTAAGATCAGAATTAGACACGAATTTAAGGGAAAAAGACTGAAAAAACAGAGATGAAACAGCAGCAAACAGAAACTGATTAGGGTTTGATTTTTGGTTTAAAAGTAGGGATTTTTAAGAGTATTTGATCAAGAATACCATCCTTAATCACTGAATATTCAATCTTCAAGATTTGTACAACAAGTTTAAGTAAATTCAAGCTAGAAAAACTCAATTAATGGACCGAAAATTGGATCTAAACAAAAATCAGCCAACTCATGTTCAAATCATAAAATTCAATCCAAAACTTCAATTAATCAATCAAAATTCTCAGCCAAGACCTTGAATGACTAATTGGTCATAATACACACGCAATTATAGGTCTAATTGATCTAATAAATTCAGCCAAATTAATCAAATCAACGATTTTCATTTTTAATAGTGATATATGAACAATTACACAAATCGGTCAAATTGATTCAAAATAAAGCAAGATTTCAAGTGATTCCTTCACAAATATCTATCCCTACACAGATCTACTCAATCATGATTAAACAAACACGATTCGATCTCAAATTCATCATTTTACACCAAAAATTCAGATTTGAAAAATTAGGAGAAAAAGAAAGAATTTAAGGAGGATTTAATCAAACCACAATGAGAAATCCAAGCTAGGACCTTCGTTGAGTTGATTTGAAGCTCCAATTGCACCTCGATTTAAGCTAGAATCGACCGATTCGACTTTTCCCCAAATCAGCCCCGAATTGCATGATTTCACTCAAAAACGAAAATTAGAGCTCAAGAAAGCTTGAAACTCATTAATGAAGATTTTAGAGGTTAGAGAAGATGAATGGAGAGTGGTTTATAAGTTAAGGAGAGTGGGAGAATGAGTGATTTGAGAGAATGGATGAAAGAGCGTGTTTTGATGGATTGAAATACGGTTCTTTATATAGAGAGTTGAGGGATATTTTGGGGCTTGTGATTGGCTTAGGAGGATCAAGGAACTGTACTGAAAATCTGGACCGAATTTCGTTGTATTCCGTTGAAAAATGAGGGAGAATTTCGAATTTTAGTATTTGGCGGTTATTTTGAAATCTGGAATTTCGTCGAACGGTTTAGTGGCATCATTTCAAACTCAAATATCTCTCTCATTTCTTCATCGTTTTTGGTGTTCTTCATATCCATGGAAAGAGGAAAGAGAGAAGAAGAGAATGGAATTGGTTTTACGTGAAACGGAGCTCTGTGGAGTGAGTTATGGACTTGAGAAGTTTCAGCTCGAATTGAGTTATTTCAGCAAAAACAGAATTCAATTTCATCGAATACTTATTTCAAACTCGATTATCTCACTCAATTCTTCATCATTTTATGAGTTCTTTATATGGTTGGAAAGAGGGGATCAATAAGAAGAGAATGGTGTTGAGGTGTAAAACGATGGTTAGGATCCACTTGATCGGAACGTCACATTCCGATATGAAACGTCACATTCCGATACGAAACGTCACATTCCGATACGAAACGTCATAGAAAAAGTGGACGTTTCTTCTCTGTTTTGGGACCGAACGTGGTCGGTTCACGTATCGGTTTGGCTGAAGAACGTCATGAGACAGTGGATGTTTTCATAACGTTTTGTGGTCGTTTCTTACTCGTTCCATTGTTTGCTCTTTTCCAACAATGTTTTCCATCGTTTAGGGTTAGGAAATTATATGTATGGGAAATGTGAGCGTTTTTAGGGAGAATTTGGCCATCATTGGCCCATTATTTACGTTTTTGTCCAATTCTTCATTTTATGGCCTTGTCGCCTGTAAAATAGCACAAAAATGTATTAAGAGGTTTCAAATTATGTTTTATGAGTTATGAGTCTTTTTCATACGTTTTATGTGAAATTTGATTGAATTTGTGATGATTTAAACCCTAAAAATGTGTATAAAAATACACATTACAAATCCCACCACACTTAAACTAAGCTTGCCCTCAAACGCAAATTAAAATCAAGTTTTAGGATTTTTAGAATCAGTTTAAAGCGTTTTTGAAAAAAAAGATTTAGTTATTGCCATGAATGTTATATACTAATATTTGATTATTATAATAATACACGAGGGTCGATGACTATCCATTAATAATTTCAAATTCAAATTTATTTAAAATTCCCCAATTCTTCAAATACGAACCTTTTTCCAAAAAGCAATGCCCTAATTTCATTTTTGATACTTTCTCCCCCTAAATTTAAAATGGTGAATTTATACAAATTACCCCAAAAGTTCCAACTAACTCAACTTTCTCTTTTATAAACATGTAAAAGTTGGTATGCTATCCACTCATGTTATCAAAAGACAAGCTGTGCTTTGCACGTACAAAAAAAATCCTTCATTTTCTATTGCGGATATGTAAATTTTTTTTTTCAAGGGTTTAAAAATAATTTTTCACATTTTTGAATTCTTTTTGTGAAGGGATAACAGGTTACGATTTCGGTCACTTGCTTTTAGTGCGAAAATTAGAGATGGACATACGAGTCATTAGCTATGCCATGAAAGATAGGTTGAGTTAGAAATTTTTTGCGAAACTAGTGGTATTAAAAGTAAGGTTTGATTTTTCAAAAGTTTTAATCACAGCATTACTTTAAAGAAAACGATTTATAATTTCGTTAAAGGGGCAAGTGAAATATTTATGAATTTTCGAAACGCTTAATGGATTTTACATGAATATTATAAATAGAAATGAGGTGAAATGTGGCATTCATGATAAAAGTTAAATCCCTTTTGAAGTTTTTCAAATCTTTTCATCATTTTCCAAAACCCTAAGTATTTTTCAAAAATTGCTTGAGAGGGCTTAGTTTTAAAATCTTTTCCATTTTTCAAAACCTTTTACTTTTTCACTAATAATTCTCTTGCTTTTCTTTAAATCACACAAAATTTTATGTACAAAAATAACAAAACAAAAAATGAAAGAAAAACAAGTAAAAAGTTTAAAAATTTTGTTGTATTAATGAGTTTTTTTTTTTTTTTTTCAATTTTTATGAATTTTCACATTTTTACAAGAAAACAAAACTTGGTTTTGCACAAAACCACCCCACCACACTTAAACCTTTGTTTGTCCTCAAACAAAAAGTTCAAAAATGAGAAAATTTGTGGAAATTGGAAAAATTATTGGGGTTTTATGCAAAACCTCCCCCACCACACTTAAACTTTTGTGTAGCAAATGTTTAAGTGTGAAAGAGAAGTTTTATAAAATTAAGAAAATAAAATAAAGAAAGGAAAAATACGACCTGACACGACGAGTTGCCTCTCGCCAAGCGCTCCCATTTTACGTCTCGAGCCCGACGCCTTTGTGTTAGCCTCTCTCGAACGGGTCGTAAACGTGAACAAATCCTTGTAGGAGCTCACTTGGTGGTAAGAGATTCGGTCCGTGTTGCCTATCCTTGGTTTTGCAGATAGAAATGACTGGTCTTCCTGATTTTGAAAGGAGTTTGAGATCGCTTTTCGTTGAGAGGGGCAATTCAATACCCAAGTTTACTCCTTCTTGATTGGTTGGCAGGTCGATGTACATCACACCGCTTATCTCAAGGTTGGTGTAATGTATTGTTTGGCAAAAGATAGGATGTCGGGAATTTGGTGAAGTTGGCTCGTGATTTAGGGTGCTTGACTCGTCGTATGTTTCAACCATTGAGTCATGGTTTGACTCATTCTCGTCCTTAACACATGACTCCTTGATTTCTAAACTCAGGTTAGTATCGCTCGACTCGTCGCAAGATTCACTTTTGGAGTCATGATTTGACTCGCATTCCACATTATTCCAAAAGTCCTCTAAGTCGAAACTAGGGTTTGTAGCACTCAAAATTTCGCCTGATTCAATCTTTGAGTCATGGTTTGACTCATCCTCGTTCTCGACCCATAGTTTCTCAAAAATATTTATAATTTCTTTAACAAATTCTTTGGTTTTGGTGGCACTCGACTCGTCGAAAGGTTCAACCAGTGAGTCATCACATGACTCATATTCCACATCGCTCGAAACCTTACAAAAATCAACCATTGAGTCCCCTTTTAATTCACATTCCACAACACCCGTATTTTCACAAAACTCACTCCTTGATTCCCTGTTTGACCCACATTCCCCATCAAACAAATTCTCTTCAAACTCAAAAATAGGGTTTTCTTCTTCCACAACTTCTATGAACATTTCCTCATTTCTTTGAGATTCCTCAAATTCCGATTTTTCAAATTTTTCAAATTATTTTTGTAGTGCTCGACTCGTCACTAGATTCAATCCCCTCTTCTTGGTCTAACTCACTTTCCCCGTAACACCCATACTCTTCAAATTCAAAACTAGGATTCTCTACTTCCACAACTTCTTCCCCTTCCGACATTTCTGCAACATTTGAACATTCTTCCATCCCCAATTTTTGATTCCCATGTTGAACCCAAGAACACTCGTCAGAATGGCTAGCTTCATTGTAACAAGGTTGGAGAGAAGGTTCTCGTGTCAGGGGCCCCTCAGTTTGTACTTGGGATGTGGTATTGGCTTGTCTGATATCGTCGACAAATCCACCAAGCGTGTTAGACATTTTGTTGAGGTCTTCCTGCATGGCGTTCATCATTTGGAATAATTGGCCATATGAAGAGTTTTGTGGTTGTTGATATCCATGATTTGGAGGGTTATGCTCGTTTGGGTAAGAGTAAGGTTGGGAGAATTCGGATGGCAAGACGGGTGTGTACGGGTTTTGGTGGTTCATTTGAGGTTGAAAACCCCAAGATTGGCTCAACATTTCATCCATCGACTCCTGAATAGACGAGTGGTTGAACAACGCTCCTTGCTCATAAAATTGCCCGTAGACAGGTTGTGTCTGCACGAAATAGCCCTCGCCATTTTGCCATGAATAGCCCTCTTTTGACCATCCCGTCCATGTTTGTCTTCCCGTCATTAAACCTTCCTTTGTTTCTCGCCTTGCCAATCCATAGACATATCTTTTGACCTAAAACCTTCAAAGATAAGAGAGACAAAAACACTAGACAAAATATGAGATTGGTTACTTAATAACTTGATACAAGCCGCCTCCCCGGCAACGGCGCCATTTGTAAATCGCGTTAAAACCGTCGTTGAGTTTCACACAATTTAACAAAACAATTTATATTTCCCTATTAATCAATTATGAGTATGAGTGGTAACGAGTTTAGGGGTCGAACACAAGGAGGTGTGGCCTCAAGTATTAACTAGTCTCAATAATTATTCTTTAGTGTAAAATCTTTTATTTCAAGGTTTATTAGGTAAATTTCCAAGTTTAAATTTTCTTTTCAGCCTTATCGTAAAAATTCAGCACGTCACACTTCGGTGTTTTAATTCGTAACTTGACCAAATAAACTCCGAATCCAGCTCACGAGATACCGTTGGAAACTATAAAGAGAGATCTATACTGTGGTTCTTTACTGTTATTATTATTTTATTAAAGATTTTCGAGTTATTTGCAATTCAGTCCAGAACTTATCTCAGATTCAAAATCGGTTCAGCAGTAACTTCAGAAAATTATAGAAAAATCACCAAAACTTGAAAAATCCCAAAATTCATACAAAAATTCAATTATCACGTTTTTGATCATCTGTTAAAATTTCATATAATGATGTTTTGTAGTTTGAGATTTATAATGAAAAGTCAGATATGGATCAGAAACTGGTTCTGACAGACCAGTACTCATAAAAATTATAATATCTCGTAATCTGTCTTAACAACTATAATTTTAAAATTCATATTTCGATTCAACACTTTAAAATACTTCCAGTAGGACTGTTTTTGTATTTTTAGTATTTATTTTTATATTTTTAAAAATTCAGAAGAAAAGAAACAGTAAATCTGGACTGAAAGTTTAAAAACAGAAATATTACAAACTTAGAAAATTAATATCTCACAAATTATAAATCGGAATTGGGTAAAATTTGATTTGAAAATTATCTACTAAATGAGAACTAAATTTTAAAAATATTTATTTAATTTTTAAGATCTGAATTAGACACGAATTTAAGGGAAAAAGACTGAAAAAACAGAGATGAAACAGCAGCAAACAGAAACTGATTAGGGTTTGATTTTTGGTTTAAAAGTAGGGATTTTTAAGAGTATTTGATCAAGAATACCATCCTTAATCACTGAATATTCAATCTTCAAGATTTGTACAACAAGTTTAAGTAAATTCAAGCTAGAAAAACTCAATTAATGGACCGAAAATTGGATCTAAACAAAAATCAGCCAACTCATGTTCAAATCATAAAATTCAATCCAAAACTTCAATTAATCAATCAAAATTCTCAGCCAAGACCTTGAATGACTAATTGGTCATAATACACACGCAATTATAGGTCTAATTGATCTAATAAATTCAGCCAAATTAATCAAATCAACGATTTTCATTTTTAATAGTGATATATGAACAATTACACAAATCGGTCAAATTGATTCAAAATAAAGCAAGATTTCAAGTGATTCCTTCACAAATATCTATCCCTACACAGATCTACTCAATCATGATTAAACAAACACGATTCGATCTCAAATTCATCATTTTACACCAAAAATTCAGATTTGAAAAATTAGGAGAAAAAGAAAGAATTTAAGGAGGATTTAATCAAACCACAATGAGAAATCCAAGCTAGGACCTTCGTTGAGTTGATTTGAAGCTCCAATTGCACCTCGATTTAAGCTAGAATCGACCGATTCGACTTTTCCCCAAATCAGCCCCGAATTGCATGATTTCACTCAAAAACGAAAATTAGAGCTCAAGAAAGCTTGAAACTCATTAATGAAGATTTTAGAGGTTAGAGAAGATGAATGGAGAGTGGTTTATAAGTTAAGGAGAGTGGGAGAATGAGTGATTTGAGAGAATGGATGAAAGAGCGTGTTTTGATGGATTGAAATACGGTTCTTTATATAGAGAGTTGAGGGATATTTTGGGGCTTGTGATTGGCTTAGGAGGATCAAGGAACTGTACTGAAGATCTGGACCGAATTTCGTTGTATTCCGTTGAAAAATGAGGGAGAATTTCGAATTTTAGTATTTGGCGGTTATTTTGAAATCTGGAATTTCGTCGAACGGTTTAGTGGCATCATTTCAAACTCAAATATCTCTCTCATTTCTTCATCGTTTTTGGTGTTCTTCATATCCATTGAAAGAGGAAAGAGAGAAGAAGAGAATGGAATTGGTTTTACGTGAAAGCGAGCTCTGTGGAGTGAGTTATGGACTTGAGAAGTTTCAGCTCGAATTGAGTTATTTCAGCAAAAACAGAATTCAATTTCATCGAATACTTATTTCAAACTCGATTATCTCACTCAATTCTTCATCATTTTATGAGTTCTTTATATGGTTGGAAAGAGGGGATCAATAAGAAGAGAATGGTGTTGGAATTTTGTCAATTAGAGGTCTGTGGAGGGAATGGAAAGCTCGAGAATTCCTCAGCTCAAACGGTCTATTTTCATGGCTGACAGGAGGTTTTTCGCGTTTTCCGGCCAGCTCCGGCCGTTCCAGCGGTGACTAATCATACGGTTGTGCTTGTCTTGTCAAGACGAGTCAAATGGTGGTGAATTTGTTCAATTCCGAGCATTTCGGAAAATCGGCGCTTTGAGAGAGAAAGAGTAGACTTTGACTGCGACGGTTGACCAGAATTTTGATGCGTCATTTTTCTCTGTTCTTTTGCTGCTAGGTTTATGTTGAGGTGTAAAACGATGGTTAGGATCCACTTGATCGGAACGTCACATTCCGATATGAAACGTCACATTCCGATACGAAACGTCACATTCCGATACGAAACGTCATAGAAAAAGTGGACGTTTCTTCTCTGTTTTGGGACCGAACGTGGTCGGTTCACGTATCGGTTTGGCTGAAGAACGTCATGAGACAGTGGATGTTTTCATAACGTTTTGTGGTCGTTTCTTACTCGTTCCATTGTTTGCTCTTTTCCAACAATGTTTTCCATCGTTTAGGGTTAGGAAATTATATGTATGGGAAATGTGAGCGTTTTTAGGGAGAATTTGGCCATCATTGGCCCATTATTTACGTTTTTGTCCAATTCTTCATTTTATGGCCTTGTCGCCTGTAAAATAGCACAAAAATGTATTAAGAGGTTTCAAATTATGTTTTATGAGTTATGAGTCTTTTTCATACGTTTTATGTGAAATTTGATTGAATTTGTGATGATTTAAACCCTAAAAATGTGTATAAAAATACACATTACAACTCTATAGATTTTTCCTAAAGAATGATTGTAAATATTTAATTATTCCAATGATGCAAACCAAACTATGTAATCATTTTAAAATATTTTTCAACAATCTTTATTTGGCCCCTAAACTCATGTTTCATGCGTTTGTTAGTCCGTTTCATTCAAAAAAAATTCGTATAGATTTTTCGTAAAGAATGATTGTAAATACTAAATTATTCAGATACAAATCAAAATTTGTACACATTTTAAAATATTTCTCCACAATATTGGTTTTTCCCCCTAAAGCTCATGATTCGTGCGTTTGTTCATTCGTTTCATTCAAAAAAAACTCGGATAGATTTTTCGTAAAGAATGATATTAAATACAAAATTATTCAGATACAAATCGAAAATAGTATACATTTTAAAATATTTCTCCACAATATTTGTTTTGCCCCTAAAACTCTAGTTTCGTGCGTTTGTCCGCTCGTTTAATTCAAAAAAACTCGGATAGATTTTTCGTAAAGCATGATTGTAAATATTAAATTATTCAATTGCATACCAAAATATGTATTCATTTTAAAATATTTCTCCACAATCTTTGTTTGGCCCCTTGTAAATCGCGTTAAAACCGTCGTTGAGTTTCACACAATTTAACAAAACAATTTATATTTCCCTATTAATCAATTACGAGTATGAGTGGTAATGAGTTTAGGGGTCGAACACAAGGAGAATGGCCTTGAGATATTACAATTCTTTTCAAAAGTAGGTCTTGTTTTTGTTCAGATGTTGCAAGACTATTTTTAGAAGGTTATTGATATATTGAAGTAAATTCGTACACAAATCCTTTGAAAATTCTTTAATAATATTTCCAAATATCCAAAAGTTGCAAATGATATGTCAATGGAAAATAGAGAATGAGATCTTCACAATGCAAGGTGAATCAATTATCACTTTTGTTCATATTTTTTATGTAATTTTCGTTTTAGTCCTCACTTTTCACAATCAGTCAACAGAGTTATTCAAAAAATCACAGAAAATCGAAAATTACTTCAAAAATCTCCAAAATTTAACAGAAATTAGGAAAACAAGTTCAGATTATGTGGTAAAAATCTCAGATCAAAATGATGGATATTCCAAAAGTTATGGTCAAAACTCAGAACATATGACAGGATTGGACAGAGAATGGTATTAGTTGTCAAAAGAGGGTGGAATTCAAATTTTATCCAAATAACAATTCAATTAAAATTCAGATTAAGAAACTGCATTTCAAAATGAATTACTGAGATCTAGATTTTTTATTTATAGGATTTTTCTACTAATTTCTAAAAATCGTAGAAAAACAGTCAGAATCAAAAATCAAGAACATGAAATTAAAAAGTCAAGACTTTGCACAGATTTTTTTCTTACAAATTTAACATAAAAGCATTGGGCACATATTATATGAAAGTTGTTCTAAAATATCTAAAGAAACACAAAATATTTTTTTTATGATTTTCTTTGAGCAGATCTGAAGTCAAACAATTTCTTTACTGAAACTGACAAAAATAAAATGCAGAAAATTATATTTTTGAATTAATAGGATAAAAGTAGGGATTTTTAAGGCAATTTGATCAAGAATTGTATCATTAATCACTAAATATTCAGTTTATCAGATTTGGCACAAGTTTGAATTATTTCCAACCAGAAAAATTCAGCAAATAGATCAAAATTTCAGATCAAACACCAATCAACCAACTTGTGTTTGATCTCAATTTTTGAACTAAAAACTTCACTAAATTAAGCAAAAACCTCAACCAAGATTCAAGATGATAAAATGGACTAGCATGCATGAAAAATTCAGTTCTAAATGACCTAATTAATTCAACCAAATCGATTAAATCAAGAAAAATCCAGATTTAACAGCATATTATGAACAGTACCAAATCAGTCAATTTAATTCAAATTAAAGCAAGATTTCAAACAATTCTATCACAAAAAGCCTATCCCTACAAGATTCTACTCACACATGATAAGATCAACCGAAATTAGGCATGTGTTCATCATGTTCTTTTACAAATTGGATCTTGTGATCTAAAATTGAATACAAGAGATTAAATGAAAATTGGATCGAACCGAGACGTGGAAGATCAACCAGAAACTTCCTTGAGCCGATTTGAACCTCCAACTGATGCTTGATTCCAGCCGAACCAATCAATTGCCTTTTTCACCCAAATCAGCCCGAATTGGTGAATTTCACTCAAACTCGAAAATTGAAGCTCGAAAAGCTCTGAGATTCAGTAATGGAGTTACTGAAGCTTAAAGAAGATGATTGGAGAGTAATGTGTTGAAAGAATTTGGAGAATGGAAGAATGATTTTTATGAATGGGTTGATCGGTCGAATTTATAGAGAGGCCGGGTCTCGGAGAGTGGGGGACAAACCGAGCGATTCCATTGGCTCAGGCAGATCAAGTGGGGTGTACTGAAGATCTGGACGAAATTTCGTTGAATTCGGTTGAGATTTCAATGATTTTGGCGGTTGAATTTCTTACTCTGTTTCATTTTGGCGGAAGAATCATCAGATCGCATCTGAGATTTAAAACGCGAGCGGTTAAATTCTTGTTGAGTCACCGACAAGTGGTCCCCACTTGGATTTGCTATACCGAAACGGGTCATAAGTTGCGTGAAACGAGTCGTTTCATTAGAGTGAGAGTGGCGCTGAGTTTGAATTGTTCTGTTGATCTTTTATGGCGGAACGGGTCGAACGCGCGTGAAACGGATCGTCTTCTGATGAACGAGATTTGGAGCTGAGTTTAAATAACGGTTGTTTCGGTTTTCTGTGGCGTGCGAGCGTGTGGTCCATCCTAAAACAATCTTTTGATGGGTTTTGGTTTCGCAATGATGGATTTTTGGATCCAATTCCTGATCGGGTTTTGACTCCATTTTACCCGTTTCTGAACTCGGTGATCAAACTCGACATTTAGTTTCATTTCGGATCGAGTTGTCAACCTAGTTTGCTTCCTCTCATCCTCACGAACGCGCAGAGCTTTGAAGCGCAACAAACGGTTGAGAATTCGTTGAGTTTGGCCATTTTGAAACCGGTTTCGCTTACGTCCGCCATTGATGACTTGTTCAAGCTCAAACCTTGCTCTCTAAGCCGCAACAGTTCATTCTAGCATTCAGGCTTCTTTCCTCACTTCCTCACGATGCTCTGCGTTGCGTTTTATACGTCAATTCTTCCCTTAATTCATGAATTTCCGCCATTAACCGAACTCGCAAGAAAATAACCCATCGAACACAAAATCGTGAATCAAAACGAGATTTCAAGTTGTTTTTCTATCGAATTGATGCTTCGGAATCCATTAAGAGACCCCACTGAAGCTATTCGACTCGTCAAACATCATCACTGTGTGAGAAAAATGCGAGAAGACCGACTGAATTCATCACACTGCCGAAATTCCGACCGTTGGATTTCTTACTCTGTTTCAGTTTGAAAAGTTCATTGAGGATTTCGTCGAACAGATTACTCAAACACAGATTTCTCGCTCGATTCCGCACCATTCAATGAGTTCTTCATATGGTTAGAAAGGGTAGACGATGGAGGAGAGAATGAGCTTGGTTTTGGCTCGAATGGTGGACTGTAGAAGGCAAGGTTGCTCGAAGAAGCTTTCTCAGGTCAGAAACATGGCTGGTTGGTTGTTGGTTGGCGGATTCCGGCGATCGCCGGCGTTTTCAGAGGTGGAGAATAATACCAACCGATTCGTCTCGTCGTACTGAATCCAAGGATATGCAGTTTGATCGATTTTGAGCTTGTTTGAAAATCGGTTATTTGGGTGAATTTGTGTAGGGTTTTGGTAGACTTGGTTGGCCATCTTTGGCCCATGATTTGCAATTTGGGTAGAAATCTTCATCTTATGGCCTTTTCGCCTGTAAAATAATATAAAAAATGTATTAAGAGGTTCCAAATCATGTTTTATGGATTATAAGCATTTTTCATACATTTAGGTGAATTAAGAATGCATTTGAGATGATAAAAACCCAAAAAATGTGTATAAAAATACACATTACAAACTCCACCACATTTAAACCAAGCTTGCCCTCAAGCGTAAATTAAAATCAAGTCTTAGGATTTTTAGAATCAGTTTAAAGTATTTTGAAAAAAAATTTAGTTATTGCCATGAATGTTATATACTAATATTTGATTATTATAATAATACACGAGGGTCGATGAATATCCATTAATAATTTTAAATTCAAATTTATTTAAAATTCCCCCATCCTTCAAATACGAACCTTTTCCCAAAAAGTAATGCCCTAATTTTGTTTTTGATACTTTCTCCCCCTAATTTTAAAATGGTGAATTTATACAAATTACCCCAAAAGTTCCAACTAACTCAACTTTCTCTTTTATAAACACGTAAAAGTTGGCATGCGATCCACTCATGTTATCAAAAGACAAGCTGTGCTTTGCACGTACAAAAATCCTTCATTTTCTATTGCGGATATGTAAAATTTTTTTTTTTTTTTCAAGGGTTTAAAAATAATTTTTCACATTTTTGAATTCTTTTTGTGAAGGGATAACAGGTTACGATTTCGGTCACTTGCTTTTAGTGCGAAAATTAGAGATGGACATACGAGTCATTAGCTATGCCATGAAAGATAGGTTGAGTTAGAAAATTTTTGCGAAACTAGTGGTATTAAAAATAAGGTTTGATTTCTCAAAAGTTTTAATCACAAGCATTACTTTAAAGAAAACGATTTATAATTTCGTTAAAGGGGCAAGTGAAATATTTATGAATTTTCGAAACGCTTAATGGATTTTACATGAATATTATAAATGGAAATGAGGTGAAATGTGGCATTCATGATAAAAGTTAAATCTCTTTTGAAGTTTTTCAAATCTTTTCATCATTTTCCAAAACCCTAAGTATTTTTTCATCATTCACGAGGGCTTAGTTTTAAAAATCGTTTCCATTTTTCAAACCTGCTTTTCATTTTAAAATCCTCACACACACAAACTTATTACAAACACAAATAAAGAAAATGAGTTTTTAAATATTTTTGAAATTTTGAAATTTTCCAATTTTTAAGAGTTTTCACATTTTTACAAGAAAACAAAACTTGGTTTTGCACAAAACCACCCCACCAAACTTAAACCTTTGTTTGTCCTCAAACAAAAAGTTCAAAAATGAGAAAATTTGTGGAAATTGGAAAAATTATTGGGGTTTTATGCAAAACCTCCCCCACCACACTTAAACTTTTGTGTAGTAAATGTTTAATTGTGAAAGAGAAGTTTTGTAAAAATAAGAAAATAAAAATAAAGAAAGGAAAAATACGACCTGACACGACGAGTTGCCTCTCGCCAAGCGCCCTTGTTTTACGTCTTGAGCTCGACGCATTTATGCTTTCATTCTTTCCTTTCCTCGCTTTGTGGCACCGCTTCCAAATTATGCTCATCGAACCATCTTGTATCATGATTCTCGTAAAAGGCCTTCAAGCGATGACCATTAACCTTGAATTTGATGTCTTCGCCCCTAGAAATTTCAAATACTCCAAATGGCAAGATATGGGTAATTATGTAAGGACCTGTCCATCGGCTCTTCAATTTCCCGGGATGTAATCTCAACCGAGAATTGAATAACAAAACCTTATCGCCAATTTTAAATTCCTTTTTGCGAATAAGTTTGTCGTGAGCGATGGTTAATTTTTCTTTGTAAATACGAGAATTATCATAAGCCTCAATGCGAAGCTCTTCTAATTCTTGAATTTGCAATTTCCGCAATCCCGCATCTTTTGGATAATCTTGATTTACCTTTTTGATTGCCCAAAATGCTTTGTGCTCAATTTCCACCGGTAGGTGACAACTCTTTCCATAAACGAGTTTAAAAGGAGTCATCCCTATCGATGTTTTGTATGCGGTACGGTAGGCCCATAGAGCATCCCCAAGCCTCTGACTCCAATCCTTGCGAGAGGGATTAACCACTTTCTCAAGGATTGATTTTATTTCCCGATTGGATATTTCGGCTTGCCCATTAGTTTGGGGATGATAAGCGGTTGACATGCGGTGTTGTACGTGATAATTTTTCAAAAGAGATTCGAGATACTTATTATTGAAATGCGAACCCCTATCGCTAATGATAGCTTTAGGTACCCCAAAACGCTGAAAGATATTCTTTTTAAGGAATTCAATCACCGATTTGGAGTTGGCATCCCTTGTTGGTATGGCCTCAACCCATTTTGAAACATAATCAACACACACAAGAATATATAAATACCCATTTGATTGAGGGAAAGGCCCCATGAAGTCTATCCCCCAAACATCGAAAAGCTCAAAAAACAATAAAGCTTTAAGAGGCATTTCGTTTTTTGCGGGTTAGATTGCCCGTTTTTTGGCAATTTTCACAACTTTTTACAAAGGAATGAGCATCTTTATAAAGAGTTGGCCAATATAATCCACTTTGGAGTACCTTATGACTTGTGCGTTGCCCTCCAAAGTGTCCCCCACATTCTAAAGTGTGACAAAAAGAGAGTACCGAATTTATCTCGTGGTCGGGCACGCATTTGCGCACCATTTGATCGGAACAAACCTTGTAGAGGTAGGGGTCTTCCCAGAGGTAATATCGTGAGTCGTTTTTTATCTTGTCCTTTTGAGCTCGAGAGAGAGTGTTTGGCAATTCGCGAGTTTCGAGGTAGTTGACGATGTCTGCGTACCAAGGTGCCATGCCATGGATAGTATAGAGTTGCTCGTCGGGAAAGAGTTCGTTGATCGGAATGATATCGCCTTCGTTTGTTGGGAGTCGGCTAAGATGATCGGCCACCAAGTTTTCGGCTCCTTTTTATCCCGAATCTCCACGTTGAACTCTTGAAGGAGAAGGATCCATCGGAGGAGGCGCGGCTTGCATTCCTTCTTTTTCATTAAGTGCTTGAGCGCGGCATGATCTGAAAATACAACAACTTTTGTCCCGACCAAGTATGATCGGAACTTTTCCAATGCAAAAACAATTGCTAATAATTCTTTTTCCGTTGTTGTGTAATTCCGTTGGGCGTCATCTAAAGTTTTAGAAGCGTAGTAAATTACGTGGGGTACCTTCCCGATGCGCTGCCCCAAAACCGCCCCGACACTTAGATCACTTGCGTCGCACATGATCTCAAAGGGAAGATTCCAATCGGTGGTTGGATAATGGGCGCTTCGCACGGTTTCCCCTTTAGTTTGTCGAATGCCGCCTTGCACGCATCGTTGAACTCGAATTTGATCTCTTTTTGGAGAAGCTTGCACATTGGTTGTGCGATTTTTGAGAAGTCTTGAATGAAACGCCGATAGAAGCCGGCGTGTCCAAGGAATGAGCGGACATCTTTCACATTACGAGGGTATGGAAGTGTCTTGATAACGTCAATTTTCGCCTTGTCGACTTCCAACCCTTTTTCTGAAATTAAATGACCTAAAACAATTCCTTGGCTCACCATAAAGTGGCACTTTTCAAAATTCAAGACAAGATTAGCTTCCACACACTTTTCCATTATTAGGCCCAAATTATGGAGACACTCGTCAAAAGAGTTGCCATAAATGGAAAAGTCATCCATAAACACCTCAATGAATTTAGAAATATATTCAGAAAAAATAGAGATCATACACCTTTGAAATGTACCAGGTGCATTGCACAACCCGAACGGCATCCTTCGATAGGCGAATGTACCAAAGGGACACGTGAATGTTGTCTTCTTTTGGTCGTCGGGGTCGATGGCGATTTTACTTAATGAAACATAAATCCGAATCTTTTGAATTGTTCAAAATTTTCAAAAGTGAAGTAGAAAACCAACTAGGTAAGAAAATAAAAGCACTTCGATCAGATCGAGGTGGCGAATATTTAAGCCTAGAGTTTGACAATCATCTTAAAGATTGTGGAATAGTTATTGATTTGTATCTGAATAATTTAGTATTTACTATCATTCTTTACAAAAAATCTATACGAGTTTTTTTTAGGGAAACGAACGAACGGTTGAAACATGAGTTTAGGGGCCAAACAAAGATTGTGGAGAAATATTTTTAAATGAATACATATTTTGGTATACAATTGAATATTTTAATATTTACAATCATGCTTTACGAAAAATCTATCCGAGTTTTTTTGAATTAAACGAGCGGACAAACGCACGAAACTAGAGTTTTAGGGGCAAAACAAATATTGTGGAGAAATATTTTAAAATGTATACTATTTTCGATTTGTATCTGAATAATTTTGTATTTAATATCATTCTTTACGAAAAATCTATCCGAGTTTTTTTTGAATGAAACGAATGAACAAACGCACCAATCATGAGCTTTAGGGGGAAAAACCAATATTGTGGAGAAATATTTTAAAATGTATACAAATTTTGATTTGTATCTGGAATAATTTAGTATTTACAATCATTCTTTACGAAAAATCTATACGAGTTTTTTTTGAATGAAACGAACGAACAAACGCATGAAACATGAGTTTAGGGGCCAAATAAAGATTGTTGAAAAATATTTTAAAATGAATACATATTTTGGTTTGCATTTGAATAATTAAATATTTACAATCATTCTTTACGAAAAATCTATAGAGTTTTTTTTTTCAATGAAACGAGGGAACAAACGCATGAAACATGCGTTTTCGAGGCAAACAAAGATTGTGGAGAAATATTTTAAAATGTATACAAATTTTGATTTGTATCTGAATAATTTAGTATTTACTATCATTCTTTATGAAAAATCTATCCGATTTTTTTTTGAATGAAACGAGCGAACAAACGCACGAAACATGCGGTTTCGAGGCAAACAAAGATTGTGGAGAAATATTTTAAAATGAATACATATTTTGGTTTGCAATTGAATAATTTAATATTTACAATCATGCTTTACGAAAAATCTATCCGAGTTTTTTTTGAATTAAACGAGCGGACAAACGCACGAAACATGAGGTTTTAGGGGCAAAACAAATATTGTGGAGAAATATTTTAAAATGTATACAAATTTTGATTTGTATCTGAATAATTTAGTATTTACTATCATTCTTTACGAAAAATCTATCCGAGTTTTTTTTTAATGAAACGAACGAACAAACGCATAAAACTTGAGTTTTAGGGGCCAAACAAAGATTGTGGAGAAATATTTTAAAATGAATACATATTTTGGTTTGCAATTGAATAATTTAATATTTACAATCATGCTTTACGAAAAATCTATCCGAGTTTTTTTTTCAATAAAACGAGCGGACAAACGCACGAAACTTGAGTTTTAGGGGCAAAACAAATATTGTGGAGAAATATTTTAAAATGTATACAAATTTTGATTTGTATCTCGAATAATTTAGTATTTACTATCATTCTTTACGAAAAATCTATCCGAGTTTTTTTTTTTTTGAATGAAACGAACGGAACAAACGCATGAAACATGCGTTTTGCGAGACAAACAAAGATTGTGGAGAAATATTTTAAAATGTATACAAATTTTGATTTGTATCCCGAATAATTTAGTATTTACTATCATTCTTTATGAAAAATCTATCCGAGTTTTTTTTTAATGAAACGAACGAACAAACGCATGAAACATGCAGTTTCGGGGCAAACAAAGATTGTGGAGAAATATTTTAAAATGAATACAAATTTTGATTTGTATTTGAATAATTTAGTATTTACTATCATTCTTTACGAAAAATCTATACGAGTTTTTTTTAATGAAACGAACGAACAAACGCTTGAAACATGAGTTTAGGGGCCAAACAAAGATTGTGGAGAAATATTTTAAAATGTATACATATTTTGGTTTGCAATTGAATAATTTAATATTTACAATATCATTCTTTACGAAAAATCTATCCGAGTTTTTTTTTGAATTAAACGAGGGGACAAACGCACGAAACATGAGTTTTAGGGGAAAAACCAATATTGTGGAGAAATATTTTAAAATGTATACAAATTTTGATTTGTATCTGAATAATTTAGTATTTACTATCATTCTTTACGAAAAATCTATACGAGTTTTTTTTTGAATGAAACGAACGAACAAACGCATGAAACATGAGTTTAGGGGCCAAATAAAGATTGTTGAAAAATATTTTAAAATGAATACATATTTTGGTTTGCATTTGAATAATTAAATATTTACAATCATTCTTTACGAAAAATCTATAGATTTTTTTTTTCAATGAAACGAACGAACAAACGCACGAAACATGCGTTTTCGAGGCAAACAAAGATTGTGGAGAAATATTTTAAAATGTATACAAATTTTGATTTGTATTTGAATAATTTAGTATTTACTATCATTCTTTACGAAAAATCTATCCGAGTTTTTTTTTAATGAAACGAACGAACAAACGCATAAAACATGAGTTTAGGGGCCAAACAAAGATTGTGGAGAAATATTTTAAAATGAATACATATTTTGGTTTGCAATTGAATAATTTAATATTTACAATCATTCTTTACGAAAAATCTATCCGAGTTTTTTTTGAATGAAACGAATGAACAAACGCACGAAACATGAGTTTTAGGGGGAAAAACCAATATTGTGGAGAAATATTTTAAAATGTATACAAATTTTGATTTGTATCTGAATAATTTAGTATTTACTATCATTCTTTACGAAAAATCTATACGAGTTTTTTTTGAATGAAACGAACGAACAAACGCATGAAACATGAGTTTAGGGGCCAAATAAAGATTGTTGAAAAATATTTTAAAATGAATACATATTTTGGTTTGCATTTGAATAATTAAATATTTACAATCATTCTTTACGAAAAATCTATAGGTTTTTTTTTTCAATGAAACGAGCGAACAAACGCATGAAACATGCGTTTTCGAGGCAAACAAAGATTGTGGAGAAATATTTTAAAATGTATACAAATTTTGATTTGTATTCCTATCTTTTACGAATCTAATAATTTAGTATTTACTATCATTCTTTATTTTAAATGTATAAAAATCTATCCGATTTTTTTTTTACGAGTTTTTTTTAATGAAACGAACGAACAAACGCATAAAACTTTAGTTTAGGGGCCAAACAAAGATTGTGGAGAAATATTTTAAAATGAATACATATTTTGGTTTGCATTTGAATAATTTAATATTTACAATCATGCTTTACGAAAAATCTATCCGAGTTTTTTTTGAATTAAACGAGCGGACAAACGCACGAAACTTGAGTTTTAGGGGCAAAACAAATATTGTGGAGAAATATTTTAAAATGTATACAATTTTTGATTTGTATATGAATAATTTAGTATTTAATATCATTCTTTACGAAAAATCTATCCGAGTTTTTTTTGAATGAAACGAATGAACAAACGCACGAAACATGAGTTTTAGGGGGAAAAACCAATATTGTGGAGAAATATTTTAAAATGTATACAAATTTTGATTTGTATCTGAATAATTTAGTATTTACTATCATTCTTTACGAAAAATCTATACGAGTTTTTTTTGAATGAAACGAACGAACAAACGCATGAAACATGAGTTTTGGGGCCAAATAAAGATTGTTGAAAAATATTTTAAAATGAATACATATTTTGGTTTGCATTTGAATAATTAAATATTTACAATCATTCTTTACGAAAAATCTATAGAGTTTTTTTTTTCAATGAAACGAGGGAACAAACGCATGAAACATGCGTTTTCGAGGCAAACAAAGATTGTGGAGAAATATTTTAAAATGTATACAAATTTTGATTTGTATCTGAATAATTTAGTATTTACTATCATTCTTTACGAAAAATCTATCCGAGTTTTTTTTTGAATGAAACGAGCGAACAAACGCACGAAACATGCGGTTTCGAGGCAAACAAAGATTGTGGAGAAATATTTTAAAATGTATACAAATTTTGATTTGTATCTGAATAATTTAGTATTTACTATCATTCTTTACGAAAAATCTATACGAGTTTTTTTTAATGAAACGAACGAACAAACGCTTGAAACATGAGTTTAGGGGCCAAACAAAGATTGTGGAGAAATATTTTAAAATGAATACATATTTTGGTTTGCTATTGAATAATTTAATATTTACAATCAAGCTTTACGAAAAATCTATCCGAGTTTTTTTTGAATTAAACGAGCGGACAAACGCACGAAACTAGAGTTTTAGGGGCAAAACAAATATTGTGGAGAAATATTTTAAAATGTATACAATTTTTGATTTGTATCTGAATAATTTAGTATTTAATATCATTCTTTACGAAAAATCTATCCGAGTTTTTTTTTGAATGAAACGAATGAACAAACGCACGAAACATGAGTTTTAGGGGAAAAACCAATATTGTGGAGAAATATTTTAAAATGTATACAAATTTTGATTTGTATCTGAATAATTTAGTATTTACTATCATTCTTTATGAAAAATCTATCCGAGTTTTTTTTTTAATGAAACGAGCGAACAAACGCACGAAACATGAGTTTAGGGGCCAAACAAAGATTGTGGAGAAATATTTTAAAATGTATACAAATTTTGATTTGTATCTGAATAATTTAGTATTTACTATCATTCTTTACGAAAAATCTATACGGTTTTTTTTTTTAATGAAACGAACGAACAAACGCATGAAACATGAGTTTAGGGGCCAAACAAAGATTGTGGAGAAATATTTTAAAATGTATACATATTTTGGTTTGCATATTGAATAATTTAATATTTACAATCATTCTTTACGAAAAATCTATCCGAGTTTTTTTTTCAATAAAACGAGCGGAACAAACGCACGAAACATGAGTTTTATTTGGGGGAAAACAAATATTGTGGAGAAATATTTTAAAATGTATACAAATTTTGATTTGTATCCGAATAATTTAGTATTTACTATCATTCTTTACGAAAAATCTATCCGAGTTTTTTTTGAATGAAACGAACGAACAAACGCATGAAACATGAGTTTAGGGCCCAAATAAAGATTGTTGAAAAATATTTTAAAATGAATACATAGTTTGGTTTGCATTTGAATAATTAAATATTTACAATCATTCTTTACTAAAAATCTATAGAGTTTTTTTTTCAATGAAACGAAGGAACAAACGCATGAAACATGCGTTTTCGAGACAAACAAAGATTGTGGAGAAATATTTTAAAATGTATACAAATTTTGATTTGTATCTGAATAATTTAGTATTTACTATCATTCTTTACGAAAAATCTATACGAGTTTTTTTTTAATGAAACGAACGAACAAACGCATAAAACTTTAGCTTTAGGGGCCAAACAAAGATTGTGGAGAAATATTTTAAAATGAATACATATTTTGGTATGCAATTGAATAATTTAATATTTACAATCATGCTTTACGAAAAATCTATCCGAGTTTTTTTTGAATTAAACGAGCGAACAAACGCAGTTTTTTTGAATGAAACGAATGAACAAACGAAACATGAGTTTTAGGGGCAAAACAAATATTGTGGAGAAATATTTTAAAATGTATACAAATTTTGATTTGTATCTGAATAATTTAGTATTTACTATCATTCTTTACGAAAAATCTATACGAGTTTTTTTTGAATGAAACGAACGAACAAACGCATGAAACATGAGTTTAGGGGCCAAATAAAGATTGTTGAAAAATATTTTAAAATGAATACATATTTTGGTTTGCATTTGAATAATTAAATATTTACAATCATTCTTTACGAAAAATCTATAGAGTTTTTTTTTTTCAATGAAACGAGCGAACAAACGCACGAAACATGCGTTTTCGAGGCAAACAAAGATTGTGGAGAAATATTTTAAAATGTATACAAATTTTGATTTGTATCTGGCTAATTTAGTATTCACTATCATTCTTTACGAAAAATCTATCCGAGTTTTTTTTGAATGAAACGAGCGAACAAACGCACGAAACATGCCGTCTCGAGGCAAACAAAGATTGTGGAGAATTATTTTAAAATGTATACAAATTTTGATTTGTAT
>JAJHPC010000007.1:6571207-6594361 GCA_024447665.1 Juncus inflexus | reverse complement strand
TTTCTATCCGTATGAAGAACTCATCAAATGGTGCAAAATCGAGTGAGAAATCTGAAGTTAAATCAACTGTTCGACGAAATCCTCAATGAACTTTTCAAACTTGATGATCCAACGGTCAAGTTTTTGAACTGAATCGAATTCGATCAACCATTTCAGTTTTTCTCAAGCAAAGATGATCTTTTTTGTGTCTTTAAGCTTTAGTAAAGGTTCACAATGAATTCCGAAGCCTCAATTCGATGGAAAAACAACTCAAAATCATAGTTTGATTCACGAGTTCGGCGCTTTTTGGTTATTTTTCGCGAAACTGACACCGAGTTGGTTAATGGAGAAATTCTCTGGATTCGAGGTGGATTGGGGAACTATAATGGTTGAGGATTATCGTGAGGAAGTTGAGAACGAAGCCTGAGTCGCAGTTTTGGATTTCGTTGTGTGAAATGCGAGAAGAAGATCGATTTGCACACTCTGGTCAGCAATGGCGGAACAGCGAACTGATGATATTCAAAACCGCAAAACTCGAGATATACTCAACGGTTTTCGACCATTCAAAGCTGTGTGGATTCGTGAGAAGATGGAGAAGAGATCTGGATTGATGAATTACAGTGAAATGTACGGAATCACGAGCTCTAATCAATGGTTATGAGAAACGGGTAAACGGGTCTGAAATCCAAGAGAAAAATCGATCCAAAGTCCAAATTCGCAACTTACACGGCTGTCAGAGGATTGTTTTAGGACGACTTACACGATCGCAAGCCACAGGAGATCGAGAGAAGAGGTTCAGCGCCAATTCTTAAGAAGAAGATGACTCGTTTCATCAGTCATAACTCGTCTCACGCGATTCAAACCGGTTCGCCACACCAGATCAACAGAATGAGTTATAACGAGTCAGTATCAGCTCACACAAAAGTGACTCGTTTCAAGCGAGCTGTAGCTCGTTTCGTCGCACGAAATCCGGAAACTTAATTCAAAACTCAGCGCCAATGGTGAACAAGAAGACGACTCGTTTCGCGTGTTTCGACCCGTCTCGCCACAGAAAATCAAAAAGAAAGTTTAAACCGCGAGAGGTTGGTAACGGCAATCACGACTCGTTTCACGCGATAATGACCCGGTTCACCGCAACCTATTACGAAGGGGCCCACTGTCAGTCTCAGTAATATGATTCAAATCGCATCTGAACTGACTCGCGCGAAATTACAGAACAGAGCGGAAATTCGATGATTCAAAACCGGATCAAATCTCAACCGAATTCAACGAAATTTCGTCCGCATCTTCGATACACCCCACTTGATCTGCCCGAGCCAATGGAATCGCTCGGTTTGTCCCCCACTCTCCGGACCGGCCTCTCTATAAATTCGACCGATCAACCCATTCATCAAAATCATTCTTCCATTCTCCAAATTCTTTCAACACATTACTCTCCAATCATCTTCTTAAAGCTTCGGTAACTCCATTACCGAATCTCGGAAGCTTTTCGAGCTTCAATTTTCGAGTTTGAGTGAAATTCACCAATTCGGGTTGATTTGGGTGAAAAAGGCAATTGATTGGTTCGGCTGGAATCGAGCATCAGTTGGAGGTTCAAATCGGCTCAAGGAAGTTTCTGGTTGATCTTCCACGTCTCGGTTCGATCCAATTTTCGTTTAATCTCTTATATTCAATTTTAGATCACAAGATCCAATTTGTAAAAGAACATGATGAACACATGCCTAATTTCGGTTGATCTTATCATGTGTGAGTAGAATCTTGTAGGGGTAGGCTTTTTGTGATAGAATTGTTTGAAATCTTGCTTTAATTTGAATTAAATTGACTGATTTGGTACTGTTCATAATATCTTTGTTAAATCTGGATTTTTCTTGATTTAATCGATTTGGTTGAATTAATTAGGTCATTTAGAACTGAATTTTTCATGCATGTTAGTCCATTTTATCATCTTGAATCTTGGTTGAGGTTTTTTGTGCTTGATTTAGTGAAGTTTTTAGTTCAAAAATTGAGATCAAACACTAGTTGGTTGATTGGTGTTTGATCTGAATTTTTGATCTATTTGCTGAATTTTTCTGGTTGGAAATAATTCAAACTTGTGCCAAATCTGATAAACTGAATATTTAGTGATTAATGATACAATTCTTGATCAAATTGCCTTAAAAATCCCTACTTTTATCCTATTAATTCAAAAACACAATTTTCTGCATTTTATTTTTATCAGTTTCAGTAAAGAAATTGTTTGATCTCAGATCTGATCAAAGAAAATCATAAAAAAAATATTTTGTGTTTCTTTAGATATTTTAGAACAACTTTCATATAATATGTGCCCAATGCTTTTATGTTAAATTTGTAAGAAAAAAATCTGTGCAAAGTCTTGACTTTTTAATTTCATGTTCTTGATTTGTGATTCTGACTGTTTTTCTACAATTTTTAGAAATTAGTAGAAAAATCCTATAAATAAAAAATCTAGATCTCAGTAATTCATTTTGAAGTGTAGTTTCTTAATCTGAATTTTAATTGAGTTGTTATTTGGATAAAATTTGAATTTCACCCTCTTTTGACAACTAATACCATTCTCTGTCCAATCCTGTCATATGTTCTGAGTTTTGACCATAACTTTTGGAATATCAATCATTTTGATCTGAGATTTTTACCACATAATCTGAACTTGCTTTCCTAATTTCTGTTAATTTTTGGTGATTTTTGAAGTAATTTTCGATTTTCTGTGATTTTTTGAATAACTCTGTTGACTAATTGTGAAAATTGAGGACTAAAACGAAAATTACATAAAAAATATGAACAAAAGTGATAATTGATTCACCTTGCATTGTGAAGATCTCATTCTCTATTTTTCATTGACATATCATTTGCAACTTTTGGATATTTGGATTAAATTATTATTTTTTAAAAATTTAGTATTCACTATCATTCTTTATGAAAAATCTATCCGAGTTTTTTTTTAATGAAATGAACGAACAAACGCATAAAACTTTAGTTTAGGGGCCAAACAAAGATAGTGCAGAAATATTTTAAAATGAATACATATTTTGGTTTGCATTAGAATAATTTAATATTTACAATCATGCTTTACGAAAAATCTATCCGAGTTTTTTTTGAATTAACGAGCGGACAAACGCACGAAACTTGAGTTTTAGGGGCAAAACAAATATTGTGGAGAAATATTTTAAAATGTATACAATTTTTGATTTGTATCTGAATAATTTAGTATTTAATATCATTCTTTACGAAAAATCTATCCGAATTTTTTTTTAATGAAATGAATGAACAAACGCATAAAACTTTAGTTTAGGGGCCAAACAAAGATTGTGCATAAATATTTTAAAATGAATACATATTTTTGTTTGCAATTGAATAATTTAATATTTACAATCATGCGTTACGAAAAATCTATCCGAGTTTTTTTTCAATAAAACGAGCGGACAAACGCACGAAACTTGAGCTTTAGGGGGAAAAACCAATATTGTGGACAAATATTTTAAAATGTATACAAATTTTGATTTGTATCTGAATAATTTAGTATTTACTATCATTCTTTACGAAAAATCTATACGAGTTTTTTTTTTAATGAAACGAACGAACAAACGCATGAAACATGAGTTTAGGGGCCAAATAAATATTGTTGAAAAATATTTTAAAATGAATACATATTTTGGTTTGCATTTGAATAATTAAATATTTACTATCATTCTTTACGAAAAATCTATAGAGTTTTTTTTTCAATGAAACGAGGGAACAAACGCATGAAACATGCGTTTTCGTGGCAAACAAAGATTGTGGAGAAATATTTTAAAATGAATACATATTTTTGTTTGCATTAGAAAAATTTAATATCTACAATCATGCTTTACGAAAAATCTATCCGAGTTTTTTTTGAATTAAACGAGCGGACAAACGCACGAAACTTGAGTTTTTGGGGCAAAACAAATATTGTGGAGAAATATTTTAAAATGTACACAATTTTTGATTTGTATCTGAATAATTTAGTATTTAATATCATTCTTTACGAAAAATCTATACGAGTTATTTTTTGAATGAAACGAATGAACAAACGCATGTAACATGAGTTTAGGGGCCAAATAAAGATTGTTGAAAAATATTTTAAAATGAATACATATTTTGGTTTGCATTTGAATAATTAAATATTTACAATCATTCTTTACGAAAAATCTATAGAGTTTTTTTTTTCAATGAAACGAGCGAACAAACGCACGAAACATGCGTTTTCGAGGCAAACAAAGATTGTGGAGAAATATTTTAAAATGTATACAAATTTTGATTTGTATCTGGCTAATTTAGTATTCACTATCATTCTTTACGAAAAATCTATCCGAGTTTTTTTTAATGAAACGAGCGAACAAACGCACGAAACATGCGGTCTCGAGGCAAACAAAGATTGTGGAGAATTATTTTAAAATGTATACAAATTTTGATTTGTATCTGAATAATTTAGTATTCACTATCATTCTTTATGAAAAATCTATCCGAGTTTTTTTTTAATGAAATGAACGAACAAACGCATAAAACTTTAGTTTAGGGGCCAAACAAAGATAGTGCAGAAATATTTTAAAATGAATACATATTTTGGTTTGCATTAGAATAATTTAATATTTACAATCATGCTTTACGAAAAATCTATCCGAGTTTTTTTTGAATTAATGAGCGGACAAACGCACGAAACTTGAGTTTTAGGGGCAAAACAAATATTGTGGAGAAATATTTTAAAATGTATACAATTTTTGATTTGTATCTGAATAATTTAGTATTTAATATCATTCTTTACGAAAAATCTATCCGAATTTTTTTTTAATGAAATGAATGAACAAACGCATAAAACTTTAGTTTAGGGGCCAAACAAAGATTGTGCATAAATATTTTAAAATGAATACATATTTTTGTTTGAGATAATATTTTAAAATGTATACAAAATTTATCGATTTGTTTTTCAATTGAATAAAAATTTAGAAAATATTGTGGACAAATATTTTAAAATGTATACAAATTTTGATTTGAAAAATCTATATGAGTATTTTTTAAAATCTAATGTAAAAACGAACGAACAAACGCATGAAACATGAGTTTAGGGGCCAAATAAATATTGTTGAAAAATATTTTAAAATGAATACATATTTTGGTTTGCATTTGAATAATTAAATATTTACTATCATTCTTTACGAAAAATCTATAGAGTTTTTTTTTTCAATGAAACGAGGGAACAAACGCATGAAACATGCGTTTTAGGGGCAAAAAAAAGATTGTGGAGAAATATTTTAAAATGAATACATATTTTTGATTTGCATTAGAATAATTTAATATTTACAATCATGCTTTACGAAAAATCTATCCGAGTTTTTTTATTTTGAAACGAGCGGACAAACGCACGAAACTTGAGTTTTTGGGGCAAAACAAATATTGTGGAGAAATATTTTAAAATGTATACAATTTTTGATTTGTATCTGAATAATTTAGTATTTACTATCATTCTTTACGAAAAATCTATACGAGTTATTTTTTGAATGAAACGAATGAACAAACGCATGTAACATGAGTTTAGGGGCCAAATAAAGATTGTTGAAAAATATTTTAAAATGAATACATATTTTGGTTTGCATTTGAATAATTAAATATTTACAATCATTCTTTACGAAAAATCTATACGAGTTTTTTTTTCAATGAAACGAGCGAACAAACGCACGAAACATGAGTTTTAGGGGCGAAAACAAATATTGTGGAGAAATATTTTAAAATGTATACAAATTTTGATTTGTATCTGAATAATTTAGTATTTACTATCATTCTTTACGAAAAATCTATCCGAGTTTTTTTGAATGAAACGAGCGAACAAACGCACGAAACATGCGGTCTCGAGGCAAACAAAGATTGTGGAGAATTATTTTAAAATGTATACAAATTTTGATTTGTATCTGAATAATTTAGTATTCACTATCATTCTTTATGAAAAATCTATCCGAGTTTTTTTTTAATGAAATGAACAAACAAACGCATAAAACTTTAGTTTAGGGGCCAAACAAAGATTGTGGAGAAATATTTTAAAATGAATACATATTTTGGTTTGCATTTGAATAATTTAATATTTACAATCATGCTTTACGAAAAATCTATCCGAGTTTTTTTTGAATTAAACGAGCGGACAAACGCACGAAACTTGAGTTTTAGGGGCAAAACAAATATTGTGGAGAAATATTTTAAAATGTATACAATTTTTGATTTGTATCTGAATAATTTAGTATTTAATATCATTCTTTACGAAAAATCTATCCGAATTTTTTTTTAATGAAATGAATGAACAAACGCATAAAACTTTAGTTTAGGGGCCAAACAAAGATTGTGCATAAATATTTTAAAATGAATACATATTTTTGTTTGCAATTGAATAATTTAATATTTACAATCATGCGTTACGAAAAATCTATCCGAGTTTTTTTTTATTAAACGAGCGGACAAACGCACGAAACTTGAGTTTTAGGGGCAAAACCAATATTGTGGACAAATATTTTAAAATGTATACAAATTTTGATTTGTATCTGAATAATTTAGTATTTACTATCATTCTTTACGAAAAATCTATACGAGTTTTTTTTTAATGAAACGAACGAACAAACGCATGAAACATGAGTTTTAGGGGCCAAAAAAATATTGTTGAAAAATATTTTAAAATGAATACATATTTTGGTTTGCATTTGAATAATTAAATATTTACTATCATTCTTTACGAAAAATCTATACGAGTTTTTTTTTCAATGAAACGAGGAACAAACGCATGAAACATGCGTTTTAGGGGCCAAACAAAGATTGTGGAGAAATATTTTAAAATGAATACATATTTTGGTTTGCATTAGAATAATTTAATATTTACAATCATGCTTTACGAAAAATCTATCCGAGTTTTTTTTGAATTAAACGAGCGGACAAACGCACGAAACTTGAGTTTTTGGGGCAAAACAAATATTGTGGAGAAATATTTTAAAATGTATACAATTTTTGATTTGTATCTGAATAATTTAGTATTTACTATCATTCTTTACGAAAAATCTATCCGAGTTTTTTTTTGAATGAAACGAATGAACAAACGCACGAAACATGAGTTTTAGGGGCAAAACAAATATTGTGGAGAAATATTTTAAAATGTATACAAATTTTGATTTGTATCTGAATAATTTAGTATTTACTATCATTCTTTACGAAAAATCTATACGAGTTATTTTTGAATGAAACGAACGAACAAACGCATGTAACATGAGTTTAGGGGCCAAATAAAGATTGTTGAAAAATATTTTAAAATGAATACATATTTTGGTTTGCATTTGAATAATTAAATATTTACAATCATTCTTTACGAAAAATCTATCCGAGTTTTTTTTTTTAGAAACGAGCGAACAAACGCACGAAACATGCGTTTTCGGGGCAAACAAAGATTGTGGAGAAATATTTTAAAATGTATACAAATTTTGATTTGTATCTCGAATAATTTAGTATTCACTATCATTCTTTACGAAAAATCTATCCGAGTTTTTTTTAATGAAACGAACGAACAAACGCACGAAACATGCGTTCTAGGGGCAAACAAAGATTGTGGAGAATTATTTTAAAATGTATACAAATTTTGATTTGTATTTGAATAATTTAGTATTCACTATCATTCTTTATGAAAAATCTATCCGAGTTTTTTTTAATGAAATGAACGAACAAACGCATAAAACTTTAGTTTAGGGGCCAAACAAAGATTGTGGAGAAATATTTTAAAATGAATACATATTTTGGTTTGCATTTGAATAATTTAATATTTACAATCATGCTTTACGAAAAATCTATCCGAGTTTTTTTTGAATTAAACGAGCGGACAAACGCACGAAACTTGAGTTTTAGGGGCAAAACAAATATTGTGGAGAAATATTTTAAAATGTATACAATTTTTGATTTGTATCTGAATAATTTAGTATTTACTATCATTCTTTACGAAAAATCTATCCGAGTTTTTTTTTAATGAAATGAATGAACAAACGCATAAAACTTTAGTTTAGGGGCCAAACAAAGATTGTGCATAAATATTTTAAAATGAATACATATTTTTGTTTGCATTTGAATAATTTAATATTTACAATCATGCTTTACGAAAAAATCTATCCGAGTTTTTTTTGAATGAAAACGAGCGGACAAACGCACGAAACTTGAGTTTTAGGGGAAAAAACCAATATTGTGGAGAAATATTTTAAAATGTATACAAATTTTGATTTGTATCTGAATAATTTAGTATTTACTATCATTCTTTACGAAAAATCTATACGAGTTTTTTTTTAATGAAACGAACGAACAAACGCATGAAACATGAGTTTAGGGGCCAAACAAAGTATTGTTGAAAAATATTTTAAAATGAATACATATTTTGGTTTGCATTTGAATAATTTAATATTTACAATCATTCTTTACGAAAAATCTATACGAGTTTTTTTTTCAATGAAACGAGCGAACAAACGCACGAAACATGCGTTTTAGGGGCAAAAACAAAGATTGTGGAGAAATATTTTAAAATGTATACAAATTTTGATTTGTATCCCGAATAATTTAGTATTTACTATCATTCTTTACGAAAAATCTATCCGAGTTTTTTTTTAATGAAACGAACGAACAAACGCATGAAACATGAGTTTAGGGGCCAAACAAAGATTGTGGAAAAATATTTTAAAATGTATACATATTTTGGTTTGCATTTGAATAATTTAATATTTACTATCATTCTTTACGAAAAATCTATCCGAGTTTTTTTTTGAATGAAACGAGCGAACAAACGCACGAAACTTGAGTTTTAGGGGCAAAACAAAGATTGTGGAGAAATATTTTAAAATGAAGACATATTTTGGTTTGCATTAGAATAATTTAATATTTACAATCATGCTTTACGAAAAATCTATCCGAGTTTTTTTTAATTAAACGAGCGAACAAACGCACGAAACTTGAGTTTTAGGGGCAAAACAAATATTGTGGAGAAATATTTTAAAATGTATACAAATTTTGATTTGTATCTGAATAATTTAGTATTTACTATCATTCTTTACGAAAAATCTATACGAGTTTTTTTTTAATGAAACGAATGAACAAACGCATGAAACATGAGTTTAGGGGCCAAATAAAGATTGTTGAAAAATATTTTAAAATGAATACATATTTTGGTTTGCATTTGAATAATTAAATATTTACAATCATTCTTTACGAAAAATCTATAGAGTTTTTTTTTTCAATGAAACGAGCGAACAAACGCACGAAACATGCGTTTTCGAGGCAAACAAAGATTGTGGAGAAATATTTTAAAATGTATACAAATTTTGATTTGTATCTGGCTAATTTAGTATTCACTATCATTCTTTACGAAAAATCTATCCGAGTTTTTTTAAATGAAACGAACGAACAAACGCACGAAACATGCGGTCTCGAGGCAAAACAAAGATTGTGGAGAATTATTTTAAAATGTATACAAATTTTGATTTGTATCCCGAATAATTTAGTATTCACTATCATTCTTTATGAAAAATCTATCCGAGTTTTTTTTTTAAATGAAATGAACAAACGCATAAAACTTTAGTTTAGGGGCCAAACAAAGATAGTGCAAAAATTGTGGAGAAATATTTTAAAATGAATACATATTTTGGTTTGCATTAGAATAATTTAATATTTACAATCATGCTTTACGAAAAATCTATCCGAGTTTTTTTAATTTGAAACGAACGAACAAACGCACGAAACTTGAGTTTTAGGGGCAAAACAAATATTGTGGAGAAATATTTTAAAATGTATACAATTTTTGATTTGTATCTGAATAATTTAGTATTTAATATCATTCTTTACGAAAAATCTATCCGAATTTTTTTTAATGAAATGAACGAACAAACGCATAAAACTTTAGTTTAGGGGGCAAACAAAGATTGTGGATAAATATTTTAAAATGAATACATATTTTGGTTTGCAATTGAATAATTTAATATTTACAATCATGCTTTACGAAAAATCTATCCGAGTTTTTTTTCAATAAAACGAGCGGACAAACGCACGAAAGTTGAGCTTTAGGGGAAAAACCAATATTGTGGAGAAATATTTTAAAATGTATACAAATTTTGATTTGTATCTGAATAATTTAGTATTTACTATCATTCTTTACGAAAAATCTATACGAGTTTTTTTTTTAATGAAACGAACGAACAAACGCATGAAACATGAGTTTAGGGGCCAAATAAATATTGTTGAAAAATATTTTAAAATGAATACATATTTTGGTTTGCATTTGAATAATTAAATATTTACTATCATTCTTTACGAAAAATCTATACGAGTTTTTTTTTCAATGAAACGAGGGAACAAACGCATGAAACATGCGTTTTCGAGGCAAACAAAGATTGTGGAGAAATATTTTAAAATGAATACATATTTTTGTTTTGCATTAGAATAATTTAATATTTACAATCATGCTTTACGAAAAATCTATCCGAGTTTTTTTTTGAATGAAACGAATGAACAAACGCACGAAACATGAGTTTTAGGGGGAAAACCAATATTGTGGAGAAATATTTTAAAATGTATACAAATTTTGATTTGTATCTGAATAATTTAGTATTTACTATCATTCTTTACGAAAAATCTATACGAGTTATTTTTTGAATGAAACGAATGAACAAACGCATGAAACATGAGTTTAGGGGCCAAATAAAGATTGTTGAAAAATATTTTAAAATGAATACATATTTTGGTTTGCATTTGAATAATTAAATATTTACAATCATTCTTTACGAAAAATCTATAGAGTTTTTTTTTAATGAAACGAACGAACAAACGCACGAAACATGCGTTTTGGGGCAAACAAAGATTGTGGAGAAATATTTTAAAATGTATACAAATTTTGATTTGTATCTGAATAATTTAGTATTTACTATCATTCTTTACGAAAAATCTATCCGAGTTTTTTTTTATTGAAACGAGCGAACAAACGCACGAAACATGCGGTTTCGGGGCAAAACAAAGATTGTGGAGAAATATTTTAAAATGTATACAAATTTTGATTTGTATCTGAATAATTTAGTATTCACTATCATTCTTTATGAAAAATCTATCCGAGTTTTTTTTTAATGAAATGAACGAACAAACGCATAAAACTTGAGTTTAGGGGCCAAACAAAGATTGTGGAGAAATATTTTAAAATGAATACATATTTTGGTTTGCATTTGAATAATTTAATATTTACAATCATGCTTTACGAAAAATCTATCCGAGTTTTTTTTTGAATGAAACGAGCGAACAAACGCACGAAACTTGAGTTTTAGGGGCAAAACAAATATTGTGGAGAAATATTTTAAAATGTATACAATTTTTGATTTGTATCTGAATAATTTAGTATTTACTATCATTCTTTACGAAAAATCTATCCGAGTTTTTTTGAATGAAACGAATGAACAAACGCACGAAACATGAGTTTTAGGGGCAAACAAAGATTGTGGAGAAATATTTTAAAATGTATACAAATTTTGATTTGTATCTGAATAATTTAGTATTTACTATCATTCTTTACGAAAAATCTATCCGAGTTTTTTTTTAATGAAACGAACGAACAAACGCATAAAACTTTAGTTTAGGGGCCAAACAAAGATTGTGGAGAAATATTTTAAAATGAATACATATTTTGGTTTGCATTTGAATAATTTAATATTTACAATCATTCTTTACGAAAAATCTATCCGAGTTTTTTTTTAATGAAACGAGCGAACAAACGCACGAAACATGAGTTTTAGGGGCAAAACAAATATTGTGGAGAAATATTTTAAAATGTATACAAATTTTGATTTGTATCTGAATAATTTAGTATTTACTATCATTCTTTACGAAAAATCTATACGAGTTTTTTTTTAATGAAACGAACGAACAAACGCATGAAACATGAGTTTAGGGGCCAAACAAAGATTGTGGAGAAATATTTTAAAATGAATACATATTTTGGTTTGCATTTGAATAATTTAATATTTACAATCATGCTTTACGAAAAATCTATCCGAGTTTTTTTTCAATTAAACGAGCGGACAAACGCACGAAACTTGAGTTTTAGGGGCAAAACAAATATTGTGGAGAAATATTTTAAAATGTATACAATTTTTGATTTGTATCTGAATAATTTAGTATTTACTATCATTCTTTACGAAAAATCTATCCGAGTTTTTTTTGAATGAAACGAATGAACAAACGCACGAAACATGAGTTTTAGGGGCAAAACAAATATTGTGGAGAAATATTTTAAAATGTATACAAATTTTGATTTGTATCTGAATAATTTAGTATTTACTATCATTCTTTACGAAAAATCTATACGAGTTTTTTTTGAATGAAACGAACGAACAAACGCATGAAACATGAGTTTAGGGGCCAAATAAAGATTGTTGAAAAATATTTTAAAATGAATACATATTTTGGTTTGCATTTGAATAATTAAATATTTACAATCATTCTTTACGAAAAATCTATAGAGTTTTTTTTTCAATGAAACGAGCGAACAAACGCACGAAACATGCGTTTTCGAGGCAAACAAAGATTGTGGAGAAATATTTTAAAATGTATACAAATTTTGATTTGTATCTGGCTAATTTAGTATTCACTATCATTCTTTACGAAAAATCTATCCGAGTTTTTTTGAATGAAACGAGCGAACAAACGCACGAAACATGCGGTCTCGAGGCAAACAAAGATTGTGGAGAATTATTTTAAAATGTATACAAATTTTGATTTGTATCTGAATAATTTAGTATTCACTATCATTCTTTACGAAAAATCTATCCGAGTTTTTTTTTAATGAAATGAACGAACAAACGCATAAAACTTTAGTTTAGGGGCCAAACAAAGATTGTGGAGAAATATTTTAAAATGAATACATATTTTGGTTTGCATTTGAATAATTTAATATTTACAATCATGCTTTACGAAAAATCTATCCGAGTTTTTTTTGAATTAAACGAGCGGACAAACGCACGAAACTTGAGTTTTAGGGGCAAAACAAATATTGTGGAGAAATATTTTAAAATGTATACAAATTTTGATTTGTATCTGAATAATTTAGTATTTAATATCATTCTTTACGAAAAATCTATCCGAATTTTTTTTTAATGAAATGAATGAACAAACGCATAAAACTTGAGTTTAGGGGCCAAACAAAGATTGTGCATAAAATATTTTAAAATGAATACATATTTTTGTTTGCATTTGAATAATTTAATATTTACAATCATGCTTTACGAAAAATCTATCCGAGTTTTTTTTTCAATGAAAACGAGCGGACAAACGCACGAAACTTGAGCTTTAGGGGCAAAACCAATATTGTGGAGAAATATTTTAAAATGTATACAAATTTTGATTTGTATCTGAATAATTTAGTATTTACTATCATTCTTTACGAAAAATCTATACGAGTTTTTTTTTAATGAAACGAACGAACAAACGCATGAAACATGAGTTTTAGGGGCCAAATAAATATTGTTGAAAAATATTTTAAAATGAATACATATTTTGGTTTGCATTTGAATAATTAAATATTTACTATCATTCTTTACGAAAAATCTATAGAGTTTTTTTTTTCAATGAAACGAGGAACAAACGCATGAAACATGCGTTTTAGGGGCAAACAAAGATTGTGGAGAAATATTTTAAAATGAATACATATTTTGGTTTGCATTAGAATAAATTTAATATTTACAATCATGCTTTACGAAAAATCTATCCGAGTTTTTTTTGAATTAAACGAGCGGACAAACGCACGAAACTTGAGTTTTTGGGGCAAAACAAATATTGTGGAGAAATATTTTAAAATGTACACAATTTTTGATTTGTATCTGAATAATTTAGTATTTAATATCATTCTTTACGAAAAATCTATCCGAGTTTTTTTTTGAATGAAACGAATGAACAAACGCACGAAACATGAGTTTTAGGGGGGAAAACCAATATTGTGGAGAAATATTTTAAAATGTATACAAATTTTGATTTGTATCTGAATAATTTAGTATTTACTATCATTCTTTACGAAAAAATCTATACGAGTTTTTTTTTAATGAAACGAACGAACAAACGCATGTAACATGAGTTTAGGGGCCAAATAAAGATTGTTGAAAAATATTTTAAAATGAATACATATTTTGGTTTGCATTTGAATAATTAAATATTTACAATCATTCTTTACGAAAAATCTATAGAGTTTTTTTTTCAATGAAACGAGCGAACAAACGCACGAAACATGCGTTTTGAGGCAAACAAAGATTGTGGAGAAATATTTTAAAATGTATACAAATTTTGATTTGTATCTGGATAATTTAGTATTCACTATCATTCTTTACGAAAAATCTATCCGAGTTTTTTTGAATGAAACGAGCGAACAAACGCACGAAACATGCGGTCTCGAGGCAAACAAAGATTGTGGAGAATTATTTTAAAATGTATACAAATTTTGATTTGTATCTGAATAATTTAGTATTCACTATCATTCTTTATGAAAAATCTATCCGAGTTTTTTTTTAATGAAATGAACGAACAAACGCATAAAACTTTAGTTTAGGGGCCAAACAAAGATTGTGCAGAAATATTTTAAAATGAATACATATTTTGGTTTGCATTAGAATAATTTAATATTTACAATCATGCTTTACGAAAAATCTATCCGAGTTTTTTTTGAATTAAACGAGCGGACAAACGCACGAAACTTGAGTTT
The DNA here is from genome assembly GCA_024447665.1 of Juncus inflexus. Classification (NCBI taxonomy): domain Eukaryota; kingdom Viridiplantae; phylum Streptophyta; class Magnoliopsida; order Poales; family Juncaceae; genus Juncus; species Juncus inflexus. The sequence continues at coordinate 6,579,621 of JAJHPC010000007.1, read as the reverse complement.
TAGGGGCAAAACAAATATTGTGGAGAAATATTTTAAAATGTATACAATTTTTGATTTGTATCTGAATAATTTAGTATTTAATATCATTCTTTACGAAAAATCTATCCGAATTTTTTTTAATGAAATGAATGAACAAACGCATAAAACTTTAGTTTAGGGGCCAAACAAAGATTGTGCATAAATATTTTAAAATGAATACATATTTTTGTTTGCAATTGAATAATTTAATATTTACAATCATGCGTTACGAAAAATCTATCCGAGTTTTTTTTCAATAAAACGAGCGGACAAACGCACGAAACTTGAGCTTTAGGGGGAAAACCAATATTGTGGACAAATATTTTAAAATGTATACAAATTTTGATTTGTATCTGAATAATTTAGTATTTACTATCATTCTTTACGAAAAATCTATACGAGTTTTTTTTTGAATGAAACGAACGAACAAACGCATGAAACATGAGTTTAGGGGCCAAATAAATATTGTTGAAAAATATTTTAAAATGAATACATATTTTGGTTTGCATTTGAATAATTAAATATTTACTATCATTCTTTACGAAAAATCTATAGAGTTTTTTTTTTCAATGAAACGAGGGAACAAACGCATGAAACATGCGTTTTCGGGGCAAACAAAGATTGTGGAGAAATATTTTAAAATGAATACATATTTTGGTTTGCATTAGAAAAATTTAATATCTACAATCATGCTTTACGAAAAATCTATCCGAGTTTTTTTTGAATTAAACGAGCGGACAAACGCACGAAACTTGAGTTTTAGGGGCAAAACAAATATTGTGGAGAAATATTTTAAAATGTACACAAATTTTTGATTTGTATCTGAATAATTTAGTATTTAATATCATTCTTTACGAAAAATCTATACGAGTTATTTTTGAATGAAACGAATGAACAAACGCATGAAACATGAGTTTAGGGGCCAAATAAAGATTGTTGAAAAATATTTTAAAATGAATACATATTTTGGTTTGCATTTGAATAATTAAATATTTACAATCATTCTTTACGAAAAATCTATACGAGTTTTTTTTTTCAATGAAACGAGCGAACAAACGCACGAAACATGCGTTTTAGGGGCAAACAAAGATTGTGGAGAAATATTTTAAAATGTATACAAATTTTGATTTGTATCTGGAATAATTTAGTATTCACTATCATTCTTTACGAAAAATCTATCCGAGTTTTTTTTAATGAAACGAGCGAACAAACGCACGAAACATGCGGTCTCGAGGCAAACAAAGATTGTGGAGAAATATTTTAAAATGTATACAAATTTTGATTTGTATCCCGAATAATTTAGTATTCACTATCATTCTTTATGAAAAATCTATCCGAGTTTTTTTTTATGAAATGAACGAACAAACGCATAAAACTTTAGTTTAGGGGCCAAACAAAGATTGTGGAGAAATATTTTAAAATGAATACATATTTTGGTTTGCATTAGAATAATTTAATATTTACAATCATGCTTTACGAAAAATCTATCCGAGTTTTTTTTAATTAAACGAGCGGACAAACGCACGAAACTTGAGTTTTAGGGGCAAAAACAAATATTGTGGAGAAATATTTTAAAATGTATACAAATTTTTGTTTGTATCCGAATAATTTAGTATTTAATATCATTCTTTACGAAAAATCTATCCGAATTTTTTTTTAATGAAATGAATGAACAAACGCATAAAACTTTAGTTTAGGGGCCAAACAAAGATTGTGGATAAATATTTTAAAATGAATACATATTTTTGTTTGCAATTGAATAATTTAATATTTACAATCATGCGTTACGAAAAATCTATCCGAGTTTTTTTTAATAAAACGAGCGGACAAACGCACGAAACTTGAGTTTTAGGGGCAAAACCAATATTGTGGAGAAATATTTTAAAATGTATACAAATTTTGATTTGTATCTGAATAATTTAGTATTTACTATCATTCTTTACGAAAAATCTATACGAGTTTTTTTTTAATGAAACGAACGAACAAACGCATGAAACATGAGTTTAGGGGCCAAATAAATATTGTTGAAAAATATTTTAAAATGAATACATATTTTGGTTTGCATTTGAATAATTAAATATTTACTATCATTCTTTACGAAAAATCTATACGAGTTTTTTTTTCAATGAAACGAGGGAACAAACGCATGAAACATGCGTTTTAGGGGGCAAACAAAGATTGTGGAGAAATATTTTAAAATGAATACATATTTTTGTTTGCATTAGAAAAATTTAATATCTACAATCATGCTTTACGAAAAATCTATCCGAGTTTTTTTTAATTAAACGAACGAACAAACGCACGAAACTTGAGTTTTAGGGGCAAAACAAATATTGTGGAGAAATATTTTAAAATGTATACAAATTTTGATTTGTATCTGAATAATTTAGTATTTACTATCATTCTTTACGAAAAATCTATACGAGTTATTTTTTGAATGAAACGAACGAACAAACGCATGAAACATGAGTTTAGGGGCCAAATAAAGATTGTTGAAAAATATTTTAAAATGAATACATATTTTGGTTTGCATTTGAATAATTAAATATTTACAATCATTCTTTACGAAAAATCTATAGAGTTTTTTTTTCAATGAAACGAGCGAACAAACGCACGAAACATGCGTTTCGAGGCAAACAAAGATTGTGGAGAAATATTTTAAAATGTATACAAATTTTGATTTGTATCTGGCTAATTTAGTATTCACTATCATTCTTTACGAAAAATCTATCCGAGTTTTTTTGAATGAAACGAGCGAACAAACGCACGAAACATGCGGTCTCGAGGCAAACAAAGATTGTGGAGAATTATTTTAAAATGTATACAAATTTTGATTTGTATCTGAATAATTTAGTATTCACTATCATTCTTTATGAAAAATCTATCCGAGTTTTTTTTAATGAAATGAACGAACAAACGCATAAAACTTTAGTTTAGGGGCCAAACAAAGATAGTGCAGAAATATTTTAAAATGAATACATATTTTGGTTTGCATTAGAATAATTTAATATTTACAATCATGCTTTACGAAAAATCTATCCGAGTTTTTTTTGAATTAAACGAGCGGACAAACGCACGAAACTTGAGTTTTAGGGGCAAAACAAATATTGTGGAGAAATATTTTAAAATGTATACAATTTTTGATTTGTATCTGAATAATTTAGTATTTAATATCATTCTTTACGAAAAATCTATCCGAATTTTTTTTTAATGAAATGAATGAACAAACGCATAAAACTTTAGTTTAGGGGCCAAACAAAGATTGTGCATAAATATTTTAAAATGAATACATATTTTTGTTTGCAATTGAATAATTTAATATTTACAATCATGCTTTACGAAAAATCTATCCGAGTTTTTTTTCAATAAAACGAGCGGACAAACGCACGAAACTTGAGCTTTAGGGGGAAAAACCAATATTGTGGACAAATATTTTAAAATGTATACAAATTTTGATTTGTATCTGAATAATTTAGTATTTACTATCATTCTTTACGAAAAATCTATACGAGTTTTTTTTTAATGAAACGAACGAACAAACGCATGAAACATGAGTTTAGGGGCCAAATAAATATTGTTGAAAAATATTTTAAAATGAATACATATTTTGGTTTGCATTTGAATAATTAAATATTTACTATCATTCTTTACGAAAAATCTATACGAGTTTATTTTTTCAATGAAACGAGCGAACAAACGCATGAAACATGAGTTTTAGGGGCAAACAAAGATTGTGGAGAAATATTTTAAAATGTATACATATTTTTGATTTGTATTAGAATAATTTAATATTTACAATCATTCTTTACGAAAAATCTATCCGAGTTTTTTTTGAATTAAACGAAGCAGACAAACGCACGAAACATGAGTTTTTGGGGCAAAACAAATATTGTGGAGAAATATTTTAAAATGTATACAAATTTTGATTTGTATCTGAATAATTTAGTATTTAATATCATTCTTTACGAAAAATCTATACGAGTTATTTTTTGAATGAAACGAACGAACAAACGCATGTAACATGAGTTTAGGGGCCAAATAAAGATTGTTGAAAAATATTTTAAAATGAATACATATTTTGGTTTGCATTTGAATAATTAAATATTTACAATCATTCTTTACGAAAAATCTATAGAGTTTTTTTTTCAATGAAACGAGCGAACAAACGCACGAAACATGCGTTTTCGAGGCAAACAAAGATTGTGGAGAAATATTTTAAAATGTATACAAATTTTGATTTGTATCTGAATAATTTAGTATTCACTATCATTCTTTACGAAAAATCTATCCGAGTTTTTTTGAATGAAACGAGCGAACAAACGCACGAAACATGCGGTTTCGAGGCAAACAAAGATTGTGGAGAATTATTTTAAAATGTATACAAATTTTGATTTGTATCTGAATAATTTAGTATTCACTATCATTCTTTATGAAAAATCTATCCGAGTTTTTTTTTAATGAAATGAACGAACAAACGCATAAAACTTTAGTTTAGGGGCCAAACAAAGATTGTGGAGAAATATTTTAAAATGAATACATATTTTGGTTTGCATTTGAATAATTTAATATTTACAATCATGCTTTACGAAAAATCTATCCGAGTTTTTTTTGAATTAAACGAGCGGACAAACGCACGAAACTTGAGTTTTAGGGGCAAAACAAATATTGTGGAGAAATATTTTAAAATGTATACAAATTTTGATTTGTATCTGAATAATTTAGTATTTAATATCATTCTTTACGAAAAATCTATCCGAGTTTTTTTTAATGAAATGAATGAACAAACGCATAAAACTTTAGTTTAGGGGCCAAACAAAGATTGTGGATAAATATTTTAAAATGAATACATATTTTGGTTTGCAATTGAATAATTTAATATTTACAATCATGCTTTACGAAAAATCTATCCGAGTTTTTTTTCAATAAAACGAGCGGACAAACGCACGAAACTTGAGTTTTAGGGGAAAAACAAATATTGTGGAGAAATATTTTAAAATGTATACAAATTTTGATTTGTATCTGAATAATTTAGTATTTACAATCATTCTTTACGAAAAATCTATACGAGTTTTTTTTTAATGAAACGAACGAACAAACGCATGAAACATGAGTTTTAGGGCCAAACAAATATTGTGGAGAAAATATTTTAAAATGAATACATATTTTGGTTTGCATTTGAATAATTAAATATTTACTATCATTCTTTACGAAAAATCTATAGAGTTTTTTTTTCAATGAAACGAACGAACAAACGCATGAAACATGAGTTTTAGGGGCAAACAAAGATTGTGGAGAAATATTTTAAAATGAATACATATTTTGGTTTGCATTAGAATAATTTAATATTTACTATCATTCTTTACGAAAAATCTATCCGAGTTTTTTTTGAATTAAACGAGCGAACAAACGCACGAAACATGAGTTTTAGGGGCAAAACAAATATTGTGGAGAAATATTTTAAAATGTATACAAATTTTGATTTGTATCTGAATAATTTAGTATTTACTATCATTCTTTACGAAAAATCTATACGAGTTTTTTTTGAATGAAACGAATGAACAAACGCATGAAACATGAGTTTAGGGGCCAAATAAAGATTGTTGAAAAATATTTTAAAATGAATACATATTTTGGTTTGCATTTGAATAATTAAATATTTACAATCATTCTTTACGAAAAATCTATAGAGTTTTTTTTTTATGAAACGAACGAACAAACGCACGAAACATGCGTTTTCGAGGCAAACAAAGATTGTGGAGAAATATTTTAAAATGTATACAAATTTTGATTTGTATCTGAATAATTTAGTATTTACTATCATTCTTTACGAAAAATCTATCCGAGTTTTTTTTAATGAAACGAGCGAACAAACGCACGAAACATGCGGTCTCGAGGCAAACAAAGATTGTGGAGAAATATTTTAAAATGTATACAAATTTTGATTTGTATCTTGAATAATTTAGTATTCACTATCATTCTTTACGAAAAATCTATCCGAGTTTTTTTTTTAATGAAATGAACGAACAAACGCATAAAACTTTAGTTTAGGGGCCAAACAAAGATTGTGGAGAAATATTTTAAAATGAATACATATTTTGGTTTGCATTTGAATAATTTAATATTTACAATCATGCTTTACGAAAAATCTATCCGAGTTTTTTTTGAATGAAACGAGCGAACAAACGCACGAAACTTGAGTTTTAGGGGCAAAACAAATATTGTGGAGAAATATTTTAAAATGTATACAAATTTTGATTTGTATCCGAATAATTTAGTATTTACTATCATTCTTTACGAAAAATCTATCCGAATTTTTTTTTTAATGAAACGAATGAACAAACGCATGAAACATGAGTTTTAGGGGCCAAACAAAGATTGTTGGAGAAATATTTTAAAATGAATACATATTTTGGTTTGCATTTGAATAATTTAAATATTTACAATCATTCTTTACGAAAAATCTATCCGAGTTTTTTTTTCAATGAAACGAGCGGAACAAACGCATGAAACTTGAGCTTTAGGGGGAAAACAAAGATTGTGGAGAAATATTTTAAAATGTATACAAATTTTGATTTGTATTTGAATAATTTAGTATTTACTATCATTCTTTACGAAAAATCTATCCGAGTTTTTTTTTAATGAAACGAGCGAACAAACGCATGAAACATGAGTTTAGGGGCAAACAAATATTGTGGAAAAATATTTTAAAATGTATACATATTTTGGATTTGCATTTGAATAATTTAGTATTTACTATCATTCTTTACGAAAAATCTATCCGAAGTTTTTTTTTAAATCACCGAAACAATGAAACGAGCGAACAAACGCACGAAACATGAGTTTTAGGGGCAAACAAAGATTGTGGAGAAATATTTTAAAATGTATACAAATTTTGGTTTGTATTTGAATAATTTAAGTATTTACTATCATTCTTTACGAAAAATCTATCCGAGTTTTTTCTGAATGAAACGAATGAACAAACGCACGAAACATGAGTTTTAGGGGCAAAACAAATATTGTGGAGAAATATTTTAAAATGTATACAAATTTTGGTTTGTATTTGAATAATTTAGTATTTACTATCATTCTTTACGAAAAATCTATACGAGTTTTTTTTTAATGAAACGAACGAACAAACGCATGAAACATGAGTTTTAGGGGCAAACAAAGATTGTTGAAGAAATATTTTAAAATGAATACATATTTTGGTTTGCATTTGAATAATTAAATATTTACTATCATTCTTTACGAAAAAATCTATACGAGTTTTTTTGAATGAAACGAGCGAACAAACGCACGAAACATGAGTTTTAGGGGCAAACAAAGATTGTGGAGAAATATTTTAAAATGTATACAAATTTTGATTTGTATCTGAATAATTTAGTATTTACTATCATTCTTTACGAAAAATCTATCCGAGTTTTTTTTTATGAAACGAACCAACAAACGCACGAAACATGAGTTTTCGAGGGCCAAACAAAGATTGTGGAGAAATATTTTAAAATGTATACAAATTTTGGTTTGTATCTGAATAATTTAGTATTTACTATCATTCTTTACGAAAAATCTATCCGAGTTTTTTTTGAATGAAACGAACGAACAAACGCATGAAACTTGAGTTTTAGGGGCAAAACAAAGATTGTGGAGAAATATTTTAAAATGTATACATAATTTTGGTTTGCATTAGAATAATTTAGTATTTACTATCATTCTTTACGAAAAATCTATCCGAGTTTTTTTTGAATGAAACGAACGAACAAACGCACGAAACATGAGTTTTAGGGGCCAAACAAAGATTGTGGAGAAATATTTTAAAATGTATACAATTTTGGTTTGTATTTGAATAATTTAGTATTTACTATCATTCTTTACGAAAAATCTATCCGAGTTTTTTTTTAATGAAACGAATGAACAAACGCATGAAAACTTGAGTTTTAGGGGCAAACAAAGATTGTGGAGAAATATTTTAAAATGAATACAAATTTTTGTTTGCATTTGAATAATTTAATATTTACTATCATTCTTTACGAAAAATCTATCCGAGTTTTTTTTTAATGAAACGAGCGAACAAACGCACGAAACATGAGTTTTAGGGGCAAACAAATATTGTGGAGAAATATTTTAAAATGTATACAAATTTTGATTTGTATTTGAATAATTTAGTATTTACTATCATTCTTTACGAAAAATCTATACGAGTTTTTTTTTAATGAAACGAACGAACAAACGCATGAAACATGAGTTTAGGGGCCAAACAAAGATTGTGGAAGAAATATTTTAAAATGAATACATATTTTGGTTTGCATTTGAATAATTTAATATTTACTATCATTCTTTACGAAAAATCTATCCGAGTTTTTTTTGAATGAAACGAGCGAACAAACGCACGAAACTTG